>OY759214.1:56164051-56764051 GCA_963662175.1 Aradus depressus | reverse complement strand
TGTTACCTGCACTTCACACTCAGTCTACGCAGCCATGAGTGGACCTACCGAGTCCAAGAAGCGTCCTACGCCGTTTCGCCTCCGCTACCAAGTACTTCGCTCCATGTCACAACCTGATATTCATAAGTATGTCTTAATTTCTGTTGTCGCCCCCTTGTAATCATAAGGTTAGATTGACGTAGGTTTGCCAACTTGTATATTGGCAGTAGGAAAACTGAAAAAAAAAAAATATATATATATATATACATACATACAGCCCCGCCGCAACATATATCAGTGCCCTAGGCGAAAATCTATCTTGCGCCCTCTTGTAAGGAGAGAAAATTTCAATAATTAAAAAATAAAACTTCATAAAAAATTTTTTTAATGTTTAAATTTATTATAGAAAAAGAAAAAAAAATATATATACTATATATAAAAAAATTATAAAAACAACATATATTATCATAATATATCTGAAAAAATGATTGAAAGACATCAAATTGTATAAATTTTTGGAAAAATTCAATTGTATTTTTTGGGCTTTAGCATTAGCAAATTCTTCAATTACATCCTTGAAATTTATGTTCTTGGCCAGTTCGTTTTCTATTGCAAGAACAGCAAGAGCATCGATTCAATTTGCTAAAACTCCTTTCGCAACTGGCTACTGATACTGGAATCGTTAAAAGTATGCGTAACGCAATCCACAAGTTCGTGAATAAGTCGTAAGTATTAGTTTTTTCAATTCTTTCAATCAAGGTCAAAGATTCAACAACTCTTGTGCCCCTAACATCGAGGCGCCCTTCCCGCCCCACCGTTCCGGCGGGGCTGCATACATATGTTGGTGTCAAACAGAGTAACATGTTATTTCATGTTACGCCAGAGTATATAGAAACTTAAAAATGATTTATTTGATAGAACCCCTCACTGATATCTTTTAAAATTAAAGAGTTGATTTAGACCCTGCTATAAATCTATGTGGTACCAATAATTGGGTAAACTGAAATAATTAAATTAAAGATATGGTCACCGTAACAACACTACGAATAGTTGGGGAAGTAACAAAAAAAAAATTGGCCAGGCTCATTTTGATTTTTTAATTTCGCCAACTATTTCGATATACGTAGACAGCCCACTCGACGTATTTCCTCAATGAATCACCACCTTATCTGTTATCTATCATCCTGTCCAACCTAATTTTTTTCGCAGAATTTTCCTTATAAATAAATGTCTCTATGGTTTCAGTTTTCTAAAAATAAGTACGATTATTACATGACCAACTATAGGAAGTATAGAGGATGTTATATAATCAAAATTCGATGTTGAGTTTTGACAGAAATTTCATGTTTTCCAACAACTTAATTCCAAAAATGAAAAAAAAAAAAAAAAAAAAAAAGAATTGCTGTTTGCTTGTGAACTCCTGATGGAATGAATGTATCGACACGAAATGGAATCTAGAGGTCAGAAAACTTGACATCCCGTTAGAAACTCCGCCTAGAGTTTCTGTCCAATTAAATAACTTCCTTTAAACCTGGGAGGTAAAATAAACTTAAGCACGCCGTCCTTCGGATGGGACGTTAAGCGATGGTCCCGAGCCTGTACGATGTCAGGTACTCGTTAAAGACCCCTGCCCTAGGTGAATAAAAATTTAGGACTCCCATAGTAGAGTCGGGCTCATGTCCACCAGAGTGACGAAAGAGCGCTCTAGTAGTAGTAGATATGACCTCGTAGTTAGGGCCCGGGCATGAGTCATAAAACCTAACCTAACTTCCTGTATACTTCGTATAGCTGGGGAGTAAAATTATTTTGAAAAATGGCTGTCATGTAATGGTTCTTGGGTAATGTGTGAACACTTAGGTTAGTTAGTTATTTTGACTCATGCCCGGGCTTTGACAACGAGATCATATCGCCTACTACCAGAGCACTCTTTCGTCATTATGGTGGACATGAGCCCGACTCTATTATGGGAGTCCTAAATTTAACCTACCCTAAATTTTTATCCACGTAGGGCAGGGGTCTTTAACTAGTACCTGACATCGTACAGGCTCGGGACCATCGCTTAAGGTCCCATCCGAAGGACGGCGTGCTCGAGGTATAATATAAATAATAACTTTACTTCCCTAGTTGCAGGAAGTGTAGGAAAAGTTATGTAATCTGTCATAAATTCGATATTTAAGTCAACTGTTGAATATTAGCGCAATCGTTCAACTGGTTTTGGAAGGGGAGCAAAGAGCTAATTGATTAATTCGTTGTGGGGAAGTACATTGCCGGTGATTCTAAAATTATCCAAACCTGTAGCCCCCCCTCACGCCACTCTTGCCCTATCATATACTATCTTGACTATGTATGTCGGTATGTCTGAGATGACATATCAGCCTGTGCTATGTTTAGTTTCCTCACGAACCCCTGGATAACACCTCTTTTATCACTTACCTAGAAATGTGAACACTTTGCCTACACTTAGTTCGCAATTCGCCTACTTACATTCTCTAGAGTGTGACCCATTATTGACTAAGTTCTTAGGACACGACCGTTCAGGTAAGCTTCTAGAAAACAGAATTAATAGGTGTATTTTCCAATATCAATTGTCCTGTCGTAAAATAATCCTTAAAAAATAACAAATAATTATAGATCTGGGGAAGTAGGTAAAATGGCGGAGATTCTCTATACTACTTTCCCCTGGAATGGGCGCTTAGGGCGAAGGAACTGTAATTATCAAGAACTCCAGCCAACTGTAGGAAGGGACCAACCCAAATCCACTCGCTACGTTAATAGTGTAGATTATCCTGTAAGCTTCCATGGCAACATACTTCATTTTTCAAAAATAGTTATTATAACTCGTCCCCGGGCTTTAACTACAAAGTCATATCGCCTACTACCAAAGCGCTTTTTATTCGCTTTGGTGGACATGAGACCGACTCTACTTAGGCAGTCAAATTTTCCCTACTCTAAATTTCTATTCACCTAGGCTAGGCATCTTAAACGAGTACCTGACATCGTACAGGCTCGGGACCATCGTTTAACGTCCCATCCGAAGGAAGGCGTGCTTAAGGTATAATACAAATAATAACTTTTACCTCCCTAGATGTAGGAAGTATAGGAAAACTTATGTAATCGGTCAGAACTTCGATGCTGAGTTTTCAATGGAATTTCATGTTTTCCGATCCCCTGTTTCCAAAAATCAAAAAAAAAAAAAAATGTCTGCCTGTATGTGTTTATGAATATGATAACTCCCGATAGAATGATAGTATCGCCACGAAATTTTTTATATTTGTATACAGAATCTCATAACGATGACACGTATTAATTTTCAGCCAAATCTGGCAAAGGAAATGGGGTATATGGAGGGACCTCAATATAAGAACAACTGTTGCTGTTATTACTGGAGTTCAACTCAAAAACCCTAATAACTGACGATGTAATGAATGTATCGACACAAAATGTAGTGTGAGCATGTAAGTTAACTATAGATTTTAGCCCAAACGGTCGGTTGGTTTTAGAGGGAGAGCGAAAACTTAATTGATTAATTCGGGCGGACTTAATTTGAAAAAATCATTAAAAGAAGTATGCATTTTATTTAAATATACGAAATTATATTTTTTGAAATTAAGGCGTGAATTGCTTCTGAGGTTGCGCTTATTTTTCCAGAAAACAGTTGGGCTGGGGATTTCGATCCACTTCGCAGCTTGACCTGAATCGCACTGACAGACTAACAGATATTTGACAAAAAGATGCCGAATGACACAGACATTACTTCTTGGTGGTCTCCATTTCATAACAAACAAATTTCCAAAAAAATTGTCGTTGAATCACCGGAAGTGTACTTCCCCAGTACGAATTAATAATCACTACCCCCCCCCCCCCCCCCCTCCCACATTCGTAATCCCCCTTCCATTTGGCTCGAAATATTATAGCGGTCAGAAGTTCTGGATACAGATATAATATTTCATGTCATATACCATCAGGGGCGTAGCCAGGATTTTGAGCAGGGGGAGGCAAAGTTAGACTACATAGAGGGAGGGGGGGGGGGGGGGGGGGTATAGACTACCGGGGGCACAGCCCCCAGTTTTGCTATAAGCCACATACAAAATACGAAAGCACTTTTTGGAAACTATGTCGCGTGAACACCAAACAGTGAACATTAACAGCGCATGGCAGCCAAGCGGCGCATTCTGGCGCCTGTGCCCTGCACTTGCAACAGCTAATGGCTGATTTACACACGGGAAATTTTAAGATCCTATTGGTAACTTGCAAGCAATCCATTTTTAATAAAAACAATTTTTTTAGTTTATTTAATTTTTATCTTGGTACGCCCCTGTGTATACCATTCATTCTATCGGGAATTATCGTGATCACAGACACACACACACAGGCAGTTTCGGGATCAAGGGGTCGGAAAAAATGAAATTTCTGTGAAAAATTAACATCCAATTTCTGACAGATGATTTCGTACAGCTGGAGTGAAAACTCAATGGTGGTCCGAGGGGGTTGAGTCTATGTTCCATGTTTACTTTAGTTAACAATCCTTAGCTCAAGTACAAACTTGTGGTTTCAACAATATATAAATATTCAAATAACTTTGGTAGCAATATTACATTATATATTAATCTACTCAATTCAATTTCGGTTCAAGTTCAAGGGTCTTTGCTAAATAGCTTACTTCTACTAATGCAGGGTTGGAAATAACACGTAACGCGGACGGCAGGCATACCATGGCCCCGCCAGTGAATTGAAAATAACGCATAACGCGGACGGCAGGCATACCATGGCCCCGCGAGTCAATTGAAAATAACGCGGACGGCAGGCATATCATGTCCCCGCGAGTCAATTGAAAATAACGCATAACGCGGACGGCAGGCATACCATGGCCCCGCGAGTCAATTGAAAATAACGCGGACGGCAGGCATACCATGTCCCTGCGAGTCAATTGAAAATAACGCATAACGCGGACGGCAGGCATACCATGGCCCCGCGAGTCAATTGAAAATAACGCATAACGCGGACGGCAGGCATACCATGGCCCCGCGAGTCAATTGAAAAAATATTTCATGTTTTCCAACCCCCTAATTCCAAAAATTTGTCACACGATAACTCCCGATAGAATGAATATATCGACACGAAATTTTATATATGTACTCACAACCCTCTAAGGACGTCTGATTTGATTTGATTTGCAGGCAAATAAGTTGAAGGGATTAGGGTACAGGCTTAACACAGATACTTACAGGCTTAATAACTGCCGTTGTAATGCATATTACATAAATAAATTCAAATCCCTCTTAGAACCGGCCAATCGGAAGGGGGTGAATAGGGAAAGCTTAACGCAAAAACTCAAATAACTACAGTTAAAAATGTTTAGACACGAAATTTTCATATATGAATTCAAAGTCATATAAGGACAACATTTATTAATTTTCAGCGAAATTAGTCGATGGAGAGGGGGGCTCAACCCAAAAATCTTAATAACTGCCGCTGTAATGAATGTTTCTACTTGACATTTTATGTTTAAATTCAAAACCCAATAAGGATAATACCTATTAATTTTTCGCGAAATCGGTCGAAGGGAAGGGGGTATCGTTTCAAATATCCTAATAACTGCCGATGTAGTGAATCTATCAATGTATGGAAGTCAAATATTGAGTTTTAGACAAACGGTCGACCGAAAACATAATCGATTTATTGTTGATGGTGGCAGTAAATAGTCTGATCAAACCATGATTTTTTTTTTTTTTTTCATTTTTGAAATCAGGGGGTTGGAAAACCTGAAATTACGCTGAAAACACAACATCGAATTTCTGGCCGATTATACAGGGTGTTCATTTTATCTTGACCCAGGTAAATAACGTAACTCGAAAAGTAATGATATTCTTAAAAAAAAAGCTTAAGACGAAAAATGTAGAGTAGAATTGACCGCATTATTTGTTGTAATCTAATTTTTAAACAAATTTTTATTTTGACATTTTTTTGTTAGACCAATATTAAAGCTAATAAATGAATTTTATTGTAGTAAATGTTCTAACTGATGTCCTGCAACTTCATTACATTTATCGAAGTTGTTCCGGAAAATTGCTCAAGGTAATTCCCTATTAAGAAAGTCTTGATATTTCTGACCATTTAAATTTCCGTCGATAAAAAAAGGGACCAATTACTTCGTCATTGTTGATTCCAGCCCATACATTAACTGACCATGGATGTTGTTTATTCATTTGACGAAACCAGCGAGGATTTTCTGCACTCCAGTAATGCATATTATGCCTATTTACTAATCCAATATTGGTGAAAGTTGTGTATCGAAAAAAATCACAACTTGAACTAGTTCACACGCCCACTGACAGAATATAACACGGTTATTAAAATCTTCACCAGATAGACATGAAGAGAAATATTGTAAAGGTGAAATTTATGGTTCTTCAATATTTTATGAACACTACCTACAGAAATCCTAGAACCTTGAGAAATTTTCCGGAAAAACTACGATAAATGTATTGAAGTTGCAGGACATCAGTTCGAACATTTACTACAATACAATTCATTAATATTGGTCTAACAAAAAAATGTCTCAATTTAACCTCCCTTTAATTTTTTCCCAGGAATCTAAATATGCAAAAAAAAAAGGTTGACGGTCCAAAAAATTTTTTTTATATTAATTCATAAAACATATTAATTCATATAACTGAAGAATAGCGAGCAATCTAGGGAGTCCGAGTAAACTAATGCTAGGGTATGGCATTTTTTTATTTATGTATTTTTATTTGGATTTGCGTCCGGGTGATGAAAGCTTGGGTTATAATGCGATCCCTGTACTAACGTATTTAGTTAGAATCATTTCAATGAATATTCCCAGAAAAGTTTTGAATTTTCCAAATGACAAAGAAATTTTGCGGCAGACCGAAACAGGATCCGCAGAAAATAAACTGAAAACTGTTTCTCAAACTCTCCCCACTCCCTCATTCACTACATTTCTTTATCCTTCCAATTTTGAAAGAAGCGCCCCCCCCCCCCCTCTTTTGAAAGATTTGTTCACAGAAAGTTTTCTCTTTGCACCCCCCCCCCTCCCTTCCTCTGGCATATTTAGTTTAAAGCCGCCTCCAGACGTGGCGATATCAAAGAGAGAAAAAAAAGCTGATCCTTACAAACAGGTTTCCAATTTCTTCTTTATTCTCTGCGCCCCCCTCAAAACTTTTTATTGTGGCTCCCACACCCCCCGAGAATCTCTCCAAACTCAACTAGTTAGAGGAGACTCAAGTTGAACAGGATTTTATCTGTGTTTGTAAGTCTGTCTGTTCTTGCACAAACAACACTTTTAAAACATAATTCCGTGAATTCAATTTTTTTTTGTTATCCTTCAATTTTCATGATAATATTCTCATGAAAGAGCTTTGTTTTCTGGTGCCCACGTTATAGACCTATAATTTTCATGATAAGATTCAGCGGGAGACGAGCCCGTTGTCATTGAATAACTCATCATTAGTTATCTCAACACACAAAATTATCATTTTTCCACAGACATGCTCACAAAAAAAACATTTTTTTTTTTATTTAGCTAATCAGTCAATCATTTGACTTTGAACATTCCAGTATTTCATAATGTTTGTACTGGACAATTCTGAGAGTGACTTTCTTATACCCCGTAATACCAGTATGAAATGATTTTGAGAGGAAGCAGGGGGAGGGAGAGTTATCTGTAAAAGTGGGTTTGGTATAAGTAAGTCCTGTTATGATCACATCACATATTTTTTATTTTTTCCTCATTGTCATAATGTTTCATGAAAACTCCCAATAATAAACATATAGGTATATTATAATTCGTTGTTTTGTTATACCTAGAATATAAACATTATTTAGAAATATTTCCTACAGAAATTTATTTGTCATTCTTTGAAACGATATAACTTTGGTTGTTTTGATTTTATCTGAAATCTGAACACTTTAAAGCGATTGGAAATTGTCTTATTTAATTGATTAATCCCTATTCTAACGGTATTGACCAACTGTCGATGTATTTGAAAACGAGAATATAACAAGAAACCGAAATATTATAAAATATAAAATTATAGCTATATACAGTACATCTATTTTACATTGATTTCACAGAATTTTTTGTTTCCGATTTTATTTTAGTTAACAAGCCTTGGTGTTAATATTAACGTAGGTAGATCAAATATTCTTCTGCTCAGACATAAGTAGCTATATAATGCATAATGATTAATAGAGGCGACAGTATCTTTTCAATAATCTAGAAGGAATTCGAGGTTCTGTCGTGTAAGTGAAAATTCAATACTTGGTCAACGTTTTGGAAACTATTTATTTCCTTCTTCAGGACCTTGTAATGACTTGAGTGGATGTGTGTGGTGAAGGTGTTCAGAGTTTCTGTCCACTCAAGTCATTATAAGGCTCTGAAGAAGGAAATAAATAGTTTCCGAAACGTTGGCCTTATATTGAGTTTCCATTTAGACGACAGAACCTCGAGTTCCTTCTACTTTAAACGCTGCACATTCATGTTATGTCATATTGATTACGGAGAACTTTTTATAATTTCATATTTTATTTTATTTTGGTATCTTGTTATTTTCTCGTTTTCAAATAGATCCACAGTTGGTCAATACCATTAGAATGGACCCCTCCTACCCCAGGTACTATTAAGTTAATATAAATATTTCTGCCTTGCTCAGATCTCCATTATTGTTGAACCTCGTCCTGACGATGGCGTAAGCCGAAACCGGTACACATTTATGCATATGTTTGTGGAATTAGACAATATAAGTGTCTTTTTAATTGTAATTCATACTTGCATTACTTTTATCTATTGTTCTCCTTTCAAGTCTGTATATATTTTTCTTCCATAACGATAACGGTCACCGGCTGGTATGTTATTGAGGTCATGGCATCTACGTCACCTGGGTGGACCCCACCACTGACTGATGTTGAAACACAACATTAGTTATGCTTTCATTTCTAGAGTTCCACAGGTCGAGGACCATACATGAAACCCTTTTAACGAGGATATGTTTGTCACGTCCCACTTGATCTAAAATTCCGAAATTTCATGTGTAAATTCAAGGAAGAGCTTGACTCAAATACGCTCAAAATTGCCGATGTAATGAATGTGCACAACATTTAGTATAACAACTCAGAAGCCCCTGTATAAGTCAACCCATAATTTTTAGTCGGTCGATTGGTTTTGGAGGGAGAGCGAACACTTGATTAATTATTATTGTACTGGGGAAGTACATTACTAGTGTTTCGACGACGATGCTTTTTTATATATTTATATGAAATTACAGAAATGTATTTAATAGATCATTCCTTAATTTTAATATTTTGTTTTATTACCTATCTATATATTTAATAGGCCATGCGTTTTTTTTTTGTAACTCCTCCTAAACTATTGCATAGATTTTGATGATAAAGATGCCAATTGAAAAGGCTTTTTGCAAAAATGTTAAATCCAATCCAAAGGTATCAATTATCTTACTGGGTTAACAGGGAAAATGAATAGCATAGAATACGAGAACAAATATATCGGTTTATTTACTTAAACCAACATTATAAAATTAAAAACTAAGATTGGAACAAAAATCAAACTATTTAAAAGAAAAATGTTGCAAACTAAATTCTTTAAAATATTTAATTTTTTTTGTCTGTTTTATATTTTGGTCATTATTTATATCAATGTTTTATATTTTTGGGCATATATATTATGTACATACAAATAAATAAAAGTACCTCCTTTGCGCATCTATTTCTATGTTATTTCCACCTTTTTAGTTCACCACACCTTAAGCCTAAACACTTTTCTCACTACATCTCAACTCAGACCTCTCACCTCTAACAAACACTTTGACTCGTCCACACTAATTAGAACAGCTGATGATCGTCTTTTGTTTTTCACTCATTGGTTGTTTTAAAACAAATGCAACTTCATATATTTATTTACTAATTTAGTTGCTTCACTGTTTTTATACAAATAAATATAATTAAATTAATAATATATTATTAATAATTAAAATATGTGTAATTTTATACATCACAAAATACAGACATACATTTTTTCTTCTTGGGAATCAGGGAGTCGAAAAGTCATGCTATTCTGGTGAAAACTCAACATCGAATTTCTGACCCATTACATAACATCCCCTATACTTCGTAAAGTGAGCAATTATAACGTAATAATAATAATATTTATTTCCGTTAAACCATAACATGCTAATTCGGTCATAAAATTTTGTACATCAAAATAGGTTATAAATTATACCTACTTATATCTTAGAATATAAACACATATGAGAATAATAATAATTATAAAAATAAAATAAATAAATAATTGAAAATAAATGTACTACTATATGCACTCCACTGAGTCCAGCTAATCCGGACTAGATGGGACCGGATCACCGAAAGCCCGGATTACCGGATTAAACGGAATTTGCTGTAAAATGCAAATGATAAATATTTTTAAATATTTAGCGCGCCGTCTTCTTTGTCAGCACTTTTTCTTCGTAGCCAACTAAGTCAAGTCAAACCCTCTCTTTCAATTATTTTCATACTTACCGCTCGCTAAATTAAATTTTTAGTTTACTAAGTTTTAATTCGTTTTTTTTTTCACTCCTGTCCGGATTAACCGCACGTCTGGATAATCGGTGTCCGGATTAGCGGGACTCTACTGTATATAAAATTCACAATATTAATGAATACATTACATACAATTTTTTATTAAATGTTTAATTATTAATATTTTATATTTCTTTAAGATAAATTTTCTTTTACTACGATATTCTGGTGCGAATACACGCCCCCAAGTCACCAAGAGCCAAATATATAAAGAAAAATTATGAATACATTAAGAAATAACAATAAAGTAAATAGGTAGTAAACAACAAATAAAATTAATGATTATAATAAGAATATTAAACAAAGAGTAATTGCAATAGAACTATTACTTATAGGATATTGGTAGAGGAGCTCTGCCAAGACAATAAAAATGAGAGTTAAAGCTTTTATATATGAAACACGGCTTTTATGCTTTTACATATAAAACACGACTTTTATATGAGTTTTTCTTTTGTTTTTTTGTTTTGATTAATGAGAAAAAGAGTCGCGGGGGTTTCCTCAAACATAAACAATGGACTTCTAATTTTTTTATGTATTGAAGAAATTAACTATTGCTTAATATTATTATCATATATATAAAGCTGAAAATGTCTGTGTGTTGTACCGCTATAACTCACGAACGGCTTGATGGATTTGATTAATTTTTTTAAAAATTTGTTCGTCATCGTCTGTGGAAGGTTATAGGCGTATTAGTACCTCAGTATCTGGTCCATCCCAGCATCCACTCACGCAATCTTTGTAACTCAAAAACCACTGCAATGATTAATGGGGAATCTTTTTGAATAGATAAGTTTTATCTACCGGAAGGTTAAGGTCTATTTTTTAATCAACCCCTGGTCCATCCCAGCATCCACTCACGAAATCTTTGTAACTCGAAAACCATTGCAACGATTAATGAGAAATCTTTTTGAATAAATTAGTTTTAGCTCCAAAGCTAGCGTTACTACAGTTGAAGGACTATAAGCCTTATTCCGTATGAATAATTGAAAATTATAACATCATGAATGTACTGTCGAGGAACTGAATAGCCTTATAGGAGATATTGGGAGAAAAGTCAAAGTTCCCCGGGCAACGCCGGGTATTACTGCTAGTATATAATATTATTGATGATGTACCTGATTAATATTATTATTAATAACTATTGAAGAAATATATATTATTAATTTTGTTAATCTAATAGTCAAGCGGCTATTCCACCTCGACTCTAGAAGCAAGCCTTTTTAAAAGTGAAAACTCCCGTATAATACATTTGTCTATTGATGGAGTTAGAATCAAAGTGGTCTAAGTGACATTTTTAAAACTTTAAAGAAACTGTGCATTAAGTTCTTAACTGATTAAAAAAATCTATAATTTATCGAAACCGGAAATATTTTGTCTTCTTCTTTTATGGTGAAAGTTGCTGTTAGCAAACCATAAAATTGAATAAAAATCTTAGTCAAGGTCACTATTGATATGTTTAGGTTACTTGTTCATGTCACCAAAATGGTATAAGTGATTTGTCACTAGATCTCAGCACTGGCTAGGATTTCACTCGTACAACTTTTTTCCTGAACAGAACTATCATTTTTGTACCCGATTATGCATTTAACAAAAAAATTTCATAAATGTCAGTTGGACCATTTTGATTCCATCCCCGTCAATTGTCCTTTATATTTTTGGTCTTTTTTTTTTTTTAATGAAATTGTCAAAGTGAACATACAGGGGCTAGAGAGGGTGTCTGGTGGAGAGATAAATGATGGCAGGGAGAGAGAGAGAGTGAGGGGGCAGAAGGAGGAGGTGGGGGAGAATAAATTGTGAGGAGACGACATCTCCATACAGAGAAGACGAAATATAGATGGATAGATTGTTTTCATATTGATAAAAGAGAAGACCACGAGTTGAAGGTTCTGAGAGTTCCACCATCTTTCTCCCAAATCTAGGGCTACCGCCCCCCCACCCCGCTCTGGCATCCCCAACCTAGTCAAATAATTAACCTTAGTAGTTGGCTGCCCGGTTAGTAAACATATGAGTCACGTATCTATCAGGTTAGTAACTTTATAGTAGATGTTTGCTAGCGACTGTAGAATTCAAAATTCTGGGGGTATTGAGAGTCAGTCAATGATGAAAACACTATTGAATACAACCATTGTCATTGACTGACCCTCAATACCCCCAGAATTTTTTAGTAACTTTATGTTAGATAGTCCGAAATATAATATAATTCAATGTTCCTCCCCACCCGGTCTCGGTTCTCCGAGAACCGTCTACTAGCCCTACTAATAGATTATATAAGTATAATAAGGCTATCTACCGACATTGCTGTATTAATGTTTTTTTTTGTTTTTTTCAATAAATATAGGAAATTTGTGAAACAAGGTGGTCCTATATTCTATAGTTCTTCTTCGGCTATTTCGGTTAAAACCAACCAGAACAAATGGTCATATTTACTTATGGTTGCCTATCATAGTAACTGGTTGAAGGTTATCTACCGACATTGCTGTATTAATGGTTTTTCAGAAAATATGAAGAACCGGTGCCAGAAGGACCACCCTAGATTCTATATTTTTTCCTCGGCTTCTTGATTAAAACCAACCAAAACAAATTTTCATCTTTACTTATAGTGGTCTATCATGGTATCTGGTTGAAGCCGTTCGTTCTACTGACATTGCTGCGCTAATGTGTTTTTATAGGCGAAAGAGATTATACCTAAACTTAAACGTAAGTTTCTGCTCTCCCTCTAAACCTCCGAAATCTTTATTTGCTGGAACTTACGTTCTGTTTTATCTCTTTTGTGGATCCTTCGATCTTTGTATCTAAGGCTACGCCCTGAGTCACACTTAAGTTTCTGCTCTCCCTCTAAACCTCCGAAATCTTTATTTGCTGGAACTTACGTTCTGTTTTATCTCTTTTGTGGATCCTTCGATCTTTGTATCTAAGGCTACGCCCTGAGTCACACGTAAGTTTCTGCTCTCCTTCTAAACCTTCAGTCTCTTTGTTTTATTGACAGTCTGGCTAAATTTAATAACCATCCCTGACGCAGGAATGAAACTTTTATTAATTCTTAAAAAAAAACAAAAAAAAAAACACGTGTAATGGACGATACGTGGAACATTCCCATAGCCCTTCTATTATTCCGTATTAAAACTCATTTAATCTGATTAGGAGCATTTCTCAAATGTTCCAAAGCTCACGGAAAGCACTTAAGAAAATATAGAGAAAAGGGAATGTATTGAAATCGTCAAAATTTCAGATTCTATGACGTATTTTGATATAGATAACTTAATGCCTACAAATTATTTATTGTGTCGTCCTTATGGGGTTCTGGATATATATATATATAATTTCGTGTCGATCGCCTACTACCAGAGCGCTTTTTTGTCGCTCTGATGAACATGAGCCCGACTCTCCTCTGGGCTCTGTTGAGCTACTAGTAAAGTAATATGTGAAAATTTGTTTAATTTTGTTTTTTATGGATGTTTTCTTCTTGGCTCGATTTGGATACAGTTGTCCTTATGGATTTGAAATCTCTATACTCATTATGTTGGTAGCCACCTAATCCCCAGACGAACACACACACACAGAAAGACATCTCATTTGGATCCAGGGTGTCTGAAGAAACCTTCTCAAAAAGAGACCATAAAACTGATTATGTTCCTCCTTGCACCAAAATTAAATTTTTATCTTTTTACACTCCTGACCTTTTTTTTATCTTTTTTTTTTGGTTTTTCTTTTTTATGACTTCTATAAAAGCTTGAGAAGCCAACACAAATTTTGGGTAGAGGGGATGTTGGTGTGGTGAAGGGGGCAGGGGGGGGGGGGGGGGGGGGAGTAAGCTTCTTTTTTCCCTTGATGAAAAAAACAGGAAATTTTTAAAAAAGCAAGAAAACAGTGTTTATTTAAGGGCATGAATGTGGCAGCTTCCCCGACCAGACCCCACATCAATATTATATAGAACTTGGAAGGTGAGGTGGATGAGACAAACCCAACCTTGCTAGCTTGGTAAAAATCCGAGATCGAACTTTGTTAGATACACATATAAACAGGGGGGGTAAGTCAAAAACTGTAATAACTGTCGATGTAGTGAGTGTATCGAGACGAAAGAGAGATGTCTTCTTTGAAATCTCACGAGTGTTTATATGTCAGAATTAGATTTGACAGCTAGATGGCGCAATAAGTGCAGAAATGTTTTTACTTTCTTACTCCTATAGTATAAGGAAGTACCTATTGTAATTGTGGCAAAATCCGTGATCGAGTTTTTAATGGAATTACACGTTTCAAGTTCTCTTGAATATGTTTTGACCGTGATGATATCTGTCTATGAGAGTACTCATTTGTTTTAAAAGAAAATTGCTTTTTATAGAAAAATAAATATAGGTAATTAATTTTTTTAATATTAATGATATAATGTGTGTATTTTTTTTTATATATCACAATTCACCTAGGTTAGGGGTCTTTAACGAGTATCTGACATCGTACGGGCTCGGGTCCATCGAAGTCCCATCCGAAGGACAGCGTGCTTAAGTTTAGATAATAAAATAACCAAGTGAATATTCCGTTAACGCCACACCGAATTTTTCACCGATTACGTAACTTCCCCTATACTTCGTATAGCAGAGGAAGTAAAAATTGTGAAAAGTATGGAACCCTTCACTGTATGTTCTCATCATACTTCTCTGTAATATTTTTTGAATCTCATATATTTTTTTATTCACTTGAATTTATTATTATTATTATTTTTTTAATTAATAGTTTCTTAAAATTTAGCTGTAACGACTCTATTTATTATAAGGAGATACTGACATTACTGGATATAAAAAAGTTACTTTCAAAATTACATTGTACAATGAAACAAAGAAAATCGTTCATTCTTTTAATTCCTGGTTTAATGGTTAAATTAATTCGAGAAATTAGAAAAAAATAAGAAAAATTAATTCAAATTGCGGATAATATGAAGTATAGGAATTATTATAATAATTTTTTTCTGAAATTCTCCCTTCTAAAGAAATATGGCATAACTGCTCTATTTTAGGACATCTTAAAAATTATATTAAAGATAAATATTTAAAAGAAATTGTTAACATTCTTGTCTGTAGTTAGCTTTAGAGAAAACAATTAGCGACAGAGAAGAGAATGAAACGGATGAGGTGTGACGGAAGGTTAGATAACTGTGGCTTGTCTTATCGCATCGCTGCCTACAGCGAACAGACATTCTTACTTGTGTGACACCTTGTATTTCTGTATATGACAGCTCACTGATAGCACACATGACTACCTCCACAGATATATCTTCAGGGGCCACAATAGCATATCTGGCCAGGAAGTGAAGAAATATCAGAGAAACCAAAAACTAGGAATACCAACCTACCAATAGTGGTTTGCCGTCTCAAAATCAAACTGTTTTCTACGGGCTCATGAATAATGAGAAAAAAAATAAATCCTAAAGATCGGTTTCAGGTTTAGCAGCAACATTTTGGGAAATAACTTCATATGTACATGGGTTGGTAAACTTTGTTTTTTAAAGAATTACAGCAACTCTCAAAAACCGTGTTTGTCTGCATGTAATTGGAAAGTTGTGAGCGCTCTACCGCATAAATGATCGCAGCTATGAATTTGAAATTTGGAATGAAATAATTAGAAAAATAATATACTATAGAGGCGTGCCTCATTAAATAAACAAGCCTCACAAATAAGCCTCTTTTGTCTTCATTAAACATGCGAATTAAATAAACAAAATTATATATATTTGACTTTTATTATAAGTATTAACCATTTTAAAGTAGGTAAATTTTAGGTTAATAAAGGACAATAAAAGTATTAAACCTAAAAATATTTAATTTTATTGATCTGGTACTTCACTGTTACTTACAAATGTTACCAGTGTTTTGTGATAACTTTGGAATTGTCGAACACCTTCCGTTGAAGTTTTTGCCATTTTTAACTATTTAACCCTAACTTTTAATTTTTTTTTGGCCAATATGCACGGAACATCAAGCCAAGAGGTAAAAAAAAAAACACTAACTCAGAATAAAACTAAATGTATTAAATTAATAATCAAACGTATTATTTTAACGAATAATCCGTATAGAAACAGCTGATGCAACGACCTAAACACATAGTTGACTTGTACGCATGCGCTTCTCATCCCTCTCTCCTTAGCGTTTCATGTTTTGTATTTATTATGTCGAGGTCATTCCGATTCACTAGTCTCGCTAAATAAGTTTCACTTAATAAATACAACTTGGATTTGATTAGATTTTGGCCGAAATCGGGCGAAAATTGAGACCACTTTACTTGATCTCCCCCCCCCCCCCCCCCCCCCAGGTTTTCAAAACTATTTCATATTTTTTACACTATTACAATATTTTCATACTGGGTATAAGAAAGGCGTGGGTATGACACGTCCGGGCTTTAAGTACAAGGTTATATCGCCTACTACCAGAGCGCTCTTTCGTCACTCTGGTGGACATGAACCCAACCCTACCGTGAGAGTCCTAAATTTTGTTTACCCTAAATTTTTATTCACCTAGGATAAGGGGTCTTTAAAGAGTAACGGATATCGAACAGGCTCGGGATCATCGCTCAACGTACCATCCGAAGGACGGCATGCTTAAGTTTTTTTTACCTCCCATATAAAATAAACTAAGGACTTCGGCCGGGTTTCGAAACCGCGATCTTGTTCCACTGAGCTACCAGCACCCTTATCAATGTTGCATCCCAAACCCCTCTATAGATTTTTGCAGTATTGCCATCAAGTAACCAGCAATAAGTCATCCATTTTCATAGCTAACCATACAAGTTGCGTGTTGCAACCCCCCTCCCCTTCGCGTGCATAGTGCACCTTGCCATGCAATACTTTGCAAGGTTCTCAACCTTATACAAACAGTTTAACAATAAATATACATCTACGTTGTAGTACATAGTTCTATACGAGGCGGCGGTAGCTCATAGGTAGCGTGCTAGTCTACTCTGTTGAAGATCGCGGGTTCGAAACTCAGCCAAGGCTGAGCACGCCCTCCTTTCGATTGGGCGTGATCCCCGAGCCTATCTTATGTGAGATATTCGACCCCTTACACTAAACGTGAACTAGCAACATTCAGGCACTCACACTGGAGACGGACTCTCCACAAGAGCGACAAACATGACCTTGAGAGCCCCGGCAAGGTCACAATACCTCATCTCACCTGCAAATTGAGGAAACAATGTTCAAAAGTCAAAAAATAGCACTAGTGCAGATATGGATACGTATGATATGGGCAGAACTTTTCTTTTGAAATAGAGACATAATATATCGTTGGAATGCTAAGCAATTTGAAAAGGTAAGTATTTTTGTTTTTACTCTCGAAATCAGGAGGTTTTTTCGCCCGGGGACGTAACTTCGAGGTTATATCGCCTACTACCCGACCCTTTCGTCGCTCTGTTGGACATGAGCCCCACATTACTGTGCAAGTCCTAAATTTTGCCTACCCAGATTTAGGTTCATAGTGACCAGAAGAAGGGACGTGTAAGTGCCCCGAAATATTGTCAGAAAAAAGAAGACACCTCTGGAAGAAATGCCGAAAAAAAAAAAAAATCAATACCAAGATTTATTTACCTTGGATAGAGGTCTTCAACGAGTATTTGATATTATACCATCGCTTAAGGTCCCCTCCGAAAGACGGTGTGCTCAAGGTTTTTCACTTTTCAGATAAAAAACTAAGGGACACGCTACCTCTGAGCTACTACCAGTGGTATTATTGAATACTTCAAAAATTAATTAAATGTGGCGATGTTATGGCATATCGATAACATGGTTCGATACTTTCTTTACGATATGCCTCCCATGTTCCAAATACCTGACCTATATACAGCAACCTGCTGTTGTAGAAGGATCTTGTGGGAGTGGATTTAGTGGCTCCTCTGTCACCTCACCCCACTCCGCCAGGTGATCTACAGGACAGTGTCACGTGACCTATCTAATGTCACACGCCAACCTCCCACACACATCACCAGGCTGGGAGGGGGGGGGCTCTAAATGGGAATCGATTCTGAAACATGGACTTGCAATGACATATCTCATTTCCTGATCTACCGAGATATCAGTGAGAGGTTCGCTAAAACGTGTTCACGGACATACAGTATCCTTTTTACAGTTTCGGGTTCTTTAAAGTATTTATTTTATTCAAATTATCTGATATAATAAAGTTAACTAATAAACAAATATTATTATTATATTAAGGTTAGGTTAGGTTTTATGACTCATGCCCGGGCTTTAACTACGAGGTCATATCGCCTACTACCAGAGCGCTCTTTCGTCACTCTGGTGGACATGAGCCCGACTCTACTGTGGGAGTCCTAAATTTTGCCTACCCTAAATTTTTATTCATCTAGGGTAGGGGTCTTTAACGAGTACCTGACATCGTACAGGCTCGGGACCATCGCTTAACGTCCCGTCCGAAGGACGGCGTGCTTAAGTTTATTTTACCTCCCAAATAAAATAAACTAAGGGCCTCGGTCGGGCTACGAACCCACGACCTTGAGCTCAGAAGTCAAGCACGCATACCACTGAGCTACCGGCGACTTTCCTTAATCACAATTCATTATAAATAATCAGCAAAAAAGTTTGTAGTTTTGAAAGAAAAATAGTTTTTTATGTATTAAATTTCAAAATGATTACTTGAAGTAGCTACTATCAGAGATATAATATTTAGTACTGAAGTCCGTTCGGATCAACGATAGTCTGTAGTCTTGTCCTATACTCTCCTGCTCCTTTCAAATGAACAGCTGCTTTTCGTCCCTAAAATTGTCTATAGATTTCCTACCAGGCTCACATCCTGTCATTGTGACAGTTTCATGTAAAGGACGGGTACTATACCTACAGTAGGAGGAGCCTTGGCTTACTGTGCACCTATCAGTATGTTTGGGAAATACAGTAAAACTTCGTTATAACGCTCTTCTAGCGGAGGTATAACGCTATAGCCGTACATACAAATTAAATAATTAAAATTAGTTAAATACATTATACATATTACTTGTTAGATGGCCCCGGCTTATAATATTCTTCTATTCTTTTTTGTTTAACATAAACTAAGCTTTTTTTGAAAACAATGTTTTCTAGTTGATTGATATTTTTTAATGTTTCGTATTCTAATTCCGTATCGCACACACAAGGCTTTAATGCATCCAAAACATTGATTATTTTCAGCTGTCTTATTATGTATGATTTGTTATGTAAATCAATCATACTCTTTTATTAATTAATTTTTTTTTTTATTGAAAATGATTTTCGCGACATTTTATACAATGTTAACAGGATCACAGGAGCACAAGTTAATTGAATTCGTGGAAACATTTTGTAGGGGAGAGAGAAAATTCATAGAAATTATTTTCACAGAATCCATTAGATCATGGCACGTGTTGTTTCTTTCGTGGTTTTAATTTAATTTTATACTTAATTTAATTTTGTGTACAGAAATTAATTTAATTTTGACATAATATCATCTAATGCATACTTTAAAAAATGAAAATGTCGTTAGAAAAATGTGTTTAATCCTTCCGTTATAAACGGGAAGTCGGAGCGTTACAACGAATAAACTTTCATTGGAAAATTCCCCATTGGGACCGGGGCCCAAGAAAAAGAGCGTTATATCCGGGAAATTGTTATAAACGGGAGCGTTATAACGAACTTTTACTGTATTTTCTTTTTTCATCACTTTTTTTTTTTAACTGCCTTACGATATGTTCAGATAACCCTCAACATTCATTATATGTCCTATAAGGGCCAGCTCTGTAGCTCATCAACCTCACACCCTTATATTACCACCCCCTATGTACTGTTGAGGTAACATTTCTTGGATTTAGCACTGGATTAGGTTTCCGCCAAACAAATCCCCAACCAACAGAACGAAAGTCCAACTTACTCTCATCAGAGACCACCTCGTTTTTTTGAGACGTCAACTTGCTTATCCAGGTATTGCCTAGTGAAGGCCAGTCGCTTCGCTCGGTTTACTTCGCTTATGAGTGGCAGGTTCTCTCTTATAGTCTGCTACATGCAAGCGATTATGCACTGTTGAGGTGTAACTGTATTAAGAACTTTTCGAACGTCACACGATCAGAAAACATTCTCAGTCGCCATGAACGCTTTCTATTTTCTCATGAACCCAATTTTAATTCCGAGCCTATGTGATGTCAGTTTCTCGTTAAACACCCCTACCCTAGGTGAATAAATTTAGAACTCTCACAGTGGAATCGGGCTGACGAAAGGCTGCTTGTAGGCGATATGACCTTGTAGTTAAAGCCCGGGCATGAGTCATAATAACTAACTACTATTAATAATAATAACCCTTTCAACGATAGATTCCAAGGTCCAATCCGCCATTTTTTTTTTCAGAAATATTATTATGTCCCCATGTTTGGGGGCACGAATTTTAGCTTTCTAAATGATGGACACACATTAAATGGTTCCGTTTCTACCATTTGTGGTAAGCAACCGTAAACATGGTGAACATTGACAAGATGGTGGTTACATTCACACTAACAAAATTTAATTAATTTACTAAGTTTTGTAATTAAATTACTAATATTTTTTTTTCTGTGAAATTCGAGAGGAGATATTTTTATTTTAATCAAGTTTTTTTTTTAATTATAAATGAATGTTCTAACTGCATGATGTTTGTAAAAAAATATATTTATATTTTACTAATATAAGTAATTTTTATCAGGAGACATGGCAGTGTCTCTGGCCAAGTCCGAAAAAAATGTCGAAAGACACTGCTGTGTTACTTTTCTCGTGACACCAAATGGCACTTTTTGCATCGAAAAAAGTATATTATTTTCGATATAAGTATATTATAACAAAATTAGGTTTTTTCCGACGTAGCCGTCTGGAGAACTCCGAACTGAACAAAATAAAAAAAAAAAGTAGCCAAAAAGAATCATTTTGACCAAGTTTCGAAGGGTCAAAATTGGCAAAAAATAACTTTTTTTTCTTTTTCCTTTTTCAGTGTCCGGGCGTCCGGATGACGTCATCAATGTTAATATATGAATTTTTTTTAATGTATAATAAATATCATGTGATCTATATATGCAAAGATAAAGATTTTTTTTTTTTTTTTTTTTTTTTTTTTTGGCTTTATGTACGGTGCATATTAGCCATGTCAATGTGTTATATATAATTATTTAAGACATCCATGGCCCCGAGAGGGAGTTCTATCTACGAAATAAAACTCACTCCCGGACGGGATTCGAACCCGCAAACCATGGTGAGACCATGCGACCAAAGCCCTACGCTCTAGCCCGCACGGCCACCATGGCCCCCCCTAAAGATAAAGATAAAATTATATATATAATAAAAAATAACCCAATATTATAACCATGACGAAAAAAAGACAGCAACCATAAAATACATTCAGGAAATTAATAAAAACAAGAAAAAAGTTTGTGTTATAGACAGACATTTTTTCGTACTTGGTCGTGCTTTTCATTTTACTGAATTTCTTCTCCTCAATAAAATCTTAAAATTTATTTTGTAATAATGCAGTCTCACCAAGTTTCACGCGAGACCGATTTTACTCTTAATTCCGTTGATGAAACTTGTTTTATGTGCCTTCTCGCAGTTGTCGGAGAAGATGCCGCGATTAGGGTAAGGAACCCTAAATATGGTGAACATTGACAAGATTGTACCAAAACATGTTTACATGAGTGGAGAACAGAGCCCAGTGTTTACATACTTCCTTCTGTCAGCTGGGTTCCTGACATATAAGCTACATAAACAAACCGTTCTTACTAGGCCTGTTGTATCAAAACAAGTCAATGTCAGTAGGTAGATGAGATCCATAGTATTACAGATGAGTGATCTTTATAACTCTATTATGCAGGATGTTTAGTACGAAAAATTTCCTCATTCCCTTTTTCTCGACTTTCGAACGAGTGGTCATATCGATGTAGAACATAATGGCATAATGGGGCGTCAATTCCTCGTTATAATTAATGATTGTGAATTTTATCAACATTTCTTTAAAATTTATTTTTTCAAATTATAAATGAATAAATAAATAAAAAATATATAAATGAATTGTAGGAATATTGAGGGTCAGTCAAAGATGGAAAAAAAACACTATTCAAATGCCAACGTTTCGATGTATTTTATATCATCATCAGGGCCTACAAACATGGGGGGGGGGGGGGAATCAAGATTAGAATCAAAAAAGAACAAACATTTTTTTTGTTGATAAACATTGCTGAACGTTAAAAATACATTATAACAAGTTAAAAATTGAGACTGACTTACTAAACATAAATAGTAATGTATTCATATTGAAATAGTAATGTATTCATATTTCATTTTAATGTTTAGTAATTATTCATAGTAAGTCAGTCTGAATTTTTAACTTGTTATAATGTATTTTTAACGTTCAGTAATGTTTATCAACAAACAAATTTGAATAGTGTTTTTTTTCCATCTTTGACCGACCCTCAATATTCCTACAATTAGAATCTACAGTCGCTAATCAACATCTATATAAATGAATAAATAAAAAAGTCTAAATAAAAAAAAAATGTATAAATGGATGAATAAAAAAGTATAAATAAATAAAAAATACATAAATGAATAAATAAAACAATAACGTACATTCGACTGACCTTTAAGGTGTGGAGGAACTCTGCATATATACTACATAAATCTGGAGAAGTAAATTTGATTTGTTGATTCGAAAGCCCAGAACGAGGACAGCTACTGTATATCAGCCAAATTGGCCGTAGAGGACGCGAGTTAAGAGGGAGAAGTGGAAAGTTAACAGTGAGTAGAGTGGGATGTGCATTTCCCGTGTTTCACCCCTCGCTGTTTTTGCACAGTTGATGCAGTTCCCAGGGGGGTCCCACACAGCCCCGCCCCCCCATGTGACCCTGCCCCCATGTTATTATGTAGTAAATAAATTCTACAAACATGATGATAATAATTATCATGTCATGTTGATATAACATTTTTTTTTAAAAATCAAATTTCATGGTTCATTTGTATCTTATTCTCGATAACGTTATTATCAATAAACAACACTTTATCTTCTCATATCTTTATGTATCCTAATTCAGGTTATATTTCATTCAACATTTATTTTTTCTTTACTTACTAGTCATACCCAGAGTTGCCCGGGATTATTGTTTACTCATTATGCTGAAATTTTCAATGATATTTATGGTCAGAAATTTGATGTTGAGTGGAGACGGGAATTTCATGTTTTCCAACTTCCTGATTCCAAAAATGAATAAAAATGTCTAGCTGTCCGTGAACCTGATAGGTCACGAAATCTTATGTGTATTCAGTACCCCGATCGGCCATTAGAGTTGGGGGGGGGGGGGGGGGGGATCGCTTCAAACGCCTAAACGGTCGATTCGTAGTATGTATTCTATTTACTATATAGAGTCCTCCTATCGCAGTATGTATTCTATTTACTATATAGAGTCCTCCTATCGCAGTATGTATTATATTTACTATAGAGAGTCCTCCTATCGCAGTATGTATTAAATTTACTATAGAGAGTCCTCCTATCGCAGTATGTATTCTATTTACTAAATAGAGTCCTCCTATCGCAGTATGTATTCTATTTACTATATAGAGTCCTCCAGTATGTATTCTATTTACTACAGAAAGTCCTCCTATCGCAATATGTATTATATTTACTATAGAGAGTCCTCCTATCGCAGTATGTATTAAATTTACTATAGAGAGTCCTCCTATCGCAGTATGTATTCTATTTACTATATAGAGTCCTCCTATCGCAGTATGTAGTCTATTTACTATATAGAGTCTTCCCATCGCAGTATGTATTAAATTTACTATATAGAGTCCTCCTATCGCAGTATGTATTCTATTTACTAAATAGAGTCCTCCTATCGCAGTATGTATTCTATTTACTATATAGAGTCCTCCAGTATGTATTCTATTTACTACAGAAAGTCCTCCTATCGCAATATGTATTAAATGTACTATAGAGAGTCCTCCTATCGCAGTATGTATTCTATTTACTATAATGAGTCCTCCTATCGCAGTATGTATTCTATTTACTATATAGAGTCCTCATATCGCAGTAGGTATTCTATTTATTCATGGTATTGCCCTTATCATCTACTAGCTAATATTGTGTATATTCTGTTTCAGGAGGAATGTAGGCCAGTCGCCGACCTCATCGTCCCCATCGCCTCCTTCGCAGACTACCTCCACCACCCCACCTAGGTAACTTATTTTGTAGTTAAAATGTAGTAAGTCATAGATAGAGGTCAAGGGGGGGGGGCGGTCGTAAACCTCTCCTTCTAATCCCTCTTTTCCTTTTGGCTGAAAATCGAAAGGTGTAGTCCTTATGATATTCTAGATGAACATATAAAATTTCGTGTCGATATATTCATTATATAGAGAGTTATCGTTTTCAGAGAGGCAGGAATTTTACTTTTCAAGCTTTACGAATCTGTCTGGGTTTGTCTCTTGTCTCCCGATAGAATGAATGTATCGAAATGAAATTTTGTATGTGGATCGAGGACCTAAAAGGACGACGGGGTGCTCAACTAGGAACCTTAATAACTAAGTAAGACTCCTATCGATTTCCATCCAAGTCGATTGTTTAGGTTTAGAGAGAAAAAAACCGATCATTTTCTTCTGTGGAATTCATTGTGGGTGAACTTTCTGGGTCCAGGTCTCTAAGTCGGCACAGAGAATATCTATATGAACTGTTAGTTGTATGAAAAATATGTAGAAGACCTCATGTCAAACTTCTTGAGTTTCGGCTCAGTACAGCTTTCTCGTCAGAGCTATGGCTTTTGTGAAAAGGAAGGAAAACCGTCCACATGTCAGTTATGGAGGCCGTTTTTCCAAGATGCTCAAGTTCTGCGGGAGAATGTTAACCATTGAAAGAAATAGACGCCAATGTTAAATTGGCGTGTCTGTGTGTCTGATGGACTTGTCGTGTGCATATTGCTCAAGAAACCACGGCTCCCCTCGGATCCCACGGCCCAAGCTGGTCTATCGATTTAGAAAGGTCAGGGCGGGCTAACTTGACCACACTCTCCTGTTTACCGCTTCTACTGAGACTTACATCACTATACCAGCCGCCTCGCTCCCCTGTTTACCGCTCCTACTGAGACTTACGTCACTATATCAGCCGCCACGCTCCCCTGTTTACCGCTCCAACTGAGACTTACATCACTATACCAGCCGCCACGCTCCCCTGTTTACCGCTCCTACTGAGACATACATCACTATACCAGCCGCCTCGCTCCCCCGTTTACCGCTCCTACTGAGACTGACATCACTAAACCAGCCGCCACGCATGAGACCGATAATAGGAGCCTCTTGCCATCATAGTCTGCTGAACATACTGAAGGGAACATGGACCTACAGCCGATAATGATGGTTCAGTGAAAGCTTGTGTTGCAGTGAATGGTTATTGTTCCACATGTCCTTTTCTGGGATTTTTGTCTATTTTTACTTTTTGGCTGCTTTTTGGGCAATTTTTAAGTTTTTTAACACAGAAAGACCGTTAATCCCGCGTTCCTATTCCCGGGGTTCGATATCTGAGTATTACTTATCTTAGCCTGTATGCAGGGCGCCGCACAGTGGGGCGAATGACCATTTTAGGTGGACAAAAGTCAAGTCAAAAATTTAAAATTTCCCGCTCTAGACATTGTTCTCGAAAGGTGAGTGGCTCCGAAAATGTAAATATTTACCTTATAATGAAAATAAATACTGCATAGAGATGGAACAAATCAAGTATACACGTTTGAACAAGTGATGTCATTTTACTAGGATAAGACGCGGATTTATCAGTCTGACTGCAATAATATTCATTCGATTAATGTTTGAGCTATATTCGGCAGTTGAAATAGAGTCTAAAGACAAAGGTAACTAATCATATGCACGGTTCTTGTAAGTAGTGTTCAGTTACAGAGATATTTGAACTGTTTTATTAAAAAATCCGTTACATCCATAATTTTGAACGAGAAAAAATAATGTTTACCCAAAAGCTCCCAAGCTAATTGACCCATTTTCCTTTTCGTTATACTTTCTAGTTTTCAGATTCATTTGTATCTTTTTGCTATTTTTTGCTATACTTCGTATTTTTAATAATAATGAACTGATTTTCAGAATCAGTGCTCAAGATTCCCCGGAACCTGTTTTTTGAAGAGTTGTCCAAGTTCCCGAAAAAATTTCGTAACATAGCATTGAAAAAATGTTTCCCTGGAAAGCAGATAGATTCATTTATTCACTAAACGTTTGACATATTTTATTGAGTTGGCTTTTGTATCATATTTTGATACCTGCACAATTCAATCAGTTTGTACATATCTTGTTTGTTTCCTTGAACCAAGGAACTAATAGAAGCATCTAATATTGAGCAAGTGTTACTAATCTAGACGCTCAGAGGTTTACCTTTTTCTTATTCATGTAAAGTGGTTTTATTTTCTTCTACGATTTTTAAAGAGTAAACTATCAAATTAAATAAAGTGTTATTTTCATCCATTGTTCCGTCTATTCTTTGTTCTTACTGTTTTTCACCCATAATGTATCGACCTGTCTCAGCTCCATCTCGTGATGTTAATCGTCCAACCATCTAATATTGAGCAAGTGTTACTAATCTAGACGCTCAGACGATTAATTATCATACCGAACCATGTGCCAGATTAAACTACTTATGATTAGCGGTTTTTTCAAATTATGCCGTTCAGGTTTAAAAACGTTCAATGGCGTGCTATTCATTGTACATCTAGTCTCATTTGACGTGAAATTTCATTGGCTGTAATTTTTGTTTCTGAAAGCTTTTGTTACAATGAATCCTCTTCTTGTAATTTTGAAAGTAAGGTAGAAAAGTGAGGGTTTTTGATGTATTTCAGCAAAAACTCATTCAAGGGTTCATTTGTGAACCGTCATATGGGGTATATTCGTAATCAGCGTGTCATTTCCTGTAAGAATACAAGGTTTCAGAATTTTGTCCACCTAGATTGGAGATTCGCCCCACTGTGCGCCGGTTGCTCAGAGGTACCGTGCATGCTTACTGAGCTCAAGATCGTGGGTTCGAAACCCGGCCGAGTCCCTTAAGTTTTTTTTTTTTTGGAGGTGAAATACCTTGAGCACACCGTCCTTCGGATGGGACGTAAAGCGAAGGCTTTACGATTTCAGATATTCGTTAAAGACCAAAATTAAGGACTCCCATAGTAGTCCCGATGAAAGAGCGCTCTGGTAGTAGGCGATATGACCTCGTAGTTAAAGCCCGGGCATGATTCACAATAACTAGCTATCTAGCCTGTATGCCACTCACTCTTTGTATTTGTATCTCTTATAGCCATTGGGCCGTGGTGGTTGTGTAAGCTAGAGTTTAGGGCTCTGGTTGCATGTCTTATTTCACAACTTCTTTCCCTGGTTTATGGTTGATAAATAACCCCGGTAAGGTAGCCCACCCCGCCAAAATAAAAATGTGCTACACTTCCCCGCCTCTCTAACAGCCCAAAAGAAGAAATGTCCAAAAAGAGGAGCCGTAGTGAACATTAGCCTGTATGCCACTCACTCTTCTTTTATGCATCTTTCAGTCACTCAGAATTACTATCAGATGTCTGTCTCCTGTTGCTAACCACATTACCTACCTTCTGTATTTGTCTGCTTGTCTATCTCCGACCATTTGTATGATTGTCTTCGGATTTTTGGAAAAAAAAAAATAAATAAAAACTAAGAAATTATGGTTTTAAAGCACCTTTTTAAGATGTTTGGCTTGTTAAAATATGATTTAATGTATCTCCGAGAAAAAAATACTTCATTTTGTTATAAATCTTCTCGTTTGAAAAATGATGGCATTACAAATAAATCTTCTTTTTTCTAAATGTTGGAGTGTACAAAAAAAAAAAGTTAAGCCCCAGTCTCTCTTTTCTTTTTGCTCGATTTTGCTGAAAGTTAATAGATGCCATTCTTATGCGATTTTGCGTATATTTCGTTTTTGTTGACATTATTACTATGACAGTTATTAGAGATCTGTGTTAAGCTGCCCTATTTTGCTAAATCTCAGGATGTATCGTCCTTCTGGAGTTCTGCATACACATATAAAATGGGACAGACAGACTCGAATTTGTTTTTCTAATTTTTGGAATCGCGGGTCAGAAGATCGCAAATTTCGGTCCGATTCATAATTTCCGCTATATTTCGTATTGCTGGGGAAGAAAAAATATAGTATTTTCAGGGTATTGGAGATATATTCGAAATGTATTCGAGATATTCAGACCCACACATTTTTTTTAATGCTTTTGAAAAAAAGTAATATGAATAGTTAGTTAATTATTTTGACTCATGCCCGGGCTTTAACTACGAGGTCATATCGCCTACTACCAGAGCACTCTTTCGTTACTCTGGCGGACGTGAGCTCGACTCTACTGTCGGAGTCCTAAATTTTGCCTACCCTAAATTTTTATCCACCTAGGGCAGGGGTCTTTAACGAGTACCTGACATCGTACAGGCTCGGGACCATCGCTTAACGTCCCATCCGAAGGACGGCGTGCTTAAGTTTATTTTACCTCCCAGATAAAATAAACTAAGGGCCTCGGCCGGGTTTCGAACCCATGACCTTAAGCAATCACGCATACCACTGAGCTACCGGCGCCCTCAGTAATATGAATATATTGAGGTAATAATCAAATTTGTTAATAACTACACAATTAAAGAACTCGTATAATACTCTAGTGGCGGGGTTAGGAATTACTCAATCGTTATTAACAATCAATACATATATCTGGCGAACGAAATTAGAATTTGTGAAATCGTCGATGATTCAATGCAGTGTCGTAAGCGGAAACGTTTATTTAGAGTTAGTTATTATGACTCATGCCCGGGCTTTAACCACGAGGTCATATCGCCTACTACCAGAGCGTTCTTTATTCGCTCTGGTGGACATGACATCTACTCTGGGAGTCCGGAATTTCGTCTACCTAGGTTTATTCATCTAGGGGCCTATAACATCGTACAGGCTCGGGACCATCGCTAAACGTCCCATCCGAAGAACGGCGTGCTTACCACCCAGATGAAAAACCTGAAGTCCTCGGCCGGGTTTCGAAACCGCTATCTTGAGCTCAGTAGGTTAGCACGCTAGCTCGGCTCCCTTCTTTAGTTTACAACATTATAATAATTAAATGTGTATTAATTTACACATTAACGCAATGTTCGCCTTCACACTTTGCTATAGTATTTTTTCTTGTTACTTGTATAAATTATAGAAACGAATTAGAAACAAATATTATGGAATGAGGGGATGTAGGGGGAGGGGGCAGAAAAGTTTCATGCTGGGGCGGTGTTGACAAGCAGACAGCCCCATTGACCCACTATAGCAAGGTCAGAGACCACGTCTAGTCCAGCTTGCACTCCCAGGGGCTATGTCCATCTGAAGATGATGAGAAATTAATATATGATGATGGAAGGTCCTGCCATCTTGAGGCGGCCATCCTGAACTAGTAGGGAGGCGGCCTCGGTGGGGTGGGGCGGGGGCGGAGATGGAAGTTTGCGACATTAATATCAGAGGGGGAAGGAGGCTTATAGCCAACTCAAGACGGTGTAAATTATGTAGGGTGGAGATCATGTGATAGCCTTGTCTAGCCAAAATGTCACAGCTCCTCCCTCATCGTCCTGGCTGGCAACTCGGCAAATGGAACTCAGTCGCGGCCCTACTAGACACCAACTGGGGTCTCTCGCTTCCTGGGGCCACCCATATCTGCTATTAACAAGAATATTAGCTTATATATATGCTAATTGTATTGTGAAACAAAAAAAAGTCTTCAGTGAATAATCGGCAATGTACTTCCCCAGCACAATTAAGTTAACGCTCTCCCTCTAACACTAATCGATCGTTTTGACTAAAAATCAATAGTTGAATTACACGGGGACCTCTGTGTCGTCATATTAAATTTCGTATAGAGACATTCATTGCATCAGCAGTTATTAGGGTTTTTGAGTTGAGCCTCGCTCTGATCCATAATTCCCTTCTGCCGATTCCGCGAGAAATTAATATGTGTCGTCTCTATAGAGTTTTGAATTTATTTATGAAGTTTCATGACATGTTCATTGCTTCGGCAGTTATTAGAGTTTTTGTGTTAACCCCCTCTTAATCTCCCCATCCCCTTTGGCTTGATAAAAACCTAAAGGCCTTAAATAACAAATAAATTGAATTTATCAATTTTCATCTAATTTAATAAATGTATTTAAACACAGCGTCAGGATTACCCCTTTTTGACTTTATACAACTAATGCAAGTCTTAGATGACAAAAACATTTAATTTAAAGTATAAATAAATTTATAAAACATAATATGTTTATAAAATATTTACTATAAGATATTTATATATAGTTTCCAATCTGTACAGATGTATATTTATTACTATTATTATTGTGAACCTTAAGGAAGCAAGTAAAAGGCTATTATTATTAATATATAAATTTAAAAATTTTAATTTTTTATATATATATAAAAAATTTTAATTTTTAAATTTAAATAAATGGAATAAATCAAAATATAAATTTTAATGGAATTAATCCTTAAATTTAAATGGAATTAATCAAAATGAATTCAATTTAAAATTTGAGCCTCATGATTCATGATATTTACTCCGACTTGTGATTTTTTGAATAGTACCTATTATAAGACTTTAAATATTTCATTATTCACTTCTACCAGAAAAAAATGTTTTCTTCCCAAAAAAATCTAAGTTTAAATTACTTTTATCTCTTATATTATTTTTTTCTTGTCAACAAGACTCTTTGTTCCTGAAACAATTATATTTTAATAACGTTTTTTTTTTAAAGTACTTGTGGTATTCTTAGTCATTACCTATTGAACTACTTTTGAGATCTTGGTTTGTGCATGACTATCACATCACAAAATTTAACTTTATTTAACTAAAAGGGGTAAAATAAAAGTAAATAACGGTACAATGTGAAATCTCTGAATGGTATCTAACCTAAACTGCATTATTTATGATGTCTCAACCAAATGTTATACTTAAGGTGTCATCAAGTGCCCAAATTTAAGGAAAATTGTGTTGTAAAATTTTAATTGTCCATCCTGAAAACTATTATTTTTTGAGATGTGATAGTCTTCTTCTGGATCGACGATATTATTAACGGAAAATGCATAGGTACACTATACCTACGTAGTTGCTACAGTCGCCACCAGACACCGCCCCTGTCTGATGGGAGTGTTACCCTGGAGGAACTTTTAAGCAGCTTGCCCCCCCCCCCCCCCCCTCCCCCCCAGACTGTTAGTAACAGTAGACAGTTAGTAACAGTTGCAGTAGCGTGTACAGATACACTGTTATCGATCCCGTTCTCCTCTTCTCTCTTGTCTCCTCTACCATACTCCTTCCGTCCTTCCTTCTTGGCTATTTTAACTTCATCCTCATCTTCACCTCTTAAACGACTGTATCTTCTAATATAAGGTCAACACCTATTGATTTTCAGCCAAATCGGGCAAAGGGAAGAGGGGTTGGGGGGGGGGGGGGGCATAAAACTGAAACTCTAATAACTGCCGTTGTAATATATGTATTGACACAAAATTTCATATGTAAATTCAAAGCTTCGTTAGGACAACACCTATTAATTTCCAGCGGACTTAGTCGAAGGGAGAGAATAGGGTCTCGATTCAAATACCCTTATAACTGCCGATGGTATGAATGTATCAGCAGAGAATTTAGTATGATTCAGAAGCCACTATTGTAAGTCAAATATTGAGTTTTAGCCAAAACGGTCGATTGGCTTTGGGCGAAAACGTAATGGATTATTTCTTGCTGGGGAAGTACATAGCCGGTAGATGGTGAATCACCGTGACTTTTTGTGATATTTGAAGTAGGTTATCGTAGAGAATTTGTGGAAGTAACCTGAACCGTAACTTTGTATTTTATAACTTAGTTGGTCCTTCAAAACTTCATAACATGAGGATGTATATATTTTTCGACTCTTGTATTTACATATATACTCAAAATTCAAAAAACCTTTATAACTTCCATTGTAATGAAGATATAGAAGCCCCCCCGCTATGTATGACAACTATTGAATATTAATGCAAACGGTCGACTGGTTTTGGAGGGGGAGCGAAAAGTTAATTGATTAATTCCTTCTGGGGAAGTACATTGCCAGTGATTCACCGACAACTTTTTTTTTTAATGAAAGGGCCATAAGTTAATTATTAATGTTTAAGAAGGCTTTAATATAAAATGTAAATGATCTTCATATGGAAGGCAATAAGAGAGAAACATTTGAAATGTAGACTTTGACAATTATGTATATATGTGCTAATACATAAGTAGGTTATATAGCACAAGTATCAATGTCTACAACTGTAGGACCAGGTTCCTGTCTTTTTTATGTGTACCTATTACTTTCCTTTCAGGCCCTGGAGATTACGCTAGAGATTGGGAGCTGGGAGATTTGGGAATTATTTCAATGGCACCCCCCGGTTACGCTAGGTTAGGAGTTTTTTTTTTTTTTTGGGGGGGGGGGGGTGCACTTGATCCGCTGAGGGGGGTCGGTCACATCACCCTTTTATAATGTCGGGGAATGGGTAACCTTCTCCGGTTTATTTACAATTTTTTTTAATTGTTGCTGTGGACCGGCTCGATGACTAGGGTCCACAGTCGTCCTTGGTTTTCAGCGCTTTACACCGAGTGATTCTTTCGGGGGGTTTTGTTCTGCCTACTTCCCGGAGCCGGGGGTAGCCAACGCAACGCCTGTCAGCGGTCGGCGAGACCCCCGGCGCCGGGTTAGAAGGCTTTCTTGATTCTACGCCAGGAGGAGACGAACCGACCAAAAGTCCCAGGTACGATCCTGTTCGGCGAATCAGCCCCGCCCTGGGCCAGTCGTATAGCGGGCATTCGAGTACTACATGTTCCACAGTCTCGACGCCGCCACACGAACAGGCAGGGCTGTTCTTCCGCTTAAAGAAGAAGAGCTTGGCGCTGAAGTCGCCATGACCTGATACCATCTTTGACATCTAGTGGTCTGGTTGTATCCATGGAGAGTCAAGGCGCGTCCGGACGCTCGGGAAATAGTCAAAGGTTGTTCTGCCATCTGTCGATCGCTCACAACGCTGTTGCCATCTTTCCTCGATTCATTCCTGGACAATGCCCCTCAGTCGCTCTGGTCTCGCCTGTCCTTGCATCTCCTCCTCCGGGGCTTGACGCAAGGCCACGTCCGTATCTGCTTCTAGTGTATGTCTTCAGAAGTAGGAGGCGACGGCCCCATCCAAGACTAGGTCTATGGGTGGAGCCCCCGCCAGCACCTGCAGCGCAGCAGTGGAAACTGTACGGTAGGCCTTGGTAACCCTGAGGGCTGCTCTTTGAGCTTGTAGTAGCAAAGTACGCTGTCGTTTGGTGGGGCGATTCCACCATCCGGCAGCGGCGTATCTTGCTACCGCCTCGAAAACTCCGGTGTAAATAGTTTTACACGCAGAGTAGCCGAGGCCCCACGTCGAACGTAGTATATTACTTCTCCTGGCTACGTTCCAGGTTAGAGATTTTAAAGTAACCTTATGGTTTTAATTCATATAAAGACATTCTTCTGATCATACCTTGATGTTAATCAAAATCATATGAAATCGATGTGAGGAACAATATCAATCGTATTCACAGTGTTGCCATTTGCCAACTTATGAGGGTGCCCTACCAAGTCCAGAGATTAATCACATTTTCAGACGTAAAGTTGATGGGGCAGAGAGTAGAAGGGAACCTGACTTCGATCAGATCATAAACTGTGACCATTGACTTTATTGGTCGCCTGCGTGGTCAGAATCCTGGAAGTGTCAATTTGTCATTTTGCGGAATATTCTGGATCGTAGAGTTTGGGTTATGTTCAACCTGATTAGTTTTCAACGATTCACCCATTTTTCTGTAATAATTCACCATTTTGTGCAACTAATTGTACTGTTTGTTGTCTCTGTTTCAGCATGATGGACAGCGGTGTGTACAGCAGGTCGGGGGTGAGCAGCTCTGAGACACCCTCCTCCTGTTCCAGTGTGCAGCCCTCTTCAGGAGGGGGCCCTGTGCGGACCCAGAGTGAGCCTGCCCCCGCCCCCCAGCCACACCGGGCCCCACCTCCCCCTCTGGTCTCCCAGCAGAGTGTCCCTGTCACTAAGCTAGACTGGCAGCATGCGCATTCACGCACAGAGATACTCAAACAGTAAGTGGATACAAAGCCAACCTCAACTCTTCGCTACATTAGTTCCTAGAGCCGTCTACTGCAGTGGTTCCCAAACTTACTATGCCCAACGTCCCCTTTTTATTTAATATATATTATATTATATAATTTATATTTTATATAATAAAACTATCTTCATCGAAAATTGAATCATGCAAAAAACTTTGATAAGTAGCTTCATAAGAAAAAAAAATGGGGTCGAGTCTAGAATATTTTAACATTGAAAATGTAGGCTTCCTCACCGGCGTTTCTTGGTTAAATAAATACAAACAAACTAGTGGATATCAGATTTATTTACTTACCTTCGATTTCTTACCGATCAGTAGAATCATCGGAAGGTGGTAACACCTTGATCCAGGATTATGGTAATCCCACCTTAACATAATATTTACAAATATTTGAGTTGTCAATCTATATATTCGTCGAGTCACCGAGAAGGTTTAGAACATAGTTTTATCCCACCCACGCACCCACCCCCGCATTTCGTGCATTCGCTTATGGAACAAGTATCATTGAACGAGTTGTCGTAAAATGTTTTGCATTGAATTCTATAGAGCACAAAGTGTTTGAGACTTCGTTTTACCTTAACCTTACCACGTGAATATCAAGACAGTCGTGTATGTATCACGTATAAAAAATACATTTACATATTTTTTTGTTTTGGAAAACGAATGTCGTTTCAGCAGTTTCAAAAACATTTCAGCAGTTTCAAAAACATTTTTTTTTCGTAATGTTCGTTTTGACGTGAAAACGTCTTTTCGCTCGTTAAACACAGTGATAGCCTTGAAAATAAAATAAAACTGGTTTATTTAATATGTTGTCTAATTTCACTAACTATATATACATGGGAGTACTTTCGGTATTTCTACCATCCTCAGCCAAAAGCATAAGAGATAAGAGTCTTATCTCTTATGCTTTTGGCTGAGGATGGTAGAAATACCGAAAGTACTCCCATGTATATATAGTTAGTGAAATTAGACAACATATTAAATAAACCAGTTTTATTTTATTTTCAAGTCCATTTGAATTATTTCACAATATCTCTGCAATTATGTCAGTTTACAGTGATAGCCGGTCAAACTTTCTTGTTACAAAATACAGTCAGATTTCAATCGATAATAACTACGAGACTAATAATGCGATAACAACGGTTGAGGTCACAATGGATAGAGCATGTCTGTATGTGTTTGTTGTGCAGTGTTTGTTTTGCCTATGACGTTATCGCGCTAGTGTGGGCGCCGGCGGATGATTGTTGCGAATTAGCGTTGTGTAAAATTAGAAATTAGTGTAGCGTGATAAAGCGTTTAGATAGGACGTTGATTCGGGTGTCATTGTAAAGAACTTGAAATGCACTACTAGGAATCAAAGTGAAACAATAAAAATATTCAACGAAATATATGTAAAAATCAGTATTAAATTGAAAATTATAGAAAATGCAAATCAGAGGAAAGCTCGCATCAAAAGGAATTTAAAAAACCTAAAAAGTCTAGTGCCGAGCAAATGCAAGAGCTACGGCAGCACCGAAAAGAAAATGAAAAATGATTTTATCCCGACGTTTTCACGGAAAATCTATAACGTGGACCTTGACTACGCCTTAATGTTTTTTTGAAAATTTACATTCTACAAGTAATAACTTTATATATATATAAATATAATTGTCTTTTCTGAAACGAAAATAATACGATTGTTATCATTTCATTCATTGTTTATAAAACTGTCAGATTTTTGTTTACACTAAACGTCTCCTAACTAACTTCACTTTTAATTTTCTATGAATAAACTTAAACAAAAACAAAGATTAATTACAAAAAATAGCAATTGCAACGCATGCGCGGGTTTAGCTAGTAATCTAAAAAATAAAGAAAATATAATAGTAAGAAATAAACAAAAATAAGAGGTTTATAGTAGGAAATATATTATATATTCTACTATTTTTATACTTCTACTATATATAAGAAATATATATATACAAAAGTATATATAATATGAAATTAGGGTCATATGACATAATATCAAAGTACAAGAAGAAAAATATATATGTGTTCATTCATTATAATAAAAATATACAATATATTATATTACGTGGCAAATACGTGGCGTTAACAAGGGTGAGAATTTAAAGTGAACAATTCCCATTGCCAGCTGTTCCAGTGAGTCAAGATGTCTACCTTTTTCACAAAGATGGAGGAACTTTTTTAGCAATTCCTTCTTTAATATGTGACCCATATCGTTGATATGTTTGGCCCGCTATATAACATTATCAATGTTTTAAAATGTATTTAACATGCCTAGCAATTACATGAGAATATTTCGTTAGTTTTATGATTATTTAACAATTAGTAATTAATTATATTTGGCTCAGATAGTTTTACTCAAGAAGGGATTAGAGGACTGGATGCTTAGGTCCCAAGGTGTAAAACACCAGCCCACTACATATATATTTTATTCAAAGTGAGAGTGAGGGAGGTGCTTATTTTTACTCCCCAGCTAAAATAGAGCAAGTTATGTAATCGGTCAAAAATTCGATGCTGAGTTTTCAACGGAATTTCATGTTTTCCGACCTTTAGATTCCAAATATGAAAAAAAAAAAATGCTGACTATCTATGTGTGCATCTGTGAACATGATAACTAACTATAGAGTGAATGTATCGACACGAAATTTTATAAGTGAATTGAAAACTCTCTAATAAGAACACTTATAGATTTTCAGCCGAATCGACCAAAGGGAAGGGGGAGGCTATAAAAACTCTAATTACGAACTTCAAGTCGCTAAGACTAATAGTGTGGTCACAATTTCTGTCGAACACACAGACAGACATATACAAAATGGCTCGCCTTGAGAGTTTCTGTTAAAAAAAAAAAAAAATTCATTATATCGGTGTCTTAGAATTAGCCCCTGCAGGTGGCTGACAAGGACAAAGGATATTACCTTTGTAAACCAATCGGACACTGTGAAGCGCTCCCAGTAGCAAGCGAAGCGTTTTCAGCGACAAGTGTAACGCTATAATTAATGGTGACAGTCCCTAGTAAACATTCTATAAACTACATATTTTCAAATAGATCATTTGTCAAAGCCCCCTCAAACAACATTTTGGATGAACTATGTCAGTGTGTGAAAAAGTAAACTTTGAACTAGAATAGTTTAGATTAGGTTGACTGAACTAGAACAGGTAAACTAGTGAGTGGCTGGGAAAGGACTCTCATTACACTCCAGCTGTTATCAGGTGCCGCTCAGAGTTAATGGGCTGAAAGCTCTGATAAGGCCTAGTTCTGCTTTTGAGTTGTGTCCTCTGTTAAGACGTACTTGCGTGCCCACAATCAGATCACTACTGAAATTGTATACATTTCAGATTAGTGAATCTCACGCTGTACATCACTCACAGAAACGCCAAGCTACTGTACTTCAAGAGGAGGTGATGGCGATCCTGGAATGCGCATCTAGAAGAGAGGTAAGGAATAGTGACATGGAGGACGTGAAGATCTATGACACACAAGCAGCACTCTAGCTGGAATCAGATCAAAGCTAGTAAAGGGAATGCGCAAATCAGTTAATGACCTTAGAAAACTACAAGAAAGGTTGTTTCTACCAGCTGCCTTGTTACTTCGATTCAGAAAAACCAGGAAGCGAAGACCGAGTGACCAAGAAAGTTTGCATTCCAAGACCTGATAAAGAAGGATTCCAATCTGTTGGGAGATTTGATCTTAAACCTCAAAAGGAGTGATCTTCGGCAACTAACAAGAGTCCTCAGAAGATACGGTCCGTTCAATAAGCACCAACACATTGGACAGTCCCACCTGCGACAGATGTGGCGAGGATGACGAGACGACATCTCACTTCCTGGGATATGCATGGGCGAGATTCCACAGCTCTTGGTAGAAGTTATAATTATATTATAACTATTATATAAGTTTTATATATTAACTATAATAACTATTATAATATAATTATATTATAACTCTTATAATTTGTTCCTTCTGAAATGTTTACTTCCTTTTTTTCAATAACAGTGATACAACTAAAAAAATACACAATTAATAAATTCTAATAAGATAAACTAATTTATACATGATATGCGTGAAATAACAATTTTGTATGTAACATAATGGTTACGGATGACAGGAGAATATTAGAAAAATGAAAATCACGTGCCCCCCTCCCCACTAGCCGGAGCAAAAAACCAAGATAAAAATTAAATAAACTAAAAAAATTGTTTTCATTAGAGAGCTGTGGTTCAACCTGTGAAAAGAGAAAAACATGGGAAAAGGAGACCTGAAAGCACTGGACCTTATTGATGTTTTGAACGGAACAGAGCACTTTTTCCCCCAGACAAGACAAGACAGCCGTGCACAACAGCTACGATAGAGAGGACGTTCAGCAGCCTGAGGAGTGTGAAGACATGGCTGAGATCTACCATGGTACAAGACTCAATGGTCTCTGCATGCTAAGCATGCACAGAAAGTTGCTGGAAAACCATCGAGAATACTTCAAAGAGGAAGTTCTTTCACGATTTTCGTAGGATAAACGAAAATTGTGTTTTACCTAAATGTACATGTACAAGACAAGTCATATTACATTTTTTTAAATATACATGAATTCGATCATTTCGTTTCCTTGCTCAAATTCTTCATTTATGTTACACTTTATATTCTTAAAGCTGATTTTGCATGCGCAGTAAAAATGCAAAGCGCAGCAGCAGTAAATGCACCCTATTGGTTGTGAGTAATTGAATTATAAAAGCATAGAAACCACAGCGTGCATTTGCTGCTGCTGTGCTTTGCATTTTTGCTTCTCATGTTAAGTCAGCTTAAGTATTAAAGTCAGTGGTTACCCCAGGGGAAGCTTCTAGAGGTCCGAGTCTCCCAAATTAATAACAAAAAGTCTGCAGCGCTAACCACGGAAACTGCGGGATGTGCCCCCAGGAGTTTATACTCCCCCCCCCCCCCCCCCCCCCGCTCAAAATCCTGGCTACGCCCCTGATTGTGTTCTGGAGCTGTCAGAGTGATAGTTCAAACGCCGGGTGACCTACCTACTGTTCGAGTGTCAGAAGTTCTTTCAGCCGACACCAACTCTGTTCATTGATTGTTTTATTTGTATAATTGTTTGTGTACTACCTCATATTCGTTTTTTATTCTGCTGAATAAGAATTATTCGATGTATAAGTTAGTGGGGGTGAGAGTGGGGGCGAGGAGGGGGGGGGGGGGATATTGCGGTTTCTGTTACATCCCCCGCCCCCATGTTTCCATCGACTAGATTTCCTTTGTGGCTCCCCCCTCCCCTATCTACCAGGCCGGGAAGGTCCGCTATTGTCTGTCCCTGTCATGTTTTCCTCCCCCCCCCCACCCCCCCTCTTCCGCCCCCCCCCTCTATTGTGGTCTTCCCCCACTCCTCCTCTTTCCTCAGACATCACTCTCATATCTTCCAGTTTCTCTCTCTTTTTTTTTTTTTTTCTATTTTCCCCATGGATTCGTTTATAGGAATGAACTATCAGCTGATTGAAATCTAAATTGGCAACGGAGGAGAACCAAGAAAAGAAAAATGTTTGAAAGCCGGGACTTTATCAGAGTCTCATAATTTTTAGGCATCTCAGCCTTCTCAATTCTAAAGTCCCGTCCCTCCCGTCTTATAAAATCCCTATTTTTTTAATATTTTCGTAACCTAGCGGCCAAAGCGATAAGGGACAAATGAAAAATTCTTTCTCTCTCCAATGATGATAACATACATATAAAACAATCTCGTTTTCTCGACTAAATTGCTAAAGTGAAGATTATGTCGAGTTAAAATATGATATATTTTTCTTTTTTTTCTGAAAAATGCTTTTATGTAGGTATCTAAAACGTTCTGAAACTATTTGTGATTTATGTGATCGGTTAACTTCAAGAGAGAACCAATAAAAAAAAAAAAAAATAATACCATTGTTTTTAGTTTTTTTTCTGAGTACTTTTGAAAAAAGAAGGTGGGTTAAGAGGAATGAAGGCTTTTCAAATGGCTATTTAAGCAGTTTTTGAAAATATTTTTTAGTTTCCGAGGACGTTTTCTGAATGATCCCGACGTGAGATACAACTTTGCCCTTTTGCAAAATGTTGATATTTCTGACTATTTTTGTGTTATTTTGTTTGTGCTGTTTTAAGACTTTCGGAGGCCCTTGAACTATTTTTCAATATTATCCTCAACTTTATTTTTAATAGTTTATATACCTAATACACCAGAACATTTAGAATAAAATTTTACAGCATGTTTTTCGAAATAGCAAGAAAATAATATTTCTAGAAAAATCCAATAGATTTTCTCCCTTTTCCAATTTATCGTTCTTTAATTTTTTTGATCGAACCGTGGCCCCCTGAGCTCGGGGCGGCTGTCTCACTTGCCTCAGGGATAAATAGGCACTGATTTATATATTTATATTATATATATGTTAGGTTAGGTTTTATGACTCATGCGCGGGCTTCAACTACAAGGTCAAATCACCTACTACCAGAACGCTCTTTCGTCACTCTGATAAACATGAGCCCGACTCTACTGGAGTCCTAAATTTTGCCTATCCTAAATTTTTATTCACCTAGGGCAGGAGTCTTTCACGAATACCTGACATCGTAGAGGCTCGGGACCATCGCTTAACGTCCCATCCGAAGGACGGCGTGCTTAAGTTTATTTTACCTCCTAGATAAAATAAACTAAGGGCCTCGGTCGGGTTTCGAACCCACGTTCTTGAACTCAGAAGGCAAGCACGCATACCACTGAGCTACCGGCGCCCTCTCTCTCTATATATATATATATGTATATATATATATAGGTGTATATATATATATATAGGTATATATATATATATAGGTATATATATATATAGGTATATATATATATATACCTATATATATACACCTATATATATATATATATATATATATACCTGGTATATATAGGTATATATACATATAGGTATATATATATATAGGTATATATATATACCGTATATATATATAGGTATATATATAGGTATATATATATATATAGGTATATAAAGTACAAATATATAGTATATATATATATATATATATATATATATATGTATATAAAGTACAAATATATAGTATATATATATTTTATATTAACGGATCAACCTATGAAACCTTTCTACATGTGATACGATCATACTTTTTTCTCTAATATTTGAAAGAATAATAATTAAATTAATCAATACAAAATTTAGGGTATTCATTGTGTGTTTCTGGCACTATTCGTCAGTCAAAAATTGAAAATAAACAGACAGAGGAAGTATGGATTTGGATATAACTCCGGTTTCTGTAGATTATACCAGGGGGGGGAGACATGAAGAGTGAGAGATACCAATCCGATTTTCCCATCTCCCTCTGAGTTATCCATTTCTAAAACACTCCAACCAATTGGATTTATTATCAGGGAGAACTTGGGAAAAATGTTCTTCATTTAATTTAAATAAATAAAAAAGTATTTATCAACCGACCACGGTACTTCTCCTGTTCAAATTAATTGTAGTAAATTATTTTTCACATTCTCCCTCTAAACCTTTTTTCTCCATTAACTGATTTGGCTGGAAATAATGGACTTCTGATTAGATGTGTAAAATTTCTTATCAAAATGTTCATTCCATTGAGAGTTATTGTGGCTTTTTGGTCGAAAATCTACAGATACAACCTCCTCTATTCTTCTCTGCTTTCCAATTGTCTTTTTTGGCTTAAAATCAATAGTGTGAAGGGGATGGGGTGGGAGGGGGGGGGGGGGGGGGGTTGCCCGGTTAGTAACTTTATTTGCCCAGTTGGTAACTTTGATTTAGATGGGGAGGAGCTGGAAATTTCATGAAAATCCGATCAACCGTTATGTAGTTATTCATTTCGGGCCCTTCACAACCTTCTTGTTTGTATCGCCTATAGCCTACGTTTGATACGGGATTATAAGGATACTACTGTGAAATTTCATGAAAATCCGATCAACCGTTATGTAGTTATTCATTTCGGGCCCTTCACAACCTTCTTGTTTGTATCGCCTATAGCCTACGTTTGATACGGGATTATAAGGATACTACTGTGAAATTTCATGAAAATCCGATCAACCGTTATGTAGTTATTCATTTCGGGCCCTTCACAACCTTCTTGTTTGTATCGCCTATAGCCTACGTTTGATACGGGATTATAAGGATACTACTGTGAAATTTCATGAGAATCCGATCAACCGTTATGTAGTTATTCATTTCGGGCCCTTCACAACCTTCTTGTTTGTATCGCCTATAGCCTACGTTTGATACGGGATTATAAGGATACTACTGTGAAATTTCATGATAATTCAATCCATCCGTTTTATATTTTGGCCCCTTTCCGCAAACCCTTTTTTCGGGTTCAAAATTTGGAGTTGCCCATATCCAATATTCTAAGTTGGGCCTTCCTTGATATACCTACCTTTTGAGTTTTTGAGTTATTAGGTAACAGAGAGACCGACAGACAAAACTTCATTTTATATATAAATATACATTTTGTGAGTTTATTTTCACTTTAATACACAGTAGATTACCTCTTTTCATTATACTTCTTTAGTATAAAGTACACTTCTATAATAATTAGTATTCATTAAAATTATACTTCCTAATTATTCTTATTCATTAATGTAAATTAAATATTTCATAAAATCTTTTTCATATATATATATTTTTACCTGGAGAGGGAGGGTGAGGACGGAGCTTCCGTACTTTGACCCTTGGAAGTTTTTAGTCTGCCTACTTTTAATAAGTTCAATTAAACTTCAAATATAAAGTTTAGCGTTATTTTATGTATTTCTTAATTTTTTTTTTTTTAATTATTTTTAGAAAACTGAAGAAGAATACGGCCATCTTCTTCGGGGTGGACGAAGCGACGCAAGAGAAAGAACGAACCATCTGGCTAGGCCGGCGAAAACGGCTGGCCAGTCGGCGATGTGGCCAACTGAAAGAGGACCCGACCACACCATCCCTCAAAGTGAGTCCCCCTTAGACTGAGTTTGCCGAAAACGGGGCCTTAGTTACGTAAAATTTTGAAACGTCAAAGGATGATGGTCCATTGTTCAGCCTGCCCCAGAGTTGTTCCCTATGGTTATTTGTTCTAGGATAAACTTTATATTTGGGAAATATTCTTAGTTAGTTATTACGACTCACGAGGTCATATCGCCTACTACCAGAGCGCTCTTTCTTCACTCTGATGGACATGAGCCCGATTTTACTGCGGGAGTCCTAAATTTTCCCTACCCTAAATTTTTATTCACCTATGGCAGGGGTCTTTAACGAGTACCTGACATCGCACAGGTTCGTGGTTTAACGTCACATCTGTACCAAAGCGTACTCAAGGAATTCTTTCTTACCTCAGAGACACAATAAATAAAAAAATCCAAGGACCTTCGATCTTGAGTACAGTAAGTAAGTAGGCGACCTCTGCGCTACCGGCGCCCCTTAAGTACTGAAGTAATAAATAATCATTAAGCTAGTTTTCTAAACAATTTTACATGTTTTCATCTAGACACCATTTTTTTTTTTTTAAACTTAATTCGAATCCATGTTGAGGACTTCAAAATTTATAATTTGACATCCAAACGTGATCTGCTATATTTTTCGAAGTCGATTATTTTGTAAAAGTTGTAAAAACTGACGTTAACTGGACCTATATGAACCTTGTAAAAGTACAGATCTTTGTTTTGTTAGCTTGTTTTGCACAGGGTATGTTCATTGATATTGCTCTTACGTAAATTTGTCTGTTGCATCTTCTTAGTCCAATTATTTCACTGATTTTGGTTCAAAATTTATAACTGCTAAAATGTTTAGACAATTTTCAGAAAAACGAGCACTGGGATATATTTTTACGGTTTTTATTGTCGAAAACTGTCTCTCCGTAGTGCAGTTTGTAGCTAAAGTGTCTATCCTTAAAGCAATATCAACAATACATTTTGTAAACCTCTTCGATAGAATATTTGTCTTTCGACGAACTTTTCAATGTTCTTGCAATATCTTAGCAATCAGTGTCATAGGGTTGTGTTTGTTATTTGTGACTGATGCCCGGCTCTAACTTAAAGGTCATACCGCCTACTACAAAAGAGATCCAACTCTACTGTGAGAGTCCTGTAGCTTAGTTACCCAGGTTTATTTAGGACGGGGGTCTTCAAGGAACATAAATGCTACTTCCTTTGTCCTTTGTGAGACAGCAGCTCCACTGACAGTCTTCCCATCTGTAAGCTATTTAGTAAGACCAACTCAGCTGGAACGTTTTCACTTCTCCCTTGGTCCATGTCGCCTGTCTCATCAAGTCCCATTAAGATCTGAAGCTAGTCTAGACCCTACAAATGTCTACTAAATCCCATCAATAATAGCCCTGTCCTCAGGACCAATAAAGATCACTAGACTGACGGATCACACCGCAGGGGTTCTCTCCCAGCTAGTCCTTCCTCACGCCGTCTCGTCGCTTCAACAAACTGTCTCAGTATAAAGTGTCTTCTACGGCGGTTGCTATACATCCCCCGGTCTGGCGTGAGCCTCTTCGTAAAGGGAATCGCTTGATCCATTCGTAGCCCAGTACTTCTCCGCAACGTAGTTATCTAGGGTAATGTCTTTTACATCGTACAGGCTCGGAACCATTGCTTAACGTCCCATCTGAAGGCTCAAAGTTTTTTCACCTCCCGGATAAAAAACCTAAGGGCTTCGACCGGGTTTCGATCTTGCCTGTTGTCATGTTAATTATATCAACTGATAACTTTTTTAAAGAAGATTCATTAGAATTTTAGTATTTTATGTAATTAGAGATGTTTTCGCCAGAGATCTTGTGGAAGTTCATTGTTAATACTACTGAATAAAACACTAAGAACAAGTCAAAAATTCCACTATATTTATATAAAAGACACAATATATTTCGCTGGTTAGAGCATTGTCAAGTGTACAGGATACAGACTTATGACTGGTATCCTGTACACTTGACAATGCTCAAACCAGCGAAATATATTGTGTCTTTTATATAAATATAGTGGAATTTTTGATTCGTTCTAAGTGTTTTATTCAGTAGTATTTTATGTAACTTATTTCATGAAATTAGGAGCACAAAACCGTTTCAAACCCTATGGCAAAGTTCAGTGCAGCTTTGACATGCTTATATACTTCATTTTCATTGCCGCCCTATGCTGTACCACCGATAGCATATGCCTAAATACCTCACAGAATAGCCAGTCCACCTTCAAGAAAAATGGAAATAATATTAAGATTTTTAGCCGATGGTAGTTATATGTCTTTGAATAAGATTAACATCTTCAATTTCAACATTTATACCAAAAGTTGAACCTGTAATTTCTGAAGCGAGTGGCGAATAGACAAAACAACTTGGAAACGACTTACGCCTTTTGTCGGCGTGTAAACTAACTGGCGAGCAGACAAAACAACGTGGAAAAGACTAACTCGCCCATATTATCAGCCTGTGAACTTGCTGGCGAGTAGACAAAACAACGTGGAAAAGACTCACTCTCTGACTCGCCACTGTTGTCGGCGTATAAACGAGCTGGCGAGTAGCCTGTTAACTTACCCAGGCTTACTTGTTACTAGTTTGTACATTTTATTTAGTTATAGAGCAACGGATATTATTTATGAGTATTTCACTTTTTGAGCTCCCCTCAATTTGACCACTTTCTTTAGTATTTTACTAAACCTTTGTGAGCGGTCTATCTCAAAAATGATTAACAGTAAACATGAAATGTTAGATGTATTATTTTATCAATATTTAGATGACCTTACTTAGATCCAATTAGATGTCGGCTAAAATCTAACCAAAATTCTGAGCCTCTTACTTTGGGGCCTAACTACAGTTTACCTGATATCTTCTATACTATTGATTTTATCATCTCGGAGGATCCAAAAATGATAAAGGAAAATTATAAAAGTTTATTGGAAACATCTTATCAGCAAAGATATAGCTCCTTCAACACGTTTTACAGAAATTACAGTTCTTTGGGCAATAGCGGAAGTTATTTAAAAATGAGGAACCATAAAGGCAAACAAAGAATTATTTCACAATTACGGGTCTCAATGAAGCTAAATTTCAGCATGACTCTCTCCACTTTGTAACAGTGATAATGATAACATACTCCATCTTCTCATAACTTGTCCAGTGTTAAACCAATACAGAAACAAATTTATCAATAAGTATATTTCACACTATAATGTAACCTCCGATAAAATAATTAATTTGTTAAGTATTGATGACGATGAAAAAATCAATAATATATTTATTTTCGTAACTAATAGTTTAAAAATTAGAAAAACAGTTTTATTATGATTTGCCCTCTCGTTTACCTTATATGTACATCTCAATATAACACATTTCACAACAGTTGGTATTTTTCTTTTCTTTACTTCGGGCCATATTTATAATGTTGTATCTTCCAAAATTAATTTTTTTGTTTAATTAAGTTTGTTATATTTTCTATTTTTAGTTGTATTGATATATAAACTGTTATGAGATTTGTATCTCTTTGTATAAGCAATAAAGTTTCATTTCATTTCATTATTATTGATTTTATCAAAACTTTCTTCAAATGAAAATTGTAAAGAAAACAGAAAGGCACGTTTAATGTAAAATGAATATTTTATAAAGTCCGCTTGTGAGGTACGTTCCGAAACCTGGCTTCAAAAGGCAACTCAGAACCTCCTTTTTTGTTTTTGTTTACACGTTTGTTTGATTATTGTAAAAACATTTATTTTATCTTTATTTTGTGAGTTTGTGTTAACTTGTTTGTTTGTTTCAGGTGGGCACACCGGAGGTGGGTCAACTGAGCAAGGACGAGACTGATTCAAGACTGACACACAAACCTTCTGTAGCCAAGATGACTTTCAACGGACTTGCCTTATTGGTTGCCGTAAGTACAAGTATTGTCCTTATTTTGTACTCGGTGTATCCTGCTATGAAATATTTAATGTTTTCGAACAGTCACCGTTATTTATCTTCCAATTTCTGAATGTTCTCATCTCTCAGTATATAGGAGGTCAACTGGAATGATTCTCTGAAACAAAGCTATTTTCCTCATTTTGAGAAATTAAAATTTGTAACTATGAGGTCATGTCGCCTACTACCAGAGCGCTTTTTCGCCGCTCTGGTGGACATAAGCCCGTCTCTACTGTGGGAGTCCTAAATTTTGCCTACTAAGGTTCTGTCACCTAGGTGTCTTTAACGAGTACCTGACATCGCACAAGCTCGGGACCATCACTTAACGTCCCATCCGAAGGACGGCGTGCTCAAGGTTTCTTACCCCCAAATCTTGTAGTTAGGAAATTGCCTTACATTATGCACGCTACCTCTTACTGGCACCCTCAATCGTTTTAGATCTGTTTAATGTGTTATTAATAGTCGCATGGTCTCACCATGGTTTGCGGGTTCGAATCCCGTCAGAGAGTGAGTTTTATTTCGTAGATAGAACTCCCTCCTGGGGCCATGGATGTTGTAAGTAACTAGATAAAACCATTATAGGGACATGGCTAGTATGCATCGTACATGAGGCCTATAGAAAAAAAAAACAAATAGAAAATATTTTAGTATATCATTTTTCCCGGCGAAAAAGCGCTCTGGTAGTAGGCGATATGACCCTTAGTTCTTCTCAAAATGAGGAAAATAGATATAGCTTTGCTTCGGAGAATCCCTCCAGTTGACCTCCTATATACACTATATACTTCTGAATATAGTACACTATATATTACTATATAAATACATTATATATATATATGTATAATGTATTTATATAGTCTTGAAATAAGTTGTTACTTTCAATGATTTTGAGGCCTCTTATCTGCTGTCCCACTAGGGCATAAATTTAAAAAATCGAGTGCACTTGGCCTAGGTTAGATAATTTGGTTTTGAAGTATGGTTCAGCTGATTATTACCTTATAAGGATGATATATTATGTGAAATTTCATGAAAATCCGATCATCCGTAAAAAAGTCTACCACTCATTTTATATTTTTGTTCCTCCACAACCTCTCTCCCGTTCAAACTTATCAGATCCCACTTGGCCTAAGTCTGACTCAGGCTTTTAAGGATGTGTTAAATTTTATGACTATACTCTCAAGTTTAAGACTCGGCTAGAAAAAATACACAATTCAGCCATATTTGGATGTCGAACATCCTAATTACTACGAATAAAAATTAAAAAGCTCATACTGAGAAATGTAATATATTTTTTCTTTTAGTTTAATAATATTATATATTCTGCATACCTAATACTTAATGTTTTAAAAACTTTAAACATTTTTTCATATTCTTCACTAGATCCAGATTTTTCGATTAAATTTTTATACAACATCGTAAATTTCACATAATATATCATCCTTATAAGATAATAATCAGCTGAACCATACTTCAAAACCAAATTATCTAACCTAGGCACCCGATTTTTTAAATGTATGCCCCTTTTACTCCTTAGAGTCGGAATTTCGAAAAATCCCTGGGATGGGTGCTCGCTCACTTTATATGAGAAAAGTCAATTTCAAATTTCAATTCTTTAGCTTCAATCGTTTTTGAGATATAGTTATGAGTTTAGATTTTTTTCAGTTAGAAAAAGGAAAATAAAAAAATAATATATAAAGGAAACAAAATAAGTAATTAAAAAGAATAAATAGACAATTATATAATAAATAGACAATTATATAATAAATAGACAATTATATAATAAATAGACAATTATATAATAAATAGACAATTATATAATAAATAGACAATTATATAATAAATAGACAATTATATAATAAATAGACAATTATATAATAAATAGACAATTATATAATAAAAGCTTAAAAAATAATAAATAGAAAGTAAATTTAAAAAATACTAAAATAAATTTATAACTCAATTAAATCGCATTCTGCGGACCGGACCCTCTTCTCTTCTAAGGAGTTCTTAGATCCCAGGGTCATATTAAGTGCTGCAAAAATAGGTGCTAACAGCACGTCGTCCGATAGAAGACTAGTTATGGTTGATTATACAATCGGCGCCAGTATATATAAATTAAAATCAACGGGAAGTTGTCTTAGTCCTTTTGATTTCTCCAAAGTACATATCGAAAGAAAAATAGGTATTATCCAGTGTATAACTTGCCTAGGAGGTGAGGGGTGCCGATCACCTCTGTAGTTGTCTACAGCACCCCCTCAGTGCCATACTCCATTATGTATGTCCTGTGAGAATTAGCTGCGTAGAGGGGGTTGGGGAGGGAGGAGTGTTATCCGGATGTTGAAGAACTCTTAAGTCCTCTTTGGCAAGTTTGACACACAAGAGAGAGATCTCCGAGAGGCCAAGTTTAGCGGCCAAGTTGGAGACTTTGTTGGGGGGAGGAGGCTCAGGGCTTGTCAGAAAGAGATTGAAACTTGTATCGGCCTGTTTCCCCCCTGCCCCCCCCCCTCCCACCCCTTAGAGCTAGATAGCTTACCTCTCCCCACCACCACCCAGTTCTATCTATTAAGTCAATCAGTCATCCATCATCCGAGTTGCTGAGATGTCAACTGGCCTTTCACTTACCCAGCGGCAGAAATATAGTATAGAAGAAGTTACGTAATGCGTCAAAAATTCAATGTTATGTATCATCAGAATATTAATATTTTCCAACCGCCTGAATCCAAATTCAGTGACTAACGCCCGGACAACGAGGTCATATCGTATTTTACCAGAGCGCTCTTTCGTCGCTCTGGTGGACATGAGCCCAACTCTACTGCAGAAGTTCAACATTTTGTCTAGTCTGGTTTAATTAGGGTAGGATCGGGTATTTAACGAATACAATTTCGGGTCCTCACGTATTAGCTCGCGCACACTCTCTCACACGCAAGTTTCTGTACTCTCATGTCTGTAAATAGTAAAGTAATGCATATTTGACAGGCGGGCTTAACTAACTATACTTGGGATTAGAGTTAGTTATTGTGGCTCATGCCCGGCCTTTAACTATGAGGTCATATCAACTACTTTCGGAGCTCTTTTTTCGTCGCTGTGGTGGACATGAGCCCGACTCTATTGTGAGATTACTAAATTTTGCCCATCATAAATTTTTATTCACCTTGGGCTAGGGTAGGTGATCTTGTACGAGTACCTGACATCATATACATGCTCGGGACCATCGCTTAACGTCCCATCCGACGGACGGCATGCTCATGGTGTTCTACCTCCCATGTAGAAAGACCTAAGGGCATTGGCCGGGTTTCGAACACGCGATTTTGATCTCAGTAGGCAAACACGCTACCTCTAAGCTGCCCTCATAGAGATATTATAGATAACCGGTAATCTAATTATTTGAGATATAAAATGAAAACTTAAGTATCATCAGTTGAGGTTTGCGCCATCCAAAACTATACTCTCATGTTTAAGACTCGGTTATAAAAAATACACAATTGAGCCATATTTAGATGTTGAACATTCTAATTATTACGAATAAAAATTAAAAAGCTCATACTGAGAAATGTTATATAGTTAGTCAGTTATTATGACTCATGCCTGGGCTTTAACTACGAGGTCATATCGCCTACTACCAGAGCGCTCTTTCTTCACTCTGGTGGACATGAGCCCGAGTCTACTATGGGAGCCCTATAAATTTTGCCTACCCTAAATTTATATTCACCTAGGGCAGGGGTCTTTAACGAGTACCTGACATCAAACAGGCTCGGGACCATCGCTTAATGTCCCATCCGAAGGACGGCGTGCTTAAGTTTATATATAATATAAAATATGAAAAGCGAAAAAGTAAATTCCAAGAGCAGACAGAAAATTGTGATGTTTTGCGTCCACTTGTAGCTTTACATTTTGTGAAATATCTGGTGGAAGAAGAATGCCAATAGGATTGGCGGCCCTCGGGCTACTCAACTCAGTCCCTGTATCTCATTGTTAATATACTCGTATAGAAGAGGAGAGAGCTCTGTGAAAAAGTCAAACTTGGATTTTAGTTATTTATTTATTTTATTTTACGAAAGTTTAATTTTTCTTTTTTCTCTTTCACTTCCTTTCAAGAGTATTTATTACTCCCCCAGCTGTACCAAGTATAGGGGAAGTTATGTAATCACTCAGAAATTCTATGTTGAGTTTTCGACCCATTGATTCCAAAAATAAAAAAAAGTCTCCTTTCTGAGTGTGTGTGAGCAATTTTGTAAACACGATAACTCCCGTTAGAATGATTGTAACGAAACCAAATTTAGTATAACGATTCTGAAGTTCCTTTGTCAGTCAACTATTGATTTTGATGGGAGAGCTAACACTTAATTGATTGATTCGTATTGGGGAAGTACATAGCCGGTGATACACCGACGTCTTTTTGTTTTTGTTAGCTTTATTAAACGTATATTCTTTGTTTTCTCTTTTTGTATGACCAGCGTTTGACTTGGTCCATTTTGTCTATTTTGGAAATTTAAAATTTGCCAAAATAAACGATAATATAAGCGAAAATCAATAGGGCAAAATATAATTGAATGAAAAGGTAATATTAAGGAAATACTGAAGTATTCTGTTAAATTGGAATTGTTAGAATCAGTTCTGAGAAGCCCCTTCAAAGAACATTTAATAATAATAATAATAAATTTATTTCCATTAAACCAATACATGGTAGTAGGATACATCAAAAGAATGTATACATGAAGATAGCTTATAAATCAGATTTATAACTACTTGAGTCTAACACATCTGTGATTAGTAGTAACAAAAAAACTATTAAAAAAAGTAAAATGAAATTAATAAAAACTGAACAAATAAATACTTAAAAATATATGAGTATATAAAAAAATTAATACAACATACGTTTATAATAAGTAGACACATTTTTCAATTTAATAAAAATTAAGATAACTATTTTTCAAAAAAACTCTTTGGAAGTGCCTTTATCCCAAAGATGTTTCGGGACGTTCTTACGTCCCATCTTCAGGTCCCAATGTGCGAGATATAGAAAAGAAAGAAAACAATGTAACTATAACAATATATATATATAGGTTAGGTTTTATGACTCATGCCCGGGCTTTAACTACGAGGTCATATCGCCTACTACCAGAGCGCTCTTTCGTCACTCTGGTGGACATGAGCCCGACTCTACTGTGGGAGTCCTAAATTTTGCCTACCCTAAATTTTTATTCATCTAGGGTAGGGGTCTTTAACGAATACCTGACATCGTACAGGCTCGGGACCATCGCTTAACGTCCCATCCGAAGGACGGCGTGCTTAAGTTTATTTTACCTCCCAGATAAAATAAACTAAGGGCCTCGGTCGGGCTACGAATATATATATATATATATAAATCAATTATAAATGAATGTATAAAAAAGTCTAAATAAAAAATAAAACAATAACGTACATTGGACTGACCTTTAAGGTGTGGAGGAAACATGTCCAAAAAGAAAAATGAAAGCTTTGTATCAAATAATTTACATATACTTAGTATATTTAAGTAATTCCAACTATAGGCTCCACATCTATTGTTATTTTTTTATGTTTTTAGTAAAAAAAAAAAGATTTAAACAACGTCCCTCTAGGCCCTAGTTACATTTTGTGTTTCACAAAAATCGATCATAGGGGGGAACATCTAAATTGTCGTGGAAGAGCATGACAGACGGACGTCCAGCGCAACGACTCTTTAAATTTGAAATAATGAACCAAAATTTCGATAACCTATTTAGGTGGTGTAATACACCTCTACTATTTCCATATTTGAGGAGGAACTAAAAAAAGGTCTTTTGACAAAACCTGGAGCCTTTCCCCTCCATTTGTATTTTGAGCTTTGAACCTCTTATTTTTCTAGAGTTACCTATTAACTATGATAATGTTTGTATTGCGCAGGCGCTGAACAAGCAGCAGCAGAGGAGCACGACAGTGGTGGACGGGGGCGAGCTCCGAAGACCTTCCTCCAACAGCTACTCTATGAGAATATTCGGCCATGAGACCACTCCCCATTCTCCCACAGACGATGAGGTAGAGTACCAATTATCCGAACTGTCCGGGTATCCGACTGTTAAAGCTATCAGAATTAAAAAGCGTTCAGAAGGTGGAGAGAGTTATCAAAGGATAATGTAAACTTCCTACGAGAAGGAAAAAAGGAACAAATATATTTTTGTGAATAACGATTATTTATTCATAACAATAATTATGGTTGACTGACTGAACTGAAATCCAAAATGTCGTAAGTAACTTTTTGCCAAAAAGTGTCTAGTTGCAGAGTTTTAGAACAAAGAATAAACAGTAGACATAGGTAACTAAAATATGAAAAAATAAATAAAATTGAAAATTTGAAATAATGACAAGTCCCGAACAAAATTCAAAAACTTCAAAATGGCCGTATTTTGACTTTACATTTTTAAATGTTTGCTTTCGGGGGGTTGTGAAAATATGTAAACACCAGATTTGTGCAGCAATACTGCAATCGATTAAACTACCCCTACTCCTGTGTTAACATAGGATTTTCAGCTACCCAACCGCGAAAATGTTGGTGTGTTGTCAAAATAATACTTTTTTAAATTAAATTTTTGTTTTTTTGTTTCCATTTTTGTTTAGATAGAACATTATTGAGGAATTCCGGCCTATCAAAATATTTGTAATATCTACCATAGTAGGAAGGCGCCGGTAGCTCATTGGTACGCGTGCTTGCTTACTGAGCTCAAGATTGGGGATTTGAAATCCGGCCGAGACCCTTAGTTTATTTTATCTCGAAGGTAAAATAAACTTAAGCCCGCTGACCTTCGGATGTTCGGATGGGACATTAAGCGATGGTCCCGAGCCTGTACGATATCAGGTACTCTTTAAAGACCCCGACCCTTCCGTGGTGAATAAAAATTTAGGGTAGGCAAAATTTAGGACTCCCTTAGTAGTCATGTCCACCAGTGTGACGAAAGAGCGCTCTAGTAGTAGGCGATATAGCCTCGTAGTTAAATCCCGGGCAGGACTCATAATAACTAACTCACCACAGTAGAAACTATTAATATTGCTTTTTAAAACGCTATCATTAAAGGTTCAATTTCATTTCGATCAGTAACTTTGAAAGAAATCCAGTGTGGCCATGATAACGACCACATTTTCAAGTAAACTGTATCCCATAACCACCCCCTGAGAAGCTCCTTCTACCATCTGAAAAATAATCGCATTCAAATCGGTTCAACTGTTTAAGGGTTAAGTGGAACATTCAAATGTGTCCTTTTTTCACTCCTTTTTTTGGGCCGGGGTTAAAAAAAAATCTGGATGATTCTATGTACGAAGGTCTAAGCCCATCTGCCTGTTGGTTGGTTTAATTACAAAACCAGAGAATTCAACCTGAATCCACCGTCTACTTGATTTTTCCACTCTCTGAATATTCGCAGAAATAATTTTGGAGTGTCTGTAAGAAATAAACATGAAAATACGCATAACTTCTGGCATCAGTATTCAAAGAAGGAGCAAAGTAATTTTGTATTATTTAATTGCTTAATTACGTAGGTGTATTTTGTTTTATTGATGATTTAATTGTTATCGTAGTAGATGTCCCATCCCGAGGCCATTAGATTTTATTATCTGGGAGATGGAAAAACCTTGAACACGTCGTCCTTTAGATTGTCCCGAGCCTGCACGATGTCAGGTACACGAACAAGACCCCTACCCATTTAGGACTATCACAGTAGAGTTGGGCTATGGTAGTAGGCGATATGCCCGGACATGAGTCACAACAACTAATTTAAAAAAAAAAAAAAACTATTTAAATTAAGAACACACTAATTTTTTTAAAATTTAATTACAAATAGATATTGACAACTGTATAAAAAATATATACAAGTAAATGTGCTAAAATAGAGAAAATGACAATGTCAACTTGTCAAGAGGAGAGTCACCCCCAGGCACTGAGTTGGACTCTTTTATAACGTCACTATCATTGCTGCTGCTGCTAAGGAGGTCTCTTGGCCATTGACGCTTAATACGTCGTTGTGAAAGTGTGGCAGAATGGGGGCACTTCTAGAGGATTATTATGGGTTGTAAGGGAGGAATATATATATTTTTTTACCTGTTATTTCGATGAGAAAAGATATGTTAAGGTCTGAGTGAAGTTTTGAGACATAGTAAGAACCCTTGACTGTTGTTGAAGGGTTTTGAGACATAGTAAGGACCATTGACTGTTGTTGAAGGGTTTTGAGACATAGTAAGGACCATTGACTGTTGTTGAAGGGTTTTGAGACATAGTAAGGACCATTGACTGTTGTTGAAGGGTTTTGAGACATATTAAGGACCATTGACTGTTGTTGAAGGGTTTTGAGACATATTAAGGAGCATTGACTGTTGTTGAAGGGTTTTGAGACATAATAAAGACCATTGACTGTTGTTGAAGGGTTTTGAGACATAGTAAGGACCATTGACTGTTGTTGAAGGGTTTTGAGACATAGTAAGGACCATTGACGGTTGTTAAAGAGTTTTGGATTGAAGGGAACATTGAAATTTAAATTATAAGTAAAAACTATATCTACTGTATTTATTGGTATTATTACTTTTGTACGAATTTATTTTCTATTATTTATTTATTTTATTTTTACTGTTATTGTTATTACTAATCACATGTGTGCCCGACTCTAAGATGTCTTCTAAGAACCCTACCTACTATCTTCGAACCTGGATGCTGAATGTTTCCTTAATATTTTTCTTAAAGATGGCTTATTTCCTAACCCACACTAGTAATAAACCATTCTCATCTTCTTATTAAAAAATGTACAATTGTAGTTCCTAGTTTCTGCGTAAAAATTATATACCAATAGCAGGGCTTACTGAAAGGAGTAAACATGGTTTATTTTCTCAAAACGTGAGTTTTTGGTTTTACATCCATGCCTCAGTTCACTGTGAACCTTACTACTTCTTCATTGATAATGTTGCTTCATTTGAACCTTTGTCTGTATTATGTGTATTGACTGCATTCTTCTGTTGTTGTCAGGTGTTCTTCGACTCTGTGGTGAACCTGGACACCCGACATCCGGCACCCCCTCCCCCCCAGGCCTTCGGGGACGACGCCAACTCGGAACTGCTGGTAGCCCCTGGAGAACGACCTAGGGAAAGGTAACACACATTTATTTAGTTTAAAAAAATACAAATAAGGAAGAGAATTTTTAAAAAAAGTTGTCGGTGAAACTCGTCGGCAATGTACTTCCCCACAACGATATAATCAACAGTTGACACATAGGGGCACCTAAATCCTGATCCTTAATTTTGTATCGATAAATTCATTTCATCGGCAGTTATTAAGGTTTTTGAATTGAGCCACTTCCTCTAAACTCCCTCTTTCTTCCCTTTAGACGATTTAGCTGAAAATCGATAGATGTTGTCCCTATGGGGCTTTGGTTCCATATATAAAATTTCGTGTCGATATATTCAATCTATCGGCAATTAGAGTTTTTATGTTAAGCCTCCCCCCTAGTCTCCCCTTCCCTTTGGTCGATTTGGCTGAAAACAAGAGGTGTCGTCGTTAGATGGTTCTGGATTCACATATAAACTTTTGTGTCGATACATTCATTTTATCGGGAGTTCTCATGTTCACATACACACAGACAAATAGACTTTTTGTCCCATATTTGGAATCTAGAGGTCACAATGTATGAAATTCCGTTGAAAATCTCTCATCGAATTTTTATTATAGATATATTTATTACATAACTTTCCGTATACTTTGTTTAGCTTGGAAAGTAAAAAATATTAAAGTGTTGTGTGATGCCACCCCTCATTAAAAGGTACCTCAAGTGAACGATGCTCCGTTATATCAAAGAATATATATGCAATAAATACGTAGTTAAATAAAATATTTCGTGTCGCCTACGCCTCTTGCGTAGATATTCGAAGATTCCGTGGTTTCGAAAAAACTTTTATAACATAAGATACTAACCAGAGAATTAGAAACATGAAGAAAAAAAAAATCAAACAATAAGAGCTAAGGACGAATAAAATTATATGTAACAAAGTTCAAAATTCTCCATTTTTTGGTAGCAGTGCTTGATTACTGTCTATAAACAATAACAATATTTTTCACATCCATGCTAACTTTTTAAGATTGATAGGTAATCACGCTAACCCTCTCCACAGCCAAGAAGGCCCTCTTTCCCCCCGCCTCCCAAAAAACGTAATGTAAAAGGCATACCTCTAAAAAAACATTTCCTTTTAAGAAGAAAGTAAGTAACCAGGAAGACTGACAGGAGAAGTGCGAAGTATAGATGGAGTGAGAGAGGAAGTTGGGCCTGTGTTTAGCATTGGAAATCATGTTGGGATGCATAAAACATTGGAAAGTGGAATTAAGAAACACTCCTAACTCAGTGCTAAGTTGACAGGGAGCAGCACTGTTCATTACTATTTCAGGGGCCATGGGTTTAGTGTAGAACAGAAAATAAGGTAGAGGGGAGGGGGGGGGGGGGGGGGGGGGCAACTGGAATAGCAAATAGATTCGTTAATCCAGTTACTATCATTGATCTGTAAGAAAAATTATTTCACAGGTTGTCAAATAAGATGTAGTTATACCTCTCACAGATTTGTATATATAATTTTATATAATACAATTTTTTATTTTATCAGCATTGCCTGATGATGAAGGCATCCTCAGAAGCCGGCTAGCTAATACTAATAAAATTTGTGAGAGGTGAAATAATCACTTCTCACTACATCAGCCATTTTCATATTAAGAAAAAATATTGTTTTTAAATTGTTGTTGCAGCCAAATATTTATAAATAAATTTGTAAGAGGAGACTGTTTTTGTACATTAGGTGTTTTTAAAAACTATTTGGGTTTTATCTGTTTCAGGCAAACAAAAACTATACCTTTTTTTTTCAGCTTTTGTGTTTGTCTGACCGTTTGTCCCATCATGGCGAGAGAATAGCTGAATATATGCAAGCAAATTGAGGAAGTTATATAATAGTTCAAAAATTTGATGCGGAGTTTTTTTAACGGAATTTCTTGTTTTCCGTCCTCCAGATTCTAAATATGATAAAAAATGCTGTCTATCTATGAGTGAGCATAACTCCCGATGGAATGAACATATCGACATGTAATTCTATATGTGTGACCTTGTTAAGATATACCTTTTAGGTGGAAGCAAATAATTATGTGAGAAAATAACTTTTAATATAACAGAAACAATTTTTCAAAGCTTTTTTCAATTAATAAAAAAAAACGTACTCCCGGGCAACCTGCTAATAAAGAAAAAACTGAATTAGAAAAATAGTGAATAGTAAAATCCTATCGCTCTACATTTTTCATCCTCAAAGTCCTTTAAAACATGCAAAAAATAGACGTTTCGCAACTTGTTGATTGAAATTATAAACATTTCAAGTTAGACAGACCGAAATTATTAGTCGCTAAAGAATTTCATCTTGCGTGAGAAACATCAACCAAAAAATGTGTCGTAATTTTAAATATCTGAGTAATAATACTTCGTCGCGGATTAGTCACTCATAATATTCCTTCCAAGGAGATGATTTTTTCAAAAATAAATTGGGCAGACAACGGTATGTATTTATGAAATGTATCGTAAGTAACGTGAGATGAGTTAGTAGACACAGGGAATATATTTGTCAATTTTCCTAGAAATATTTAACACGCTCACATTTACATTTTTGCTTCTCTGCGAAAGTTATCTCATTAAAACTCCTCATGAAAAATGAAAAATTCCTCAAGAAGAAAATAATTACATGGGGCCTCCATTTTCAATTTTCCCTGTCGCCAGAGGGAAAGTTTTAAATTGGTTCGTATATGATTAATTAAAATATTTTTGCTTCCTCTGCTACACAAGTAGCAAAGGAGAATCGTTCAAAAATTCGATGTTGAGTTTTCAACGAAATATCCTTTTTTGGGTTCCTGTGCCCAAAAAGGGCGGCTTAATCCGAAAACCCTAATACACTACATCCTCGATTAACGGAACTAATTGGGGACATATATAGTTAATTAATTTCATCATCATTTATTCTAACTTCCATCGAAAAAAAAGTAAGAAAAAGTCAGTTGCAAATAAAAAACATTATTTTTAAACACAATTTATGAGAAGGAGCAACAATAATTGTTGACCTCCATGGCCCCGGGAGGGAGTTCTATCTTCGAAATAAAACTCACTCCCGGACGGGATTCGAACCCGCAAACCATGGTGAGACCAATCGGCCAAAGCCCTACGCTCTAGCCCGCACGGCCACCATGGCCCTCAAAAATTAAATATAATATATATATACAGTGAAACCTCTCTTGGCGGTCACCTCTGATAACCGGACACCCCTGGTGGGCGGACAATTTTTACGGTCCCGGCAGAATATATAGGGATTTCAACATATTTGCCCCTCTCTTAGACGGACGCGGACAGTGAAATCTAGTACCGAGAAGAGCAGACTACCTCTGTTGGAAGGACAGGCAGGCCTCTAATTCGGGTTGACGCTTAATACGTTCTTACAATTCTCTTTTAGAAGGACGGTTGATGTTTATTCTGTGAATTCTCTTTTGAACGGGTTGATTTTTAATATGTTCTTAGACTTCTCGTTGTACATTGTACTACCAACCTACCAAACTTTCCACGTAGTACACCTGTGTTTACAAAGGGACTCGTAATTCCAAGAAGTTTGTAATGTTCCATACTGCCAGTTACCAAAACCAACGCGAACTTAATCAAGCGTTATTGCCTCCAAACAAACGATGCTACGTCATTAATTTGAATTTCTCAGGTAGAGGACAATATAGAAAACTCGAATGGGAAAAAAAATTTGAAGCAAAAGAAAATGTCCGATTTTTTTAGAACTTAGACGTTATACCATTGTTTATGTTCGGATTCTAGTACAAATTTTCTATTTTTTAAAACTGTATTCAGTTGTTAAATAAACAACATTTTTTACATACGATACACGTGTTTAGAAAAGATATCTATCATCCTTATCAATTTGCCTTCTATTTTCCTTTTCCCTCCGTTAGGAGGACACCTCTGCTGGGCGGACAACTTCCACAGCCCCATGAGTGTCCGTCTAAGAGAGGTTTCACTGTATATATATATATACATATATATATATATATATATATATATATATATATATATATATATATATATATATATATATATATATATAGTGTATAACTTTTAATTTTGTGTAATTAATTATATATATATATATATATATATATATAATATATAATTAATTACACAAAATTAAAAGTTATACATAAAAAAAAAAAATTAACTACACAAACTCAAAAGTTTATATTTGTCTAAAAAACGGACTTAGTCTTGTTTGGATCAGAGAAGAACATCTCTTTTTTGTTGCTAAACATCTGAGTCGCATTGCTTACTGTGATGAAGATCGCGGGGTTCAAAAACCTTGAGCGGCGGGCGGGCCCAAGATGTCGTTAAACGATGGGGTCACCAAGACTGTTCGATTTCAAGTATTTGTTAAAGACCTCTCAACTCGGATAGGTTAAATGTAAAACGAGTCCGGCTCATGTGCAACAGAGAAGAGGAACAACTCGAAAAGGTCATATTGGGCGAAATGACCTCATAGTTGAAAGCTCGGGGTTGAATAACAAAAACAAACAAAGCAACTTTAATTGAGCAATATAAAATTGTTAGGTTCTTCGTTAAATTGGTTTTCATACAGTATTTCCAATTAATATTTTGATATAAATCTTCCCCAATCCTTCTGCCGCGTTTGTTTTTGTCAGAAGATCGAAACAAATATCGGACAAAAATTGCGGAGTTAAATTAAACAGAAAAAAATGTTGTAAAGTTATATTTTTTCATTCTTTACTTTTGAACACACCTCATAAGGTATGGGTAGAGCGTTACCTAGCTTTACTGGATATCTGCGGTTCATCCAGCCCTGATAAGTACAAGTGAATATCTATTGAGTAATGTGTTCGTGATATTTATCTCCATGTATAATGCACGAAATGTGAAATTTTAAACCTTCCGGATACCCCAGTAAAATTATAAATAGATACCAAAATACACTCTTGTATCCGAAATGTTAAAACATTGACTCTCCCGTACTTATTATATCGAGGTATGGATGTCACATTGAATTAAACTGATCAGCTGCGGCGCATGCTCAGACTTCTTACAAAACCAGCGTAACCAGGTAGTTCGCACTTTACCTGAGTAAAGCCCGATAATTAATAATGAAATTTTAATATATTTTCTTCCTTTTTCCAAGACAGCCGGAATAAAGTGTGTTTTACTTGGTCAGTTCTAGATTCGTATTAAGTTTGATGGCTAGGATCATATCTCCCAAAATGGTTTTTCCTTTGGAAAATTTTATTTGTGGGGGAAGTTTGAATGCCCATTTCTTCCTACCATTATATGTAATATATTATTATAACTATGTACCTATATACTTTGTTTAGGCACAACTCGTGGAAGCGGGAAGGACGAAGGGAGGAGAGCCCTAAGGTAGGACTCAACAGGATCTCTGGCAAGATGCTGGACCGGGCCCACGACAACTCGGACCGCAAACAGTTCGGACAGGGGATCATACCCAGGCTCTTTGGGTAAGTCACAGTTGTCTCATTGTAAATACATGGAAAAAATGTATCCAATTGCAACACTACTATAAGCCAGGGGTCCGCAACCTTTTTTGGCCGAATTATGTCATGGCTGTGAAGTGCGCTTCGCAAAATACATGGAACGCATAGTAAAACAAATTACTTACAATCGTCTCAAAGATATGCATGAATTACAAGAAAATTTCATATATTCTATCTGTCAGCTCATCCCCAACTTATTGATATAACCAGACTATATCCTTACATTTTCTTACAAATAAATCAAAGTTTTTACTTAAACAAATTATTATTAACAATGCTTCAAACTGGTAACATCCTTCTGATCCTAATCCATATTATCCTGTGTGAGCACGATAGCCTATGTTAACTTCCTTGCGTCGAATGTATCGCAACCCTAAAAGAATTAGGTTCTGTCACAACTTTAAAAAAAGTGTTTGGTGAATCACCGGCTATGTACTTCCCCAGCACGAATTAATCAATTACATTTTCGCTCTCCCTCCAAAGCCAATCGACCGTTAATATTTGACTTACATAGTTGCTTTTGAATCCTTATACTAAATTCTGTGTCGATACATTCATTACATCGGCAGTTATTTGGCTTTGAATATACATACACATGACATTTCGTGTCAATACATTCATTACAGCTGTTATTAGAGTTTTTGTGTTAAACCCTTTTCCCTAATCGTCCTTTTCCCTTTTGCCGATTTGTCTGAAAATTGATAGGTGTTGTCCTTGGAAGGTTCTGGATTCACATATAAAATTAATTAATTAAGTCATTCTATCGGGAGTTTTTTTTTCTTTGGAATCAGGAGGTTGGAAAACATGAAATTCCGTTGAAAACTTGGCATCGAATTTCTGACCGATTACATAACTTGACCTATACTTCGTAGAGCTGGGAAGTAAACTGGCTGTTTTCAGTGAAGCAGTGCAGTGAGAAGTGACGCTTGGAGTCATTCTGCCTGCTAGAATAATGTCATTGTTCTTTTAATCCGATTTTGTTGGCTAAGTTAGATGAACAGTGCGTCAGGGCCTTTCTGTTTGAACGACATAACTCATTAATAAATATCACCATTGTAATTGTAAAAAAAAAAAAGTTTTCTATCAAAGGTTAACTTTTTCATTTTTGCTGAAAAAATCTAAGGTTCACTGAATTATGCACTTTTTAAAATTTATATTGTCTGTATTTGCTTAAACGTTTTTACAGGTTGCCAACCTATTCCTGATATATAGGGATTGTCGTGGAAATAAAAGTAATAATTGCTATTGATTTATATATGTATGTGAATTTGAAGTGTAGGCTCTCAGTTTTTTGGTGAGCGATGCTAACCACACTTGAAAATATGCGATATTGACACATCGAACTCTTACAAATTGATATATACTAAAACATGAAAAAATTGCGTTAATATTAGAAATTTCGGCCCCCAAAAGGCAGCATTCTCACTTCAATTGAACCCAAAACAGCAGGAAGCGCCTTGTTGATTTTTATTTCTTCACCGCCTTTTTGGTGGAGTTTTTCCCTATCTCAAAAATGTTGTTTTGTTTTTTATACGTCGCCAAATGCCATATGACGTATTCCAATCTAATGTTGCACATTACTTTGCGTTAAAACCACTTGTATGGTATTTTTTTGATCTGAAACAGATACAACGCAAATATTTTTCAAAAATAACTAGTGTATAGACAGCCTTCTCCTTACAATTTTATTTATAAAATTAGAACTTTGTTTATTCATTTTAATTTTTTGATATTGTTGTCGTTGCAGGCGGTCTTTGAAGCGGTCCGTGATGAGTAGGGGCCCAATCAAGGAACAGCTGGAGGACCTGGAAGACCACCGCCCCTTCTTCACCTATTGGCTGTCCACTGTACAGATCCTTATACTCTTCATATCTCTCATCTCGTACGGGTTTGGTCCTTTCGGTATGGACCTCACTCATCAGTCTGGACTTGTGAGTACTAATGTAGTAGAGGACAGAGCTGGGAGATCCACCTCCCCTCATATTCCCCCACCACTCTGGTAAACTGCCCTAGAGAAGGGGGAGGGAAGAGTGGGATGAGGTGATCTTAAGGTGGCCATTCACTAGACTGCATATCCTCAATTTTTTTTTTTTAATATCAATTAATGAGGTGTCTCATTCACAATAATTAATAAATCAATATATAATTTTGTTAAGAGGGCGCCGAGAGCTCAGTGGTATGCGTGCTTGCCTTCTGAGCTCAAGATCGTGGGTTCGAAACCCGGCCGAGGCCCTTAGTTTATTTTATCTAAGAGGTAAAATAAACTCAAGCACGCCGTCCTTCGGATGGGACTTTAAGCGATGGTCCAGAGACTGTACGATGTCAGGTACTCGTTAAAGACCCCTGCCCTAGATGAATAAAAATTTAGGGTAAGCAAAATTTAAGACTCCCACAGTAGAGTTGGGCTCATGTCCACCAGAGTGATTCGCTGGGCGACATCAGAGGCAATCTGTTGCCTGTATGATTAGGCGGGCTAGCCGAGCCGAGCAATCCGATCCTATTCACTAGGCTGCCTATGTTACAAATAGAAAATCAGAAATAATATATTTAAAATAAAATTATCTTAAACGAGAACTATTATTCTTGAATCCTGGGTCTTATAGACCTTTGTCGGTAAAACTTATGTAATTCGGCAAGCAGTGAGGTCAGAGTTGTCAAGAATATAGCTATTTTTATTATAAAACAATTCGTAAAATGTATTTCTTCGATAACGATTAAGTACGTTTATTTATTTTCATATACTCGAAAAATTATGTTGAACAATTATTTTGTACATTTATAAACTTGACAAACATTTATTAACATAAAAAATACTATTGAGGCTCTAAACTAATTTTAATTATATATTTTACTAGCGTAATTTGTTTTGAAGTAGGTAAAATTGAAGATATTAAATAGAAGGAAGAGTATACAATTTGTTTTGTTAATATTTCAGGTACTGGTGACAAGTCTTTCACTTCAACAAGTGGAATACACAGAGCCAGCGAATTTCTGGCTCGGACCCAGAGCGGTATGTATCCAAAATTTATATCGTGTGCTATGTATTAACATATTTGAACATTACATAAATCTAACTATGGTTAATTAAAAAATATAAAGAAAAACGTATGTTTTTTAAAAATATTCTCTATTTCACAAAATATATGGGTGTAATTTCGGTACCATCTTTAGCTACGACTTGAGGGCGCCGGTAGCTCAGTGGTATGCGTGCTTGACTTCTGAGCTCAAGGTCGTGGGTTCGTAGCCCGACCGAGGCCCTTAGTTTATTTTATCTGGGAGGTAAAATAAACTTAAGCACGCCGTCCTTCGGATGGGACGTTAAGCGATGGTCCCGAGCCTGTACGATGTCAGGTACTCGTTAAAGACCCCTACCCTAGATGAATAAAAATTTAGGGTAGGCAAAATTTAGGACTCCCACAGTAGAGTCGGGCTCATGTCCACCAGAGTGACGAAAGAGCGCTCTGGTAGTAGGCGATATGACCTCGTAGTTAAAGCCCGGGCATGAGTCATAAAACCTAACCTAACTAACCTTAGCTACGACTTCACAAATACCTTCTATTTCGAAAGCTTGAAATAAGGTTTTTATATAGTAAGAAAGTGAATTAGAATGGAAAAAAGTGAAAATTGTTGTGAATCTAAAATGAAAAAAAATTTTTTAATCTAGATTGATACTTGAAGGTTTTGTTTTTAACATCCTTTAAAATGTAACTAGTTCCAGCATTTTTTCATCAAATAATGATTTGTAAGACAACAAATAAATAAAATACTGATTTTGTTTTTCTTTTTTATTACTAACTAGCTAAACCCGCCAAGCGTTGCAATGTCCATGTGCGGTTAGGGGTAGGGTAGAAACAAGTCTCTAACATTTTTAGTGATCTATAGAATTCAATACAAAAAGGTTTTATGACAATTCGTACAAGGGTTCTTGTTCCCTAAGCGAATGAACAAAATGCGGGGGTGCGTGCGTGGGTGGGGTAAGGGTGGGATAAAACTATGTTCTGAACCTTCTTGGTAACTCGACGAACATAATTGCTGAACGTAAGAACAAAATCAGATCGAAGTTTAGGAGTGTATAAAACACAAACATACAGACATTAGATTTTATATATATAAATTATTTTTTTATACGTTTTTGCGTTGTTGTTTTTCAGGCGGATCTTATACATCTGGGTGCGAAATTTGCGCCTTGTATGCGACGAGATGCGAAAATCATGAAAGAAATAGAAAAAGGTCGGGAGAGAGAAAGAGAGACTGCTTGCTGTATCAGAAACGACGACTCGGGATGTGTTCAACTGTCGCAGGTGGAATGTTCGGTGAGTTGGCTCTGTCTCTTCCTACATCCCTACCGAGACCAGGATTCCTTCAAGAAATAATCATGGTTTTGCATTAAACATTTATGATAAATTGAAATTAAAGTACCTACATAAATGTATTTAAGGTACAATTATTTACCATGGATTTGAGTCGTTATTCTGGGAACTGTGGACTGAAGCTGTTCTCCCAGTAACTGAAGTAATGTCTAATTTCCGCTCAAAGGCTTGACTATTAAGTTTCAACGGTTTGTGGGATGAAAGGAGTGTACATAGACAACCATAATCAGGTTTTATCTCATTAAAAAAAAAATTTTAAGTCATAATAACTTAAAGTTGTCCTTTTGAGGAGCCACAGATAAACTAGTTAACTGCACCAGTTACTTTACTTTTTCTGGCGCTAGGATCCTTGTAGAACCTAGGCCTCCGCAATGATTCTGTCTCTTCTTCTCTTCTTCCCGGGTGCCCCTCCAGAAATCTCTTCGGTACTCTCTGTCAGATACCTTTCTTAATAAGGTATCTCAAAAAAAACTATATATATATACATATATATGAAAATTAAGATAATGAAATGTAGTCCGTTTGATGAATAATGTATTCCTCAGTATTTTGGTTTAATCTGTCTTTTTTACATTCAATATTTCATTCAGTATTTCATGAAGTCGCAGTTGGGTGATATGGCTTGTATTAAGTCTGGTTGATTTAACTAAGGTTGACAACTGGTACTAGGATGAATTATTTGGTCCAAAGTAACCGCTAATACGTTCTTCAAGAACTACTGTCGAAAATTGTGAAAAAAAACACATTTTTTTAAAACAAAAAATTCTAAATCTCTCGATCAAGTCAGAAATACTTATCTGTCGAAAATCAAAACCTAAAATCTTCTTAAAATTTTTATTTTCTTTATTTGGTTGGTAAAAAAACCTTGAGCAGTTGACAAATGGCGATCCTATGTCTGTATTATATCAGGTACTCGTCAAATTATACCAGATTCAGGCTCTTGCCCAACAGAGACGATATAACCTCGTAATTGAAGCCCGGGCATGAACCACAAACCATAACACCTTTTTTTTAAATTAATAAGTGCAATCTTTGGTAATGTGCCATCAACCTCCTATTTTATTCTCTTCATTCAATAAATGCCCATCGAATTTGTCAGTAAAAAGCTTTTTCATGTAATATCCTAATGGTTCATTTTAATTTTTCATCAAGTTTATTTATTCACTAATTTTGAAAGGTCTTATAAACTGTGCGTATAAGTACACGTAATTTAATTTATTTCTACTTATAGTAATTATTTATTTCATTATAAAGGTTGTATCTGTATATATTATTTGTATTTTTAATTTTTTTAAGTGGAAGGTATATTAGATATACTTATGTAATGAGATTCATGAGATTCAGAATTTGATAGCATATTTATGTAGGTACAAGTATTATATTATTTCATAGAAATAACAGTTCTTATAAATACAACAAAGTGTATACATATTTAAGGAATTTCTTTAAAAAAAAAATGTTACTGTTATTTGTAACTATTTTTGTCCCATGCTGATCTCGTCTCGGAGCCACATAGCCAGAGGCCTCACACAAGAGGTATGTTCGTTGTTACCAAACGCATGAAGCCCTTCTAATAGACATTCTTGTTTTTATTTTTTTTATTATAAATTATTTTTAAGCCTGTAATTGTTTATTTTTATGACGTATACAGTGTTGTAGAATACATTCGAGTTGCTTTAAGAACGACCAAAGCCAAGATAAAAAAAGTACTGTCTAGTCCCACGAGGTCGTTCTCTCAGTGACTAGAGTAATCATTTTATTTTATTTTTATCCATTAGCAGCTTATAGTAACATTTAAATTTATTTATTTATTTTGTACTTATATTTATCCCTTTTGTGTTTCTTATTCCAAGCACTTTATAATTTTTATATTATTATTTATTACTCATATGTGTTTGTTAGTAGATTATGAAATTATATTATTTATTCTCTATGAGAAGATTGTACATTTTTGTATGTCCTCTGGGGAAGTTACTACATGCATTTATCTGATTTTTTTTTTTTTTTTTCCTATCTTCTTATCCTTTTTCATTTTATGATGTTTAGTCGACGATCTCTACGTGGAAGAAATGGGGACCTGGTGACGTGGGACCTGGAGGCCGGATATCAGGTTCTGTCTGCGGCCTCGACCCTAAGTATGTACACTTAATTGATACTCATTATATCTTTATAATATTATTACATATGCAGCCATGATAAATATAGTGTAACAAGTCAGTTTTTTATAAGTGTTCACTAAGCAAATAGTATGCATATTTCCATTTTCTTAACTGCATATAATTTTAACATTTTTTAGTGTATAAAAATCTGATATCCAGTAATAATCAGTAGGAATGTATTATATTCCAGTTGAAATCTGTTATTTTACTGAAAAAAACTCTTATTTAATAAAATGAACGTGGGACATAAAAAAAATAGATGAGTAGTGGCTTAAAATGGTTATGGATGAAGAAACCTTTCGAAGGGATTGGAGCTTAGGAATAAAGACGGCTTGAGTGTTATAAGACTTTATTGATTTGTTTGTGCTTTGTGAAATTTTTATTCATTTATTTGAGTGATTCTCATACTCTTATCGCCTGTTTCTATGTTTAAGATACTGCGAAGCACCGGCCTCAGTCGCGCCCTATGAGTGGCCGGACGACATCACCAAGTGGCCCATCTGTCGGAAGACCTCATCCCCGGTTCAACGACTCCGACCGAAAGACAAACTGGCCGCAGAACATATGGTCTGTGAGGTGATCGGACACCCATGCTGTATCGGGATCCATGCCACCTGCAAGATCACCACCAAGGAGTATTGTGACTTTGTCCATGGCACCTTCCATGACGAGGCTTCTCTCTGCTCACAGGTAACCTCGTCTTTCTCAGCATTGTGAGGGCGCCAATAGCACAAACTTTGCGTGCTTGCCTACTGTACTCAACTTAGCGAATTCGAACCGAGCTTTTTTTTTTTTTTTTTCTGGGTCATTTATTATATTTTATTTTTATCCCATTGTTTCAAAACCTTGAGCATGCTGTCCTTCAAATGGGATATTAGATAGCGGTCCCGAGCTTCTTCGATGTCAGGTAGGTGTTAATACGTGAGGAAGTCCTAAATTAAACCCGGATAGGTAAAATGTAGGACTGCCACAGTAGTCTCCTTCGTAGGTAAGGATTAAGAGCATTAAATGCTTAGGTCCCTAGGTGATACATTAGTCCACCCAGTGTATCTGTCTCTCGAGTGTACATTGCTAGAAATACTAACATCAATGATTTTTTCATCGTAATTGACATCTCTATTATTTTTATAAACAATTTTTTAATAAACTTCCTGTTTATAAGTGTTAAATATTGAGATTACATAATATCGCAGTAGTATCAAAAGGGTCCTTACACACCAATTCAAAATTTACAGTACCCATCCAACTAGTGAAGAGTGACCGATATTCATAGATATTAATAATTATCTAAATATTCAAATAGAATCATTTAATAGTAAAAACATAATTGTGTTTCCTAGACTACTCTGGGATTGGTTGGTTACTTTTTAAAATGCTGTCACTCAGCATTTTTCTTCTGGGCACTATTTGTCCTAGCCAAAAATATAAATATCTGTTGAGAGATTTCAATGCGTCGAGAAAAAAAAAAAAAAAAAAAAAGTCCCATGTTCTAACGAACTTAAAAAATAAAATAAAATAAAAAAATAACGACACTCCTTAAGATCAAGAAACCTTTTCATCCAAGGTATGCAATGAAAGTGCTTTCTACATTAAGCGCCATTGTCCAAATTACAAATTTATGATGAGAGTGACATAAGTCCTTATGTTGGGAAGATTTGACATTTTCAGTCGTTCAAACTACTGAAACAGAGTGTATGTTTGTTTATATTATATGTGTTCTAAGACTTTTTTAATTTACCTTCCTGAAACATATAATGTCATACATATATGTAACATATAATGTCATATAATTTTGCCTACCCTAGAGTCGGACTCATGCCCACCTGAGTGAAGGAAGAACGCTCTAATAGTAGGCGATATGACCTCGTATTTAAAGCCCGGGCATGAGTCATAATAACTAACTGGTACACATTTATTATAAATATTATTAATTATTTATAAGTTTTATAAATATATACATACTGACACACTTATATGAAATTTTGATTGAATTTTTTTTGTTATTTTCTACTGCAAAATGTGTAATATATAATGTTACATAATAATATTATATTTATTTTTTATTTATTTATTTTTTCGTTTTTCTTTAATAGGAACTTGTCCGAAACTGGTATATATTTGGTGTTGTGTTATATAATATATAACACGGGGTTAGAATCAAAACGGTCCAAGTAATATTTCTGAAAATGTTTCGTTAAGTGCATAATCGGGTAGAAAAATGTTAGTTCTGTTCAGGAAAAAAGTTTTACAAGAGAAATCCTAGCCAGTGCTGAGATCTAGTGGCAAATCACTTATACCATTTTGGTGACATGGAACAAGTAACTTAAACATATCAATAGTGACCTTGAAATTAAGATTTTTATTCAATTTTATGGTTTGCTAACAGCAACTTTCACCATAAAAGCAGAAGACAAAATATTTCCGGTTTCGATAAATTATAGATTTTTTAAATCAGTTAAAACTTAATGCACAGTTTGTTTAAAGTTTTAAAAATGTCACTTAGACCACTTTGATTCTAACCCCGTCGTATATATAATATATTTTATTTTTTACTAGACGTCTTGTTTACTAGGTGTCCTGTCTGACGGATGTCTGCGGGATGTTACCTTTCATTAACTCGGAGGTTCCTGACCAGTTCTACAGACTTGTCACTTCAATATTCCTTCATGCTGGGTTAGTTTCCATTATCTACTTCCTATGATCAGGACAGAATGTTTTATTTTTATATCTGAATACTCAAGATTGTTGACATTAAATATTATAAAATTGGAAAGATGAAAATCCTACATTAACTCATTCTTTCAAAGTATTAATCATTAAATTTTTGCTACTACTGAGAAGCAGAAAATGATATTCTGAATGGAGAGGAAGAAGTATTACAGACAGGTAAACAATGATTCGTAATCAATTATACTTGTAACAATTTTGTTTGAAACCATAATTTTGAAGACTAGAAAGAGTTAGTTGTCTAACATGTTAGAACCTTGCAGCCGCCTTAAGTCTGCCGTATATATTGAACTTGAAAACACATTATATATTCGTATTTATTAACTATCTGATTGGCATGTTAGTATCTGTAGCAGGTTCTCGCAACCCCCTCCCGCTTGAGATGCCACATGCCTTCTGTTTTTTACTGGGCTTATAAGGATGCTACTTGTGAAAATTTCATGAAAATAGAATCAACCGTTAATGAGCTAGCACTCATTTTATGTTTTCTGCTCCCGACAATCCCATCTCTCTTTTAATATATGTCCTATATTCTATGTAGGGCGATCCTAGAAAGCCCTACAAATTTCTTAAATATTCGTTTGGCCTTTTTCTCGTGAAACTCAAACATACATAGGGACACGCATACAAACATACATTGCACAAAAAAAATACTTTTCCAACAATGTAAATACAAAACTTTAATTTTGTGTACATTGGAGCCTCCTTTTATTGTCTGTATAGCCTGATCCAGCTGGGGATCTCGCTGTGGATTCAGTGGTTCCTGATGCGGGACCTGGAGAAGCTGACTGGAACGGCTCGGCTCATCATCATCTACATCGGGTCAGGTGTCGCTGGCAACCTCGCATCTGCCATATTCATACCCTACAGAGCCGATGTGAGTATAGTCTGTAACATGATCCCAAAATGGACAACATTTCTCTAGAACTATATACCTGTGACAACAATTCTAATGGAAACCCCCACAGAGGAGAAATGTCCTCCTGCTCTAACGGAAAAATCGTGATTGTGAAGTACAATATTTAAGCCCATATATTTTCACTATTAAATTTTTAGATTAGGACTGTAGGTCTTTCATGCATCACAAATCACCTAGCAAACTTAATTTTTATTTTTTATAACTTTTCGTTGCCTTTATGTACGATGCCATGCCTATATTATTTACACAAGAGGCATGAATCGGTATTGCAGAAGCAATCTATGACAAAACTCTCTCGGACGGGATGGGAAGCCCTATACTTTAGCCCGCACGGCTACCCTGGCTCCTAACTTAAATGTTACTTTGTGCTGTCGATGACGTAACCCGAAACTAGTACACAATATATATATATATATCATAGTTATAAACAAAGGCAAGTTTGCTATGTGCGAACCATTCTTATAGTTTACTAGCGTAATACCCGGCGTTGCCCGGGGAACTTTGACTTTTCTCCCAATATCTCCTATAAGGCTATTCAGTTCCTCGACAGTACATTCATGATGTTATAATTTTCAATTATTCATACGGAATAAGGCTTATAGTCCTTCAACTGTAGTAACGCTAGCTTTGGAGCTAAAACTAATTTATTCAAAAAGATTTCTCATTAATCGTTGCAATGGTTTTCGAGTTACAAAGATTGCGTGAGTGGATGCTGGGATGGACCAGGGGTTGATTAAAAAGTAGACCTTAACCTTCCGGTAGATAAAACTTATCTATTCAAAAAGATTCCTCATTAATCATTGCAGAGGTTTTTGAGTTACAAAGATTGCGTGGGTGGATGCTGGGATGGACCAGATATTGAGGTACTAATACGCCTATAACCTTCCACAGACGATGACGAACAAATTAAAAAAAAATTAATCAAATCCATCAAGCCGTTCGTGAGTTATAGCGGTACAACGCACAGACATTTTCAGCTTTATATATATGATGATAATAAACCTCATGGTCAAACGACGAAACCGGTCGTTTATGTGGTGTGCCGAAACTGGTAGTTTATTTATATATTTTTTTGTGAAAAAGACAATATTTCAAAAAAATATATATAATTTTTTGGGCGAAATAGACAATATTTCAAAAAATATATATACATTTTTCTTGTTACAAATGTTTCTTTTCGGTGCGAAGTTAGAATATGGTCGGTGTTTTCCTCTTGGCACTTAATAGTTTAAAAATGATACTTTATGGATGACAAATTCGAGTATCTTGGAATGCAATATAAAATATATAAATAATATAATTATCTGTTGGATATTAACATATAATTTTGTTGTTTGAAGGTTGGGCCGGCAGGCTCTCAGAGTGGGTTGCTGGCCTGCCTCATCGTGGAGATCTTCAACGTCTGGCCCATGCTCCGCCATCCCTATCGCGCACTTCTCAAGCACCTCGCCATCGCTGCCGCTCTTTTTCTCATCGGCCTCCTCCCCTGGTTCGACAACTTCTCCTCCTTCTTCGGCTTCCTCTTCGGCTTTCTCCTCTCCTACGCCCTTCTGCCCTTCGCCTCCCTCGGCGAGTATGACCGACAGAAGAAAATCTTCATCATCTGGGTATGCCTGTTGACGGCCATTTTCTTATTTCTCCTTCTGGTGTTGTTCTTCTATGTGATCCCTGTGTACGACTGTGAGCTGTGTGGCTACTTCAACTGCTTACCCCTGACCCGGGACTTTTGCTCTGCCCAGAATATCAATTTCAAAAGGGCGGACAGCCCCGTATGACGACGGACAGGCCGGCGCAGAGTTCGCCCCCCCTCCAGGAGGTCCTCCTTCCTCCCGACCCCCCTCTCCCGCTACCTCCTCTGAGGCTGCCTCCCGACCCCCTCTCCCGCTACCTCCTCTGAGGCTGCCTCCCGACCCCCCTCTCCCGCTACCTCCTCTGAGGCTGCCTCCCGACCCCCCTCTCCCGACACCTCCTCTGAGGCTGCCTCCCGACCTACTCATCCCCTCTCCTCTCCCACTCGATCCCTCTCCTTTCATACTAAAAATGCCTCAAAATATTTCTTACAATAATTAGATACAGGCTTCACCACCCAGACTACTATTATTATTACACTCTAGAAGAAAATAATCCTTTAGTCCAAAACCGGCAATTTACTTTTGTCACAGAAGGCATCCTATCTGAAATGACAACACTTCCTAAGTGTCTAATTCCATCTGGTGATATCAATAATCCATCATAGTGATATGACAAAGCTCGTTATACCAATCAGCTAAGAGATAATTATATATTACCTTTTTTTCTTTCTGATTGGCTCATTATACAGTGATACGCTCCTCACATCACTAAACTGCTATGTGTATATCAGCAAGTTATTTTCTGGTCTCCGGTTGCCTAGACTTCATCTTTAGAAAGCCATCTACTTCACTGCTAAAATGTGCTATTTATTTCTTTGTTACCTTATTGTTGTCCTAAACCTTGGTTTTTTTATGCAGGTTTTGACCGTTCTCCATCGATAAGTTACTAATACTTTTAGAAGTCGTGACGCCTCATAGATCCTTTGACACACAATAAATAAGATCTATTATCTGATTGGTATTTTATTGCTATGACGTCACATACACAGTGTGAGATCTTCTCTCTCTACCATATCTATTCTATAATTTCTTACTCCAGATTTTCAACTTCGTAATTTACTTCATACATTCCTGTATCTACTCTCTCTAAGTAATATTTTAAGGCAGTTTCCCAACTACACATGGAAGGGATCCATACCTGTTAGCTGGTGTTTCTCCCCCCTGATCCTGGTAGCCTCATGTAGCCGATAGAACCAACGAGGAAGGCCCCCCTCCCGCCGGAGATAAATTCTTACTGTGATTATACCCGAATAGATGACAAACAAATAATAAATAAAAATAAATTATGCATAAATATATTTTGTAAAATTTTTATCAGTTCTGGTGAAAAAACGTTATGTAAACAATGATCATGTGGTTATGAAACTTATAACAAAGAGATGGGACTCATTTATTATAAATATTATTCATTAATTATATATAAATATTATAAATATATACATATTGACACACTTGTATGAAATTTTGATTCGATGTTTTTTTTTTGTTTCGTTTTTTTCTAATGTAAAATGTGTAATATATAATCTTACATGATAATATTAGATTTATTAAGAATTTTTTTGTTTTTCTTTAATGGGAGCGTACCCCGAACGGGCATATATTTGGTATTGTGTATTATAAATATATATATATTGTATATTTTATTTTAGCCTTCATTCTTCATTAATAGAAGAAAATAATTAATACAATTTAAAAGTGAATGTGGAAGCAAAGAAAAAAAAGGTCTTTCAAAGGACTGCTCAGCAGTTGTATAAAATGTATGTTAAAATATTCAAGTTGTAATATTCCACATAAGGTAACATTTAATTTTAATATTTATTATATTTATTTGTATTTTTTAGTTTTGTGATAATAATTGAAGAAAATTGTATTTTGAATATATTTTCTTCTCAAGACTGGCAATTGAGACTTGTATATACACTAACATATATACAGAAACACATTTTTTTTTTTCAACTTTACATATTTAGTTAAGTAAAAAGTTTTCTGTTTCCTCGAAACTTTTCAAAAAAAATTGTTTTTTATTTATTTTTGAAATCGTATATATATTTAGGTAAAGAAAGAGTGTTAAAATAATTTGCCAGTTAAGATGAGTGATTCCCAAACTTCGAATCGAACAAAAATTTCACAAAGTGAAATACATTGAAAGGGTCGCTTGAGGTAAATGCACGCATTGGTGTAAAGTTGAGTGCTTGCAAAACATTACTTTATCACTATTAATGTCAACTTTCAATGAACACATTGTACTGTCTATTATAACTTTCCTCATTAAGGGAAAGTTATGTACTCATAATAAAATTCTGTTGGATTTTTTTTTTTTTTCATGTTAGGACTTAGAAATATAAAATGATACCTTTTCTGCAAAATGTCAGTGATACTTATCCATGTATGTCCGTCGTTTCTCAAATATAGAAAAAGGAATAGATTTCCAACTTTGGCACGAGTATACTGTACTAACCGGTTGGAATCAATTTGTTACGTGTATACTGTACTAACCGGTTGGAATCAATTTTGGCACTGCAACTTTCTGGGTTTGGAAATTACGCAACGTTCTTGCTAAAGTAATTTCAGTTATAGGGATAATATGTTGCATAGTTTCAGCGCTCATCGAGACAAACATTTAAAAAAAAAAAATCAAAATTGAATTTTTCAAATTTTCTATGTTTGTATCAACTATCTCTGTTAACATTGCACCTATACAAAGATAGTTTTTTTGCGACTGAGTGTCTGACGGCTATTCTCTTAACTGAGAGACAATTTTGTGAATACATTTTATAATTTTTGTTTATATCTGTAAACTATCCGGCGACGTTCATCAGAGGGGAAAAAATGTATTTTTCCTATACAAATAATAGACCATTCTTTTCTATATTGTTTTTGTTGCTGACTATTTCTGGGCCACCAAGTATTATTTTATCGCGGACAAAAAAGTTTGGGAATCATTACTCACAATTACTGTTTTTTTTTGTGTTTTTTTAAATATTATTTATTCAGTGAAGGAAAGATGAAGGAAAACAAAATCGAAAAATATTATTTTTGTTGTATTTCCCAACTTCTTTCTTAGATCCTTCATTCATTATATAGACATACATAAGTTTGTAATAATAAATACCCACCTGTATATAAACTATGTACATGTAAACACATTTATATACCTATATGAAACTGCTCTATACAAATATATACCATAAATTAAATAAAAGAATAATAATAATCATTTTTGGAAACTTTTTAATTATAGAAAAACTTCAGTATTCAAGAAATAAAATAAATCGACACGGCAAACAGTTCGCACCCTACGTATGGACCATCTGGAATGTAAGAGTGATTTTGTTATTTATTTCTTATTTTTGTAAAAATATTTTTATATTTATTTGATCTCTACATGTTATGGTTTATTTTGTGTTAAGAATTAATTTTAAGAAGTTAAGTGTATAGAAATTGTAAAATCCGACTATGTACTCTATCCAGCGAAGTTTTCAGTAAACTGGTAACGTTTGCCTGAAAAATATTTTTATTTCTAACTGTATCTGGTATAGGCGAAGTTATGTAATTGGCCTAAGACTGGTGTCCCCACTTTGGAGAGGACGTCTACCTTCTGCCCACTGAAAAAAATATATAAACTGTACCTCCTCACTTCAGGAATTTTGAGAAGTTCTGTTTTTAAGGTTGTTAGAATACTCAACTTAGGATATTCTGGAGGAAGGAGCTTATTCTCCGTGAACTTGGGGTCTGTTTGACTGCTCTTCCACAGAGATCATCCTGTTTTCACTAGAAGTTCATGTTTTCTCATTCCCTGAGATCTCCCTCAACAAGATAACTATTCGGTCATTGTGAACTAACAATTTCACTGCTATAGATCTTTTTCCTATTGAAAGCCGAGAAACGGAAATTATTGCGTTTTTATTATTTATCTACATAGATTGTCCATAATGAAATTGTATTTCTGCATAACTTCCTGTGTATTATCTATTAACACTCAAGGTTCTAAAATATTGTTAATGCATTTTACATTTTCCTTCGAACATACAAATTTTTCAATCTCTAAAAAGGGATTTTCATCAGGCCTTTTATCCAATTTTGGCTCCAGTGGAAAACTAAAAATAGAATAAAGAGAGGCGCAAAGACAGAAAATTTCAATAGCACATCTACTATCATTTACATAATACAGTTTGAATTAAACTTAGTTTTCTTTCAAAATAATACAGGAATACTGTTTTCTTCTTTTGTTGTATATTATTGTTCCTGATTATATAGAATACATTTTGTAAATATGCTTTTGTTTTATAAGATATGTTTTTATCATTTAGATATTAATTTTAATTTTAATATATCCTTTTTTCATTTTTATGTAATGCAAAGTACCATTTTATTATATATTTTTTTGTTTGAATTGTATTTATAATAAATAAGTATTATTCTATTTTGTTAAAACACATTTTACTGCAACAAAGCATAACGAAGTATGTTTGCAATGTGCCCATGAACTTTATTATTCCATTATTGTTAGTATGAGTGTTGGTATTTATACTGCCGGGGCTTGAAGTGCAATAAAGTGAGGAAATACTGTCAAATGCTCCAAAACTGTTCAGTTCTTGAAGATAATAATAATAATAACAATAATAAACTGAAAATAAAATACAGTAATCTCTCAACATTCTTGTAACCTTCCGCGAATGTCAAGTTCAGGAATGTTGAATTCTTAGTACATACAATGAGAAAACATGTCAGGTTCTTCGAAAAAAAAAAGTTTGTAAAAGGAAATTGACATAAAAAACGCACATAAATGTTTATAAAACCGTTATTCATGCACAAATAGCCGCTTACAATCTCTTAGATGGACTAGAGGGCACTGGCTAAAAGTAACTGGTATCGGTTGTTCGCAATTCTCGAACTTTACCGTTTTGTAATTCACGCCTTTAACTACGAGGTCATATCGACTACTAGAGCCCGATTCTACTGTGCAAGTCCTAAATGTTTTCTACCCAGGCTTACTTACTTTGAGTACGGGGTCTTTAACGAGTATCTGACGTACAGGCTCGGGTCCATTCCGAAGAACGATTTTGTTACCATTCATTTGTTTGTTAATTACAAAAAATCTAACTGCAGAGACATTCTCACTTCTACCTTAACTGGCCAACATGTTTATTTTTTAAATTCGGTATATCTTTTTTTAAGTGAAATAACCATATATAACAAGGTAACATCAAAAATTAACCGTATTATAAATTTGTCCGCAGATTCTATGAATCTAGGCTCTTAAACGAACAACGTTTTATATAGAAGGTCTAATTTGTTCATAGAATTAATCAGGAGTCAGGGTTCCCCGGAAACCAAGAGCTGCGATACTTTCTCTTGAACACACGTCTATATGGAGTTCTGATAATACATAATCTTGTTTTTTAACTAAATATTTATTAAATATCACATTACATTATGGAATGTTCACAAAGAAAAAATCGTGAATGTTAACAGTGCATTGAATAAATCTAGAATATGTTGAGGGGTAGTGTTATTAACCCCAGAGTGGCAATGGTTGCTTGCCAATGTCCAATCATAGGACTCCCGTTTTTAGATGTTAATGCCCAAAATCAGAAAACATGTTGTTTGGCAAATCGAAGGATAAAAATAGAAAGAACAATAACATTTTAGCTCCAAAAATGTTTATTTACATATTTCAAAGCTTTATTTTTTTTATTACAGTAATATTTTTCAGTCATTCAAGAATTGGTCGAAACTTAAATTATTTAAACTCTTCGAGTAAAGTATTTAACATAAAAAAGAAATAGCTATAACAAAACGAGTACTTCTTCCTTTGGAAATCCATGAAGTTGACATTGATGGAATGTTTGCTCCTGCAGAAGTTGGTTCCAGGGATCCATCTCCAACTCATCTTGTCTTCTTCCCAAATGGAACTTCTTCCCCTGCATATTTCACCACTTGTTTTTCTCTTTTTTGAATGTTCTTCAATTGCCCGTTTTGCTTTAAAAAAAAATTCTTAATCATCTTTGCTACCATCAAGTGGCATGTAATCTAGGTCCTAATCTAGTTCCTCTATCCCAAAAAAAAAAATTGAAATAACGATCAAAATAAAATAAGATAAACAGGATTTGAACTTGGATAAAGGCGGTTAATGCCAGTGCGAAGTCAAGCAGACTCCGTGCCTTCTAAGAAAACTGAGCTGTTAGTTTCAACGTCTGTCTTCGCGCCTTGTCCCTCCCACTCCATCTGGGCTACGGAAGAGATGTTGTGATAGAGCAGCCTCTTTGGGAGTCCTGTTGACTACCATTGTCATTCTAGGGTTAAGTAGGGAATTTTTGCACAAGTGGAACTCGAATTATTTGCTGTAACGATCCTTATTACCAATAATGAGCTGAACGATTAGTCGCCCGGAGCTAGCTCCGATGTCGCGCTCTGTGTAATCAAGCACACACATTATTATTATACCGAATTTTTATATTTTATTTTATTTTTTCGGAATAAATAAATTTTATGGGCACCTATTTTTACTTGAGTGATCAAATGTGTTCTACCAATAAGAAAATAACAAATATTTTAAGTTTTCTATACAAGTTATGTCAAAAATCAACACTATTTATGCATTTTAGAGTTTATTTAGTAATTTTGTTGATAAGTATTATTCTATTTGTTGATAGTTATATGAAGTTATTGTTGTTATAAAATTGATAAATGAAAAACCGGCTAAAACCTTGAAATATATATAAATTTTTTTTCTACTATACTCGTCTTCATAATTTTCTTTCATGTTTTATATGAGTTTTTCTGTCAGTCTGTCAAATAAGGTACCACTTTGTCGATATTAGCTCTCGAACGATTTCAACCCTACAATAGCTCGTTTTGAGAAGTCAATGTCATTTTTTCCCTGACGAATAAACAGTTTAATAGTCATATATTCATTGTATGATTATTTTATGAATAAATCAAAAGTAATTTGAGTCCTTAACAACAATTAGTCAATGAAACTAAATTTTTCATTTCAATGAAACTCAAAAATTTTATTTTCGTCTATTACTTATTAATATAGTTATTAATTTTAAGCAGGTTATTAATGTTATCCAACCGGTTAATAACTTTATGTTAATCATTTTTTTTTTAAATTGAAATTTTCAAAGATTTTGAGGCCGTAAAAGTGGTGTCATTTAACCACCCCCTCGACATGAATAACAATTTCGGGTGCACATAGCCTAGGTTAGATAATTCTAAAGATATGGGATTGGAGCCACCTGCAGATAAGCTGAAATTTGGCTGACTGCTGTTCATGTTATGTTTGTACGGGGCTTATAAGGATTCTATGTATGTAAATTTTGTAGAATCCAATCAACTGCTGAAGTGCTAGCGCCCTTTTTATACATTGAACCCGGTCACAATCTCACGAGGAGCCATCCTCGAAACAACTCGTAACTACCGTCAATATCTTCGCGTGATGTCCCGGCCAACAGATGACATTCCATGTATTTATAATGTATCTTTCATTTTTATACCTCGAAGATCAACGAACAATTTAATGGTCTGTTCATACACAAATAAGTGTTTTTTTTTTTTTTAATATGATTATTTTATGAATAATGTCAAGAAAGTTCCCTGAATCCTGAACAATTAGTCAATAAAAATACATTTTCGTTTAACTCTCATTTTTGTCTTCTAGATTTTAATCTCTTCTCTGCCCTGTCTTTGATTTATTCAAGAAATACATTGATGAAATTTCATTCTGTTGGTCATTTCAAATGGTCTGACGCAATACATTTTTTTTCGCTATCCCTGATTTATTCCCTCCTCTTCAAAATTTTATATTTTTGATCAAATTCAAATTTTTGGAAGGAACTTGGTGAAGTGGTGACTCTTTTAAGTTGGATTTAGAAATGCAATGAAAAATTTCACGGACTCAAATCATTTTTGGTTACTAGATAAAAAATATACGCTTAATTATCTCCAGACTGTAAATATCCCGCAGACAGATTAATTGTAACCCCTTTAATTCCCATCATATGGCAAAATATACATACATCTTCAATATTCAGAATTTAATATCGATAATGCCCGGGCTTTAAGGTCAAATCGCCTACTACCAAAGCGCTCTTTCGTCACTCTGGTGAACATGAGCCCGACTCTACTATGGGGAGTCCTCTATTTTGTCTACCCTAAATTTGTATTCTGTTAAGGTAGGGGGCCTTTAACGAGTACCTGAGATCGTACAGCCTCAGGACAGTCGCTTAAAGTCCCATCCGAAGGAAGGCATTGCTCCTTACCTCTCAGATAAAAAACTGAAGAGCCTCGGCTGGGATTCGAACCCGTGATCTTCAGCTCAGTAAGCAAGCATGAGTACCAGTGAGTTACCGGTGCCCCCATATCGACAAAGTGATATATGAATAAAGAAATTTATAAAAGGATGCAAAAGGAATTAATAAAAAAGAAAATTGCAGGACTATATTATTCCAAATCATTAAAACGTAATGTAAACTTGAATTACAAATAAAATATATTTTAAAATTTCAATTTAATATTATTAGCAACAGGGATTAAATCAGACAAATGAAACGGGATCCTTAAATAATTGTAAATGTTTACATATGTACAAAACCATTTTTATGTAAGAATTTCTCCTACAATACCCATGGATATTAAATCGGTATGCAATGTACAAGTTGAATTAATTTCTACTTAATTTCCATTTCGATTTACTGTATAATCAATGATAAACAAACTAGCAATATACTGCACTAAAATGTATTTTAGTGTTTTTCAATTTATTTATTGTTTATATATATGTATTGTATATATTTTGTTTTTGTATAAGATTGAATGTATAAAGGCAATTTGCAGATGGTTCTTGCCTCTATATTTATCATAAGCTGGCCTATCATGTATAAATAAATATGTTTAAATAAATGAAATAAAAAAAAAAAAAAATGTCTCGACGAATGTAGCCATTTTAATCGTCTTTTCAAAACACAAAGATAATATAAATATAAATAAATAAAAAAACACATATGTATATAAATTTTTTTGTTTTATTTGTAATATCTATGGAAGACCAAAGCCTTATTAATTGAATATATATCCATTGTATCTTAGTAGTTGTAGATTTTTTTACCCATCTCAAATCCTTTTCTTAGGGGGATTGTAATGTCTGTCTCCGCCTCACATATATGTTGGGAGCCATTGCAGAATTACAACTGAAAACGTGCACGGTCTAGAAGTCTAAGGGTGATTACGAAGATGTTGCGAAAAATCAACAGGGTAAAAAAAAGAAGAAATATTGAGCCAAGTCAATTTGTAGGTTAATTTCTATAGAATTACTAGAATTCAGGAAAAACCTGCTTCAAATAACATTTATACTGAATAAGTTCAAAAAAGAAACATCGAGAATATGAAAAAATTTACGCAGACATAGTCCACCGAAAGTAAGGACTTTTGTCGAGACAGATGATCTAAATAAAAGTTTTTTAAATTTATTACAATGAACATTTTTAGGTTATAAATAGGCTCCGATTACTGTTTCCAGCCACCAAATTATTATTATCAAGAATTAAAATTTTTTAGGAAATATAAGACAAAACAACATAGAAAATTGACAAAATCTGAAACATTTTGTTATCTAATCTTACTTTGTAGGTGAATCATTTTGGTCGGTCTTTCTTCGTTGGACCCTCTATACAATGCAGTATGGAAAAAAATCATTATTTGTTTGAAAACATCAAAATCTCGGATTCCTTAAACATCTATAACGGATTTATTAAAATATTTTATTCAATTTGCTAATGGTGCGTAGTAAGGGGAGACTTGAGATGCTAGATTGGCGGACGTTCTTTGCTAAAAAAAAACTGTTTTTCCAATTGGAAAATATACTTTGTTAAAACAATGACACACATACATTGTCAAAGAAGAGGACCGAAAATACCCTAATGGACAAAATTAACGCACCACCTCAAAAATTTTGATGTAATGAGGTTTATTCTTATTTTGCATATCAAAAATATTATTAGTTGAAAAAATAAGTCATTTGAAAATGAAATTTAATTGTAATTTACGGAAAAATAACGTGAAAAAAAAAAAAAAAAGTTTAAAGAAAACAATCCTCGCTTGCAGCTCCTGAATTTGGCCTAAAGAAGTCAATATGAGATAACAAGTAATGCATTTTCACAGACATTCTACCTCCTAGTACATGGTAACTCTGTATCAAATTGTCTATCAGTTGCAAGTAGTTCTCACTTCTGTTGTTGCCCAAAAACTGTTGCACTACCATTCTAAATGCATCCCAAGCATTTCGTTCATCAAGAATCATTGCATCTACAAGTTCTTTTGACTTTAACATCACACGAATCTGAGGTCCCGTGAAAATTCCACCCTTCATTTTTGCTTCACTTATGTTGGGGAACATTTGTCTGATGAGGTCCCAAGCCTTACTGTTGCTATTTTAACCTTTCATGAGTTGTTTAACAAGTCCAAGTTTGATATGGAGTGGTGAGAACAGAATCTTCTCCCTGGACACAAGGGGCTTATTTTTTTACGTTGTGTGCACCTGGAACGAGTTCTTTTCTTGTTGGCCAATCTTTCCTGGTGTAATGCTGATCATCTGCTCTGCTATCCCACAGGCAGAGGAAGCAGGAATATTTGGTGTAGCCATCTTGAAGCCCCAGAAGAAATCCCAACATCTTAAAATCACCACAAACATCCCATTTGTAACATTCATACTTTAGTTTTTCCAAGAGCAGCTTGATATTTTCCTAAGTCTCTTTAAGTTGTGCAGAATGAGCTACTGGTATGGACAGAAACATATTCCCGTTGTGCAGTAGGACAGCTTTGAGACTTCTACTTGAGCTGTCTATAAACAGATGCCATTGGTCTGGTTCATGAAGAATTTTAATGCGCTCAGAGACCGTTAACATCATTAAAAAAACGAAGATTTTCGTCCATTTGGTAGAAGCACGCAAAATCCTCATGCCTTACCCTATATTTTGTTATTTAGCAGGATTTATCGAGCAAGCTGAATTCGTTAAGACGGGATGCAAGGAGTTCAGCCTTTGATTCGGTTAGTTGCAACTCCCTTAAAAGGTCGTCCAATTTTTGTTGAGTGTGGACTGTGGTTCCAAACTCTCATGACCATTTTATAAGTTTTTCAATTAGACTATTGGTCGGTTCTTTATATTTTTTTTATAGAAAACAAACTCATTTGATTTTCAAATCAAGCCTCCTGACAAAATGCCTCCCAGAAAACCAGAATGAGATGAGGAAGTTCACAAACAAAATAACGCAACAAAACAAGTGCAAACGTTTTATTTATATTTATCTTTATAAATACAATTTAAAAATTTTATTTCTAAATTAATTTCAACTTGGAAAATTAATATTTTTACATTATATCGATTTTATTATATTGGTGGTTTTGATAAAACATTTAATTTAATTATACATTAAACAAATTAATAAATATATCTATACAAAATATCTCTATAATAAAATATAAATTATATTAGCTGTAAACACACACACACAGATCTGATTTAAAAAAAATATACAAATAAACTATAAACATAAATATTGCGAACAAAAAAATAAAAACAAAATAACTATAAAAAAGGAAGTCAACGATTTTCACCAAAATTTGGTTAAATTAAAAAAAAAAAATGAATTTGACTTAAAAGGTTAATATTATTTAATCCAAAATGAAAATAGTTATAATTAATTTTATTGCAAGAAATATAAACAAACATTTAAAAAAAGGAAAAAAGTAAGGTGACAAAAGTAATGAAATTTTTGATGGGGGCTCGTTTCAGCCCGAACCTAGTCATTTACCTTAGTAGTAGTTTTATTTTATTTATTTAGTAAAAGTGCTATAAGATCGCGTGTTTTGCAAGAATTGAAGTTCGGCCACTTTAAAATATCGACTAGACTACTGTATTTATGTAAATAATATACAATTTTAGTAATGAAAAAAAAAAAAGGAAAATAATATAATTAAAAAAGGGCGAGGTTTACTTTTTAATATTCTAATTTGCCAGATTTAGGAAGTAAGGGAAGGGGGTGGAGCCCCCCCTGAGGAGAGAAGACCACTCCACTTGCCATGGAATACATATGTCGGGAACATTTCATTTCACGTAAAGCCGCCGTATAATACATAAATATTACCGTATCTTGGAATCTATTGAAGTTATTTATATAACACCAAGTTAAAGGGTGATATGTAGACACAGCCTTAAATAGATGGGGCAAAAATAATTGGATAACAGAAAATATTATGTAAAACAAATACTAACTTTGAATACTGCAAACTCGTTATGTTAAACGACTGACGCTCAAATTGCATTACAGGCTTAATGTGAAATAATATATTGACGCAAACGAATAGATCAACACGAAATTTTATTGTATTCACAAGTCTATAGGTAACATAGCTGTTGATTTGCAGCCAAATCAGGAAAAGGAGGGGACATTTTATTTATTACAAATAATTAGAGGTGAGGAAGTACATTTCCAGCGATTCACCGACAAAAAAAAAAAAAAACTGCCTCAAAAAAAGCAATTAAACCATCAACCTTAAACATGGTCTGATTGTAGCCAAAACAATATTTTGAATAAAATAAAACATTTAAATACTGTTCTACGGTTGGTAATGCATTTTATTTAGGATTTTAATTTATTCATCGCAAATTTACCAAATAACATTCGCTTTATATATTATGAATTGTGCGTACGAAGAAAATGCGCAAAAAAAGGTAACTAAAAATGCTAATGACTTTATACAATATTCGACTTTATGGACTGTCACATACTCATAACTATTATTAGAAGTTATTATTGATAAACAATTGCACTATTTTTGATGTGCACATCTACCACATAATATTCTATGATAGATACAACATTTTGTATTATCCACTATAAATGCTTCGTTAAGATTACGAAGGCTTGTAGACAAGTAATTACAACAGCAAATTACGAAAAAGTAATTATCAATAATTGCACAACAATAAAATTTTATTTACATTACATTATAAGGTATTCTATTATTCTATACTATACGTCTATTATCTATTTTTATAGCTTATTTTTTGCTAATATCTATATATTTAAATAGCACTTTTACTTTATTATTTTTATTTCAAAATTTTCAGTATACTTTGACTTCTCAAAAAAATAATTAGTTCATAAAATGTATTAAATATAGAAAGAAATGTAGAGAGTGTCACCATTGTAAATATCTTATTTTAATTTTAAAAAAAAGTAAAGAAAAAATATACAAAAATTTTAAAACCAACGGAAAAAAATTATACAATCTAAAACATATATATATATATATAGTATAATATAAAAAGCATTAGTGACAAAAAAGCTAATTTACAGAGGTGTGCAAACAAATATATACACTGGTAAACATAATAAATAGTTTAATATGAATAATCATCAGCGATTATTTATAACTACCGTTCCAAGTCGGTTAAACACTGTTCAAAAGGCCTGCGCACTGCGCACAAAGTTGGCGCATAGAAACCAATTCAAATTTACAATAGTAACATTTAGTAAATGACATTGTTGCCATCCAGGAGGAGAAGATACAAACAAATATCAGGAAAAGTCGGGGTAAACTTATAAGTTGACTTTCCTAACGGAGATATTTTCGAATTAAAAATGAATTAAATTATATCTATAAGTATACATAAATACAGTATATTGACAGGAAATCGTATACGTAAATCCATAAGTAAACGGATCTGTATTTTTCAGCCAAATCAAGTCAAAGAGAATAAGGATGCGGAAACTTTGTTCCGGAAATAAATTAGAGTTGGGGCAGTACACATCTAGCGATTCACTATATTTTAATTTTAGGTTTTGAGACATTTCTGATGTTAAACTTCTTTTAAAAGTTTTTATAAAGCTTTATAACAGCAAACAATTCATTAAACTATAAGGCACACACTGAGAAAAAAATATATAAAAAATATGTACATACCTATATAATACAATAAAAAAATTATATTAAATATTAAATAAAGATGTAATTTAAATATCTTATCTCTAATGACTAGTATAATCCCAAGGTTGGGTTATGTTAGTACAATATACCTCAACTAAACCATCACTAAATTGGTAAGATTATTTTGTTTTTGCTCTGTTCCAAGTGATAGACAATAAAAAATAGTTGCTTCATTCTAAGTTGACAAATGAGGGCAAACTTGTTCAGATTATCGATAATTTGGCTTACCGGGAAATTTTAAATAGTATACCTGCAACAATGAAAATTTTGTAAGCGCATACATATATTTATTTATTTAATTTTTGACAAAAGAATACAGTTTAATGATTAGTCCAAATACGAATTAATGGGACTAACACTGTATGGACGAAAACCTATAAAACATATTGCTGAAATAAAAATAATGAACGAAAATGTTTGAAAAAAGTAATATTCTTAAATATTATATGGAAATTTTGGTTTATTCAAAGGGAGCCGCCTACATTTGACAACTGCATAGCAATTTGGTTCTTATAAACCTTAGGAAATGACAAAATGGAGGACATAAAACATTTATTGTATATTGACTGGTATCATAAATGTTTGAATACATTTTTGCGATTTGTGTCGATATGGTGGAAAAATTAATAAAAACAAAGAAAACACTTATACTTATAGTCTAATTTCAAGGAAGTAACAGGTCATCCCATAAGTAATGTCGCTTTAAAAAAAAAAAAAAAACTATATTATTACAGCTACATTCTCCAATTTATTTATTTTTCCTTCTCAAAAAATATCAATTACAAACGTTTCTGGAAGCACTTTCATCATCAGTATCTATAATACATGTGTTCTTTAGGTAAACTATTCCTTCTGTCAAAAAAGCTAAGAGAGGCCTTAATCCATTATAATTGTTTTTAATGTAACCAATCAAGAAAGAGGTTTACTGCGAACAACTTGACCGTTTGATGTTAGCTTTGGAAGCAAAAATGACCTTCTCTGGTCAATATGCGCTGATTTTTATTCGACCTGTACAATGCCAGACCTCACACTGCTGAGACCCTACAAACATTACACCATTATAAGACAGCCACGGTATTCTCCAGACATAGATATTCTCCCCTTCAGATAACCCACCTGTTCCAGAATCTCCGGGACTACCTAATTGGACAGTGGATGAATTCATCGGGAGAGGTAAAAAGAGCAGTCGTTTTATTTTTCGGATCAAAAAGTTTTTGTAAAATCGGATCAGAGTTTTTGTAAAATAGAGAATTGAAAATTTAGATATAAGATGAAAAAATGTTGTTGAAAATGGTGGAAAATAAATCATTGAATAAAAATTAACAGTCAGTTTTTTATTACTTTTTATCCGAGAATAAAAAACCGACATTACTTATAAGATGACCTAATATATACATATAGCACAACTACCGGTTAAGGCGTATCTCTTCGTCAGCACAAAACTCAACGAAAATTCAACATTGAATTTCTCACCGATTACATAACTTCCCCTATACTTTGTATAACTGGTCAAGTAAAAATTAGTTAGGAAATTGCAATAAAATTATGAAAATAACGCTTGTGTCTACCAGTATTTCCATCTCTCAGTTGGACTTGGAAAATAAATAATGAAATAATAAATATTAATTATGAGGGCAATAAATACTATTTGTGTTACTATGTTTATTGGAGATAAACGCCCAGGCGTCTGCCAATCCTGCCTCTCAATAACCCAACTCAATATACAATAATAAGTTATCATACAATTCTCTCAAAATTGGAATTTGACCAAAATCTGAATTAAGCACTGTTGCTCAGAGACTAAAAAATCATATTCTAGTTATAATATGGCTATTCAAGGAGTAAAAAGGATTTAAGTCGAAACAATTGTACAATAATTAACTATTTAACCCTTTCTTCAAACGCAATGCGTTATTTTCACAGTTAACCTATTTTCTTCAATTAATTGTAAGGTTATTTTGACTTAAAATAGACATTTTCTGCAAGAAAACATATTCAAATATACAATTAATTTTTCGACATCAAAAATCAATTTTTGACATACCTCCCCTCTCTTCAATAACCATCTAAAATTTACATTCCACATGATTGTGTTTACTTCTGCATTATACAAGTTGGACGCAAAAGTCCGGAAATTGTATCCAACCCTAGCACTGGGAATTTCACTTTTTCCAAAAACCAAAAAAAAAAACACTTTTCCATCTCAAAATGACCAAACCTAAGTAGAATGTTCAACATATTTATTATTGATAACAGCCAAAATCAATCATGTTTGGATGTTTTAAAATTGTATTCAAACTTACTTGTTGAAACTTGTAAAAAATGTCTTATGCCCTAAACTAGAATCAAAAACTTTAATATATAAATATACTTGGATAGGTCTTACCAAGAATAAAACTGATATGTATAAGAAAAATAAATAAATTAAAAAGTCGAAATGAGGTTTAGAAAGGACAGTTCTCGATTTGGATTTTTAAACAATGTTGTTTGTTAAAACAATTTTTTTAACCTCTTATTGATTGTGAGCCGAGTAGTGCCATTAATTTCGGAATCTGGCATTCGCACAAATCTAGGTCAAACTTTCAACGTTGGGCATTCTATCAATCATAGATTTCGGACTTTGGAAAAAGTACAATAACCTACCCTAGGATTGTATAAATTATTCCAATTTGCGAAGAATTCGAACTTTGCGCCGAACGTAACATTTTGAAAATGTTGAGTTGGAAATATAATTTAATTTTTTTTAAATATTCTATTACAATAGAAAATGTATTATATTGACTAATGTGTCTTAAATTGAAGTAATGGCATTGGAAATTTAGAGATACATTCATTACTTTCTAAATAATAGTCCTCTTAAAACTAAATATTTGCACACCTCACTTGGGGTATTTTGGTTTTAAAAAGTATTTGTACTAATAGCCTCGATGAAGCATCAAGTCATCAAAGGAGTCTGGATCTGAAAATAGCCATGGCAACACATGGAAAAAAAAGTTGAACAAAAACATTAAATACAATAAAATGGAGAAATAAATAATTAATAAAAAGTTGATAAGTAGGGAACTCTGCCCCTTCTACGTTTAACTGCCATGAACAAAACTCTCAGGCCGAAAAATAGATCGTGATGTAGACACGAGCGGACCTCACTTTATGGTTACAGTCGTTCAGTGCCATATAAAAGCTCGTCCTCCGCACGAGTCATCCATCAGATGCGGTTTGAAGAAGGATATACTATTTTATAGTTATTTATTACATCCAAGGGGAAATTATATCTGTGATGAACACATCTCTAGTCATTATAAGGCCCTGGAGAAGGAAATAATCAGTTTCCGAAACGTTGGCCAAATACTGGTTATATTTACTTCTTCAGGGCCTTATTATGACATGAGAGGATGAGTGAATAGTACTGGTGTGATGTGCTTATATCTGTGAAGAACACGTCAGTCATTATGAGGTACCGAAATTAGAATTTGATTTTTCACTGTTATTTCATGTTTTCCGACACCCTAATTCCAAAAATGGGGGAAAAAATGTATCTACGTGTGTGTTTGTGAGTACGATAACTCTCCCGATAGAATGAATATATCGATACGAAATTTAATATGTGTATCCAGAATCCCTTTTATTACACTTTCATGAGTTTACTATAGGACATTTTTTTTGCGGGTGGGGGGGGGGGGGGGGGGGGGGGGTATGCGCTGAGATCAAGCATAAATAATGAAGAATGAGACCATTGAGAGGCGAGTTCGCTAATTATTTGCTGAGATATTAAGCTTTGAATTTTAATTCCTTTCTCTTAAAATAACGCAAAAATCCTTGTTGATTATTTGAATATTCAACAGTAACATGTAAACTGTATCACTTCATACCTGTTATTTTGATGTTTATCAGTATATAAGGATTTCTGCATTATTTGAACAAAAAATAAATTTTGAATGAATTTTATAAATTTCTTCGAAGTAATTCATTTGTGCAAGTAGGAACAGAAAAATAAATTGAATAAAGAAAATTCAAAGCTTAACATCTCTGCAAATAGTTAGCAAAGTCGCATCCTAATAGTCTCACTTCTAATTTTTTTTTTTTAATCAACTTTCTGAATCTGAAGGAAAAAACATATACCATTTGAAAACTAAAAACATGAACTTGGATCGAAAATAGTAAAAAAAATCGTGGATGAATGACCAGTCAGACCCAGCTCGAAATATGGGTTCACTCTCCCACTCAACTCTCTTCCTCTTTGATCAATTTGACAGAAAATCTATAGACGTCTAAATCAGGCACTTCTCAATTCTCATATAAAACTATACTTTTGGGCAGTTTTAGAGTTGAATCCCCCTCCTCTAATCCCCCCCCCCCCCACCTTCTTACCTTGGGACGATTCTACTGAAAATTAGTGGTTGTCGTCCTCATGGACTTATGAATCAAATAAACAAATTCGTGTGGATATATTCAGTAATTATTTAATTTAGCAGAAAATGAATAGATGTCGTCCTCAAGTAGTTCCGGATATACAAGTACATTTGTTTTCTTCATTTTTCGATTCAGGGAATCGGAAAACATGAAATTCTGGCAAAAACTTCGAATTTCAGACTGATTACATTAACTCCCCAACCAATCCCAATCAAGATGGACATACCAGTGGAGGAGAGGGGGCTGTGCGGCTGCGCAGTGTAATTTCAGTCGACAGGGATACCATGTACCCTGAACCTGTACAGACAGGTGTAGTCTGGATGTCCATGGTTACTAATCACTTTCAGATCAATCAGCTCCACACCTCTGTCGTAATCCTAGAGACAGAGAACATAACACACATATTATATACAACTTTCATCATTCGTTGCCTCATTTTTATATGAGGCTTCCAGTAGAAAAAATCAGGCCTTATCCATATGAAAGCAAGCATTACTGCCAAGAAACAATCAAATCGGTCCCTCATTTGCAGAAGTTATCATGAAGAAAAGAAAATTTACAGAAAGACAGCACAACTGACAACCACTACACATTTTGAGGATAGGGAAACCAAATCTGACTTTACTCAGACCCACTTTTTCGATCCCATAGACATCGCCCTGTTTAAAATATTAGTTAAATGTGCTCAATGAGAGTTTTGTAGATGAATATCGGGTATATCTCATATTGTTTACGTTTTGTCGTATTAACTGCAATGGATATTGGCGACGTGCTCTCTACAGGTTGCCTGTTTCAGACAACCTTCGGAAGGAATATGAAATTTAAACTTATATTGAAGGTGGAACTCGAACCACAACCAGAAGTGTTGTGGATATGTTTATAAACATGGATAGTAATATGTATATCGTTCTTTGAAGAAAAATAGGTCACGTGCATTATCCTAAAATTGTTCCATTACGCAGTCATTTTCAGATTCATAACCACTTGATAACACAAAAGACAGTTTTATTTTTGACACAGTGGAAATGAAACTTGTCAATATCATTCCAAACGAACAACAATTTCATTTTCAAAATTACCACCTGACCGACCAGGCCTTGAGTAATAACGCTTTGAGGCCACAACGCAAAAGGATTTGAGGAATTTGATCTACTGGGCGAAAATACACTCAAATGTTTATTTAAAAAAAAACTTACAATGGCCTTAAACTCCTGGAGACTGTCACCATCCTGGAAAGTGAACTCTCCCAGCAAGACTGGGTTCTCGTCGTCCTCCTTCTCCAGAGCCTGCATAAACACAAAATATAGTACTAATATTTATGACATTATACAAAGAATACTTAAATTAATATTATGAAATAGGTTTTAAATTGTTGGCAAAGTTAAGTAGATGCAAAATAATTGTGTCATGAAATGAAAAGAAATTTTATTCTGGGACTATTCAAATTTACGAGGTCGTTATAATAAGACTGAAATATTTTCTTATGCGTCATATATACCTCCTTCATTCCTCCGCTAGCTGGTGTTCCCCAAGGAACATCCTAGATCCCATCCTTTATACAGTATACACAGCCGACATTCCTTCCCATCCCAATCTCTTTTGCGGACGACACCGCCATTCTTTCCTCTGTCAGCGAATCACAAAAAACCTACCGATTCCCTTCAGGAACACCTTCCATCCATTGAGACTTGGTTCTGCAGGTGGAGGATCAAGGTCGACAACGATTTTCGACATCCAAGGGCAAAAAGAAAGATCAAAGTCAACATCATGCAACAATTATTGAAGCCAATATGGACGTATGGAACTGAACTATGGGGCTCAATTAAATTCCTGTAGAATTTAAACTCATAAATATCGTAGATTCGAAAAATCACAAATGCTCCTTTCTACGTCTCCAATAAGTATCCTTCAAAATGACTTACAGATTTCCTTTATAAAAGATGTAATCAAATTTCGCTATAGAAAATGCCATTCCATGGTTTCCTTTCACACTAATCCTTTAGTCCACAGACTTGCTCCAAGAACCCTTCCTAATGTTCATGTTCGGAGGCTGAGGCGGCAATGGCCTCGAGACAAATTAGTTTTTTTTTTTTTTTTACCTCTTGGCCTGATGTTCCGTGCATATTGGGCATAAAAAATTAAAAATGTATTTAATTAATTTTTGTTTATATTTTTTCCGGCCGATAAGAGCCAAGAAGAACCAGCGGGACACAGCCCAAGCCCCCCCGGGGACCCAATGAGCCATCCGAGGAGGCCCGGAAACGTCACCACCGGATCACTCTATTTGACTAATTTTATATATATATATATATATATATATATATATATATATATATATATATATATTTATTTTGATTGGAATTGATATTTTAATAGTTGGAAGAAAAGAAAAAATGTATTGTCAATCTTATGGTTACGCTTGATGAATTCAAATTTTTATATTATTGGTCTTTATGTAGTTGTAGAGGACTTGCATAAGATCTATCCTCTTGTGTGGAAGCATGAGTAGCCGGGTGATGTCTGTGGGAAGGGAAAGTCCTTGGTTCACTATTTGTCTGTATAGAAGATGTCTGTCTTTGGAGGTGAGGGGGCAGCCTAGGAGGACATGGTTGGGGTCTGCGAGGGAGGCTCCGTCGCAGCCACACCATCCACTCTCTATCAGTCCTATCTTGTAGAGGTGGGATGGCAGGAGGTTGTGGTTGAGTCTTAGTCGTATGATGGTGGTAATCAATTGCCTTGAGTGACTTAGTGAGTGGTACCAAGGTTTGGCAGGAATGGAGGCCTGTACGTTGCTGTAAAAGGTACCTTTGACTTCCTTAGACAGATCGAACTCTCTCTGCCATTCTTTAAAGATATATTTTTTCAAATAACTCCGGATGTCTGAGGAAGTCAGGAGGTTCACTCTGTCTCCAGTCAGGACAGCTTGCTTTGCCAGTTCATCAGCTTTGTCGTTATGGATATTACCACTGTGATCACGAATCCACAATAAATAAATATTTTGCTTTGCGTTTTGTACTTCTGTGAGAAGTCTATGTATTTCTCTTACCATTGGATCAAGTTGCCTATGAATATTTTTCAATGATAATAGTACACTTTTGCTATCTGTAAATAGGACGCCAGTATTAATATGTTTGTGCAAGAAGTATAATAATGCTTCTCGAATCGCAAGTCCTTCTGAAGAGAAAATGGAAGATATTCCTGGTAATTTCATTTTTCTATTGTAGTTGGTCGATGGTATGAAGTAGGCGCAACCATCTCCCGATTCGGTTTTGGATCCATCTGTGTAGACCGACCAGACACAGCTAGTCTTACCAAGTTCAAAGGCTGCGTGGACAAATGAAGGAAGGTTGTCTTGATGTAGGTCCTTTTTTTTTTTTTTTTTTTTTTTTTTTTTTTTTTTTTTTTTTTTTTTCTCGGGTGCTCCGGTTAATCACCCGGCCCGTTTTTTTTTTTTCGTCGGGGAATGAGGATACATGACATGGTTATGCTAAATTTATTTATTTATTTGTTGCTGTGGGTGTCTGGGGGCGACAGCCTCTGGTCCCTTGCGGGACAAACTGGCGCTCCCAGACCCCCTTGTGTTGCGGCTGCCAGATGGCGCCGAGAGAGCTCAGGATCTTGGAGTGGGGGCTGCTACTACATCGCGGTCGCCGGGGGCAGACATCGGGCCGCAGCCCGTCAATCGCCCCCGGCGCCGGGTCAAGCGGGCTTTTTCTGTTCCCGCCAGGAGGTGACAAACCGGCCGAACGCCGGATAGTTCGACTCCGTCATCAACTCCGGCAGGCTCAATCCCAGATATGATCCTGTCGCGCGGATCAACTCCACCCTAGACCTGTCGTACAGCGGGCAATCGAGGACCACGTGTTCTGCAGTCTCGATGCCGCCACACGAGCAGTTTGGGCTATCCTTCCTCTTGAAGAAGAAGAGTTTGGAGTTGAAGTCGCCGTGACCTGATAGTACCTGGGATGTCCAGTGATCGGGTTGTACCCAAGTGGAGCGCAGGCGGACCTGGACGTCAGGGATGTACGCGAATGTCGTTCGGCCATCGGAGGAGCGCGACCATCGCTGCTGCCACTTGTTCATTATCCAGTCTTGGACCATGTCCCTGCAACGCTCTGGTCCGTTCTGTCTACGTAGCTCACCCTCCAGGGCGAGGCGCAAGGGCTCATCTATATCTGCTCTCAGGGGCAAATTGCGTCTACAGTAGTACGAGGCGACCGCCCCGTCCAAGACCAAGTCTATGGGCGGAGCTCCCGCCAGCACCTGTAGCGCTGCCGTGGAGACAGTACGATAGGCCTTTGTGACTCTCAGGAGGGCGGCTCTTTGGGCCTGTAGCAGTCTCGTTCCCTGCTGCTTGGTGGGGCGATACCACCACCCTGCAGCAGCGTACCGTGCTACAGCCTCGAATACCCCCGTGTAGATTGTTCTACACGCTGAGTAGTCGAGGCCCCATGTTGCGCGAGCTAGGCGGCTCAGAGCGTTGAAGGTGGCATTAGTCCTTTCCTTGATGGCAACAGCGTGGGGAGTCGCGCTGAAGCCCGGACCCAGTCTCACACCTAGGTATGTGACCGCCTCCGGGAACTCAACGCGCATCCCCCGGATCCTCAAGGAGAAGGGGTGGCGGGCGTCGGTTTTCCCTCTCATCAGCAGGGCCGTAGTCTTGCTTGGTGAGAGGTTCAGCTTGTTGGCGCAGCACCAGCTGTCGACGAAGTCGATGGCGGCTTGGGCTACGCGGGTCAGAGCTGCCCGGCTATCAGCGTGCACCGTGATTGCGAGATCGTCAACATAGGCAATAGCCTTATATTCACGACTCTCGAGCTCACGGAGCAGTCCATCAAAGAGTATGTTCCAGAGTGTTGGTCCTAGGACTGAGCCCTGGGGGCATCCTCTGGTGATGTTCACCGATGTGCTAGCATACAGCTGGCTCACAGTCGCAGAACGGCCGTCAAGGAAGCTGGATATCAGCCCAAATATATTCCTAGGCGGTCCCATTGCACGCAGTCGCGTGAGGATGGCAGGCCACCAGGCGCAGTCGAACGCCGCCGCGATGTCAAAGAAGATACAGAGGGCATATTTGCCTCTGGTCCCTTCGACATCCGACCTCAGCGTTATCAACGCGTCCTCTGTTGACCTGCCCCTCAAGCAACCATATTGCCTAGGGGATACGAAGGCGCATACCTGGGTGCGGATTCTGTCGAGAACGAGTCCCTCCAGTATCTTCCCGAACAGAGACAGAAGGCTGATCGGTCTGTAGCTGCCTGCCAAGGAAAGGTCCCTATCCCCAGGCTTGACAAACGTGCACACCATGGCCCGCTTCCAAGCACTAGGGAAGTGGCCTCGCCTTAGGCAGGCATTGTACAAGTAGAGTAGGTCTGTCTTAATGACCGGGTAGGCTTTCTTGATTATGGCCGCGTCCATGAGATCGCTCCCAGGAGCGCCGCCACTCTTCTGCCTCCCAATCACCAGGGTCAGGTCTAGCTCGTCCCAGTCAGGGGCATCCTCCGTGTTCGGCAAGTCACGGGCAGCACACCTGATGTTTTGTTGAGTGGGTGTATCCCCTGCCGGGTCGTCTTCCGGGAAGGCCTGGCTTAGGTACATCCCGCCGGCCTCCTCCAGGGACAAGGCATACTGCATGCCATCCCTGATTGAAGCCACCGGGGCGACCGCCTTAAACCTCCCAGTGGCGACCCGGTAGGGAATCCCCCACGGGTTTTTGCTGGACTCGTCTTCAACAAACCTCCTCCAGCTGGTTCTCTTGGCGGCTTCGATGCTCCGACCGTAGGCCTCGCTGAGCTGCCGGTACTCTTCCCTGCGAATAACCCGATGGAGTTGGTCTCGGCACCGCTGGTACCGCCTCCTGGCACGATAAACGGCCCTCTTGGCGAGGGTGAGGTCTTCACTCCACCAGGGGACTTTCCTCAACCGGTCGACCTTCTTGGGGATGGTTTCGTCGGCAGCTCTCAGTAAAATATTACTGAGCCTATCGACGCCTTCCTCAATATGGTCTACCGGGTCGGAACCCCTGAGACCTTCCCATTCCTCGTCACAGGAGTAGGCAGCAGCGGCGGCCACGAAGGCTTCCGGTATCGCTTTGCGAGTTGCAAAGCGAGGGTCCCTAGACCTGACTGTCGTTAGCCGGGCGTCAAAGAGCCTCACGTCTAGGACTTCATGGTCACTAGACGTAACCCCTCGGACTTCCCAGCCACCGACAGCCCTGTATAGTTCTCCAGAAACCAACGTGACATCGATGTGCGATTCTCCATTGTGGCCACGAAAAGTGGGCGGAGAATGCTGGTCATTAACTATGCACAGGTCATGGCGGGCGATCAACTCCATTAGTCTGTCACCCCGGCGGTCGGTGCGAACCGATCCCCAGGATGCAGACCAGGCATTGGCGTCCACCATGACTATGACTTGGCGTCCCGCTAGTTCGTCCAGAACGTGGTCCAAGTGGCCCAACTGCACGTCTATGCGCTCAGACGGAGGGAAATATCCGCTGATTACATAGCAATCGACGTTGGCGTGCCTGATACAGGCCACAGCAATGTGGCTGGTGGACAGATGGTGGAGCGCCATCACATCCACCTGGGGGCCGGTCACAACGATTGCGGCCATAGGCCGTTCGTTGTTCCCTGCGCCAGTTATTACTCTGTGGCCTATACCAAGGCCTGCCACGCGATTTCCTATACAATAGGGTTCCTGTAGAGCCAAGAGCTGGACGGACTCATCGTATACCAGTGCTCGCAACTCATCCGCCACTCTCTTACGCCTATTCATGTTGTGCTGGACAACGTGGATTCCGGTGCGCTCCCTAACTCTACCCGCCATAGTCCGTGCGCGAGGCCAGCTTCTCAAGCGCGCGGATGTATGACGGGCATGTCGCGCTATCAGCGCTATGGGTCACGCCCGGTTTCCCGCTTCCGCAGTTGCAACACTTCGGCGGCAACGATTTCTTTTTACAGCTGGAGCTGTCGTGCCCTACCATTGCACACCAAGCACACACCCTCTCCCTGCTTGGGCAACGCTTCTCCGGGTGGCCGAAGCCATGGCATCTCCCACATCTGGTTACATCCAGGCAATCCCGCACTGCACAAGTGTACCATCCTAGGATGATCCTCCCTGAGGTGACGAGAGCCCTCCGAGTCGCAGGGGTGGTCTCTACCACCCAACGCACCGTCGATCTGCCGGGGGGGCCCTTCCTATAAATGGGGACTATGGGGGAGAGGTCGGGGAATTGGGCTTGAAACCTCCTGGTGAGGTCCTCGGCCGACCAACCCGCGGGCACGTCGAAGACCGCTAAGCGCGGTCTTCTCCTGTGCAGCGCCTCCGCCTTTAGGCCCAACTCCTGGAGACGAGCATTGGACGTCAGCGCTTCGAGTTCTTCGGCCGAGGACACCTCCAGGAGGATTCCCCCCCTCCTGGCGGGTCTGCTGTTTTTCATAGTGATCCCGAGCTCTCCCGGGGTCACCTGCTCCATAGCGTCCGCCAGCGGGCGTGAGTCCTCCTTGCTGGACAGCTCGACCACGGCCAAGAACGTCTTAGGGCGATTTTGGCTCTCCCCGGGCGTGGCGAGCTGCCGGAGGACGTCTTCCTTCCTCTTGGTAGGTGGTAGCGGTCGTTGTCCCAGCCGGGTTGTCGCTGCTGGAGGGGCTGGAGGGACGGCTTTCTTCTTCTTCTTGGCCCTCACCACCTGGATCCATTCTGCTGGGTCCGGAAGGGCCGGGTTCACAGGGTCCAGGGGGGCAGGGTGTTGCGCTGTCTTCTTGAGGGGCGGTGGTGGGGGGCGAGGCTGGGGGGGAGCTCCGTCCACTTCCATCCCCCGCACCGCGGGCACGGAGGGGGGAACCCTGACTGGAGCCGGGGGGGGTTTTCTGGTGGGCGCCACGGCCGCTTGGTTCTTCTTATTCTTCATCTTCTTCTTTCCCCTTTCTTTCTCCTCCGTTCCGTGGCCATCCCCCACCCCTCCCTGGTTCAAATCTCCAAGAGGGGGAGGGAAGACGGCGGGAGGGGAGGGGGCGGGCGGGGGCTGGGGGATGGCCGGACGGGCCCTGAGGGCCTCCGCGAGAGTCGCGGTAAGGCCCTCCATCATCATCCTGGCCGTCTCAGTCCTGGCCTCTGCCACCTCTTGGGCTGCCATTATCATTACGATCAGTCTGGCTACTCTTGATGTAGGTCCGCCAATTCAGTGACAATATTACTGAAGGGGGTGAGGGTCCAGCTGTCAGAGCTCCTGAAGGTCTGGAAGGGGCTGAAGGATGACCTAGTGCCCAACTTCAGCTGCATCAGTCCACCGACTATCAGTCCACCGAATATCACCATATTCAGTAACAAGAAGTGGAGATCTTTTGTTGGTCCAATAGTTGTGAGTGATACTTAGAGGCAGCAAACTGGAAATACCGAGAGCAATAGGGTGAGATGGATTGTCGATCCTACCGGCCAGAAATCTCCCAGACAGTAATTTTCTACGGAGGCGAAGTGGCGCTTCTCGTGCTTCTACTAGCAGAGCGTTAGTTGGAGTAGATCTCATTGCTCCCAGACAGATTCGGAGAGCTTTGTATTGAAGTCGGTCTAATTTGATGAGATGAGTTTTAGCGGCATCACCATATAGCATGCTGCCATAATCAATTCGAGAGAGAATCAAAGATCGGTAAAGCAGAAGAGCTATACTGGGGTGGGACCCGAATTTGATTCGGCTGACGCATCTAATTATATTTAGAGCGTTTTCACAAGTGGTTAAGATATGGTCAATGTGATTTCTCCACAACAATTTTTTGTCTATGATGAGACCGAGGAATCTGACAGATCGAGCAACCGTAAAAGTATAATTTCCAAGGGTGATTTCACAATTTGAGAATCCTTTCCTCTTCCGAGTGAAGAACACGGCATTGCTTTTGGGTACAGACAGATCAAAACCTAAACTGCGGCTCCAATCTTGAAATAGTAACATTGACGTTGATATTGTACTGATAGCTTCGTGTTCCATTTTATGAGAGGAGTATATGCAGATGTCGTCTGCGAATTGGAGGATGTTGACTTGTGGGCCAAAAAGATTGGTAAGTTTCGACGTGTTGGACTCAATACTGCCCCCTGAGGTAGCCCAGAACGAACGTTTCTTGGACCGAAGAGGGCACTGTTGTGATTCTATTATGTAGTAGATGGAGTGCGGTGTTTATGATTCGTCCAGGAACTTCCATTTCTACCATAATGTCTATTAGGATATTTGTGTTAACACAACTGAATGCATTAGCTAGATCTAGGAAGACTGCCAAAGTTGTTTCATCATTCGTAAAGGATACATTGATATCAGTTATGAAGCAAGAGAGATTATCCATTGTATTATGTTGGTCTCTGAATCCATGTTGATGAACGGGTAACTTTTTGTTTTTTTCTAGCCACCATGTTAACCTAGTTTTTACCATTCTCTCGTATGTTTTGGAAACGCATGAAGAGAGTGCGATCGGTCTGTAGGAATTAGCGTTCTCGGGGTCCTTGGAGGGTTTGAGAATAGGTCGAACTAATTGAGTCGTCCAGTCTGGAAATGTCTCTTCTCCAAGCCATATCTTATTGAAGATGTCAAGCAAGCTAGAGACTCCACCAGGAGGTAACTCTTTTAGCATTATATAATGGATCTGATCAAGTCCTGGATCCACATTGACCCCAGGTTTCAGAGCTATCTGTAATTTATTTAGAGAGAAAGGTTTATTTACAGGATCGTCGCAGTCTATTTGCAGATCAGAGGTGCAGATGTTTTCGGAGACAGAAGGGGGAGAGTCTATGAAGTCTTCTACCCATTCTCCAGAGCTCATCTGGGAAGTCGAGGTTGACATGCCCGTCTTCAACCTCCTAACATTGGTCCACACAGTCTTCAGTGGAGTGGATTTGTTGAGGGATTCACAAAATGAGATCCATTTTTTCCTTTTCTTTTCCTATTAGTTGATTGAAGAATAATTATTTATATAATAATCATAGCTTTAATCATTTTCCTCGTATCATTTAACTGAAATGAATCTTATTTTTTATTGTCCTAATTCTCTCATCATCTGATTCTCAAGATAATGGAGTGTCACCAATGAATGACTTTCTCATTAACAAGACATTTAACCCATTCATGTATCACATTTCCTTCTTGTGTATTGTCTGCCTATATATATTTGTAAATAATTGAAATAATTGACAAATAAAAATCTTACAATATATAATAATTGTTATTATAATATATGGCATAAAATTGTTAATATAATTTATATATTAGCCTTATTAATAATAATAAATAGATGAAAAAACAACGAGAAATATACATGCCTAAATAATTGCAATTTTAATAAAACCAGCTCATTTTTGATCGGAAAACCAACAGAATTGTAAACCGACTACATAACTTGCCCTATAACTGGGGATTGTAGACTGGACTCACCCAAACAGCGAAGTCCTTGGGAGCGGAAGCGATGTGCCCATGAAGGGCCAACTCCCGGGGAAAGTGTTCCACTGTGAAACCAGTCACCCGCACTCTGGAGGCCAGCTTGATGGTCACCTGGGCAAAGGAGCCCTCGAAGGCCCAGCACTCCCCGGGCATCACTCCTGGCTGAAACAGGACAACACACCACTATTATACACTGGTGGACATTGAAACCAGTCACCCGCACTCTGGAGGCCAGCTTGATGGTCACCTGGGCAAAGGAGCCCTCAAAGGCCCAGCACTCCCCGGGCATCACTCCTGGCTGAAACAGGACAACACACCACTATTATACACTGGTGGACATTGAAACCAGTCACCCGCACTCTGGAGGCCAGCTTGATGGTCACCTGGGCAAAGGAGCCCTCAAACGCCCAGCACTCCCCGGGCATCACTCCTGGCTGAAACAGGACAACACACCACTATTATACACTGGTGGACGTTGAAAATAGAACAAGTAGAATAAAACAGCAGTTTGGACTCGAAAGTCTATCAACTAAAGTTTCATTCTTTTTTATGTAGTATTACGTCACCGAGGAACCACCGGTTTGGTACAAAAACGTTAACAGATTTAGTGAGATACTAAGAAATTAATAAAGTTCCAAATATTTGCTTATGTATTAAGAGAGATGTGCCTCACTTACCACATTTAGTACGTTATGTATCCGCCAAAACACTCGTTGTAGGGATCCATATACTTTATTTTCGATCTAGGGCACTAGGGAACTCTAATAACAAACAGTGAAAGAGAAGAGTGGTGTTACCATCAAGATGGTGTCAGGTCCGTTGTAGACGTCCCATAGGGGAAGACCGAACATGACAACCTTGCCGGCTGCCTTGGTATAAGTCTGAGTACACCGCACTCTCACCACCAACCCTCCTGCAGACTGCAGCGCATAGTCCGGCTTACCTAACAAACACACAACACAATAAACAATAAGAAATTAAGCAACAATTACATGGATCTTTGTGTGTTCCCGGAGAAATTTCACATTTTAAGGTCTTCTAAACAGGATTTGAACATTTTCGCAATGATGACTTTACGTGTGTATATGTCGTAGGAAAATAGATATTACTATTATTTTTCAGTTTTCCAAGTCGTTTGACTGGGCAAATACTATTTATGAATAATCAAAATGACCCAATTTTTAATTATTTCAGACATTACAAAGTACGCAACAGAGAACTAGTACTGCTGTCAAATGAGGACTGACGGGAAGGTCAGATTTTACATTGTTCGGACATGTTACGATTTTTAAATAGTAAATTATTATCAAAAACAAATGTTATTAAATGCGAAACTTCGCCAAACGGTAACAGGTGTCTTCAAGAGCGCATACTTGAACCAGTAAATAATTTTTATTTTTATTGGGCCAAAAAATTGTAAGGCAAACGTCTTTGATAAAAATAGAAAAATAAAAATACTGTTTAATTGCCTACATGGATATGACTGGAATTATGTGAGCACACTTACTCAGAGAAGATTACAGCAATAAACTAGAATTTGGAGATGAAGATGTCACATATTCTTATTAAATTTTGACCAAAATCCGACGAAAATTTAACCACTTTACTTCGGTGCCAAACTGAATTTTACCGGATAATTGACTCTTCAAATAAAAAAGAAAACTGAAAGGCACATTTTATACCAAATAAATGTTTTCAAAGGCTATCCCATTTGCGAAATAAATACTGAAAACCGTCTTAAAATAAAAAAAAAATTATGAAATAAGAATCAAGGAAAAACTAAAATGAAACAATTATAAGGGACCTAACTCTTTGTATGTTCCCGGATCTTTGCCCGAAAACGACAGTTATTTTTAAAATTGAAGAAAATAAGTTGAAGAAACTAAAGAAAGACTGCAGTTGTAGAGTCGATTTTGAAGCTGTTAAAGTGCAGCAGTCTGCAGCTCATCCTTTCTGCTTTAGTTGGGAATAGAAGAGATTGTTAAACCTAACAACATTTCTCTCTTTTTCCAATTTTCTTGAGGAGCAAAACTTTGTTAAAGCAATTATCTTTATTTGAAAAAATTGTAAGGGGGAAAAGCTATCAAATCATATTTTAAAATATTTATCCGTTAAACAAAACTAGACAAGTGGTTGATTGCTTTCATGGCTGTTTATTTGTCTTAGAACAGGGCCTAAAAATTCACCTTACTGTTTTGGCCGGAAACTTGAGAGCTGTGGTTCACATCGTTCCCAAGGGAGGGGTGAGACCAAAAACATCAGGTCTAACGTATCAGGTTATGTACCTGTTTTCGAAAGGACAAACAAACAAGACAATGGACCTATCAGTGGTATAATATTTCTGAGAAGCTGTTTACCAGTTCGATCTGCATGGTAGCGCCCAACCACCCGCTCTACCAGCCGCTCTGTGGGCAGCGAGTGTAGCTTGGCGCTGGCATCCAGCTTAGCATCAACCATCATTCGCAGATCTGCAACAGAAAGTTCAATTAATACTAGAAAATGTAATTAAAATTTATTATACAGTGAAACCTTTCAATCTTAGACAGTAGTTAAGCTCATAACCAACTCATATTAATAATGTTGTTTGTGCGAGAAATCGCAAATAAAATTATAATCTCAGCTTGACAATGAGAAACAGAAAATGCTAGAGCATTGTAAAATAACAGATTAAAATAACAGATCGGCGTCGTCTCATCTTGAGCACAACCTAAGACAGCTTATAGAATTTAACAAATAGATGGAAATAAAAGATGAATGTAAAAGAATAAATGTATAAATAAATAAATGAAAGAAGGTAAACTTTAACAAGGGGATGTCTAAGGGAGGATGTCTTGAGGGAGCCGTGGCTTGAGTCTGGGGGCTGGAGTCGTCTTTCCTAGTTCGTAGTACGCTGGTCCTGCTGCGGTGTTTAGAGAATCCAGAAACTTCTTGGTAACCCTCTTCACGAAGTCCTCAACATATGACATGCCTAGTTCTTCGTGAAGCTGCTTGTTCCTCACGAACCATGGCGCATTTACTGCCGTGCGCAAAACTTTATTTTGTAGCTTCTGGAACCCTTCAAGTTTTTTACCAGATGGTAGCCCCCAGACCGGGCATGCATACGTGCATGCATCCAGTCCAAATCTGTACTTACACTAGTTCCTGTTTTTACTGTGTTTTTGTTGTTCCTTTTTTTTTTTTTTTTCATTTTCTGAACACAACAATGTGTGATTTTTGAAAATACTCAAGGTTGCTCATGAAATTTATTCAGATTTTATGAAACTGTCTTTACACGAACACACTAAAAACAACGAAAAACACGCTGACTGAGTTAAATCTACTTTCAACTATGAAGAAAATACAAGCCAAGAACCACTTTTCTGTTGCAATTTGTAGCTGGTGTGTCTGATATGCAGAAAGTTGCTCCTTTGATCCATTCATTGTGTAAAGATACTGAGGATGGAAGTTAAACAATAGTGTAGGATCCACGAGATTCATTGAAATATGAATTATTTCTCTAAAAAATGTTTGACCTCTGGCAGTAGTATATTCTACGAATAGACGAGCCAATAATACAGAATATTCTACATGACATATTCTATGTAGAATAGCTGAGCTCTGATATACTCAATATGTAACATAGACTCAATATAAACATAGAAATAGCCCTATTTACCAGTCAACTGTACTCCCAACATTTCCTCCAAACCAACAGACCAATTTCTCCTCGCCGTCTGGAAATACAAGAGAATAAAAAAATATGATTACCAATGAGTAAGAACATATGAATTGTTTCAAATCCATTATTATAATTGACTGAGTGAAGCAAGATGCCTAAGATCCCTCGCTACTTTCAGTCTAGACATAAGTTTATATGTTTGTGTATATGTAAAAATATATCTGCCGCGTCATGTCTCCGATATTCAACAATTTTGCATTTATCTCCATTAGACTCCGAGGAGCCAGCAGAAGTTATGATCGAGCAAGCAAACGTTTTTTAAAAGCAAACAGTTTTCCTGGGTCAGTCAGTTCTGCTGTCACATAAACATATTTTTTTTTCCTGAAAGAATCGCGCTGTATTGAAAAAATGTTTAAGGAATAAATAAAAAATTAATTTTTTTACAATAAAAAAAATATTTTACACTATTAAAATAATTTTTATAATGGTAATCACACCCTTTTAGGGAACTACAACAACAAAAACAAACTATAACAATTACGATTTCGCTCCCCCTCCTTGGCCAATCGACCATTTGGGTTGAAACTCAATATTTGACTTGCATAGTGGCTTCTGAATCCTCACACTAAATTTCGTACCGATACGTTCAGTAAAGCGGCAGTTAGTTATTTTTTTTAGCCACCCTCCGCTAATCCTTCCTTTTCTTTGGCCGATTTGGCTGCTAGTAACTAGAACTAGTAATAGATGAGTAAGACAGATGATAAGCAATAATTTTCAGAATTATTCTGATTAGCTCAACTCTTACGATACAGTTTTTTTATTTACGTTTTGTAGATCATCTGTTACCTGTCTCTCCTGAAATTTCATAAGTCAAATCTACAAAGTCATAAAAGTTCACACTTTTTTTACTCTTCAATTATTGTAAACATTACAAGGTATACTTACACCAAAACCGTCCAGTTTTTCGTTGATCTTTTGAACTTCTTCTTCCAATTTCAACATTTTTTGAAAAAATTCTTTCTATAAACATACAAAAAACAAATTAATAATAATTTTCTTATTTAATATGATTTAATTGGCGAAGCCATAAACAATACACATCACAAAGTTTATTGCTAAAAACAATTTTTAATCATGAAAGTTTGATGATGAATTGAAAAATATTAAATTAAAAAAAAAAAAAATTGGGGCACCGGTGGTATGCGTGCTGGCCTTCTGAGCTCAAGATCGTGGGTTTGAAACCCGGCCGAGGCCCTTAGTTTATTTTATCTGGCAGATAAAATAAACTTAAGCACGCCGTCCTTCGGATGGGATGTTAAGCGATGGTCCCGAGCCTGTACGATGTCAGGTACTCGTTAAAGACCCCTGCACCAGGTGAATAAAAATTTAGGACTCTCACAGTAGAGTCGGACTCATGTCCACCAGAGTGACCAAAGAGCGCTCTGGTAGTAGGCGATATGACCTCGTAGTTAAACTCCGGACATGAGTCATAATAACTAACTTGAATTCAAAACGAGACTTAAAGCGCCTGTGTGAAATGTACAGGGTGTATAAAATGATTAAAAAGATCCTCATCAAATTTGTAAGTTTGGCCGCCCGTCATTTGATCCATTTGAAAAAAAAAAAAAAATTTGGCAATAAGCGAACATGCGAGCGATACAAATGCATAAAGAGGAAAGTGGAAAATTGTAGATATCTTACCTCCAAGGAATCTAACTTCAGATTTATTTTTTGTAGATCATCGTCTGTTATTTGTTTCTCCTGAAATAAGTGAAATGTAAATCGCATTGTAATTACATTTTATAATTACATACACCAGCAGTAAGGATAGGAGATACTTACAACCACAGTCTCGAGTCTTTGGTTCATTTTCTGGGCTTCTTCTTTCAATATCAACATTTTTTGAAAAAAATCCTATAAAAAAAAACAAAAAATACATGACAATACGCATATTCTCCTAGATAATTCTACATTAACTACTAGAAAAATATCTTCATTGATATAGGGTAAGAAGAAACTATTAGAACAAAATTGATATGAGAAATTGTGTATGTAGATCCAATACCATGAGGACGCCACCTAACAACTGGGTCGTCCTACATTCATTACATCGGCAGTTATTGGAGTTTTTGTGTTAAGCCTACCCCTAATCTCCCCCTTCTCTTTAACTGATCTTCCTGAAAATCAATAGGTGTCATTCTTAATGGGTTCTGGATACATACATAAAATGTCGTGTGGTTACATTCATTCTATCAGGACTGAGTGTTAACACACAAAGAAATTTCTTTTTTTTTTCTCTCTTCTGGGATCGGGGGCCGGAAATTCCGGTAAAACTCAACATTGAAATTTTGCCCGATTGCATAACTTCCTCTATACTTCGTATTCGGAAGTAAAATGAAAATGCAAGATAATGATTATGATGATTTCGGGAGGTTAATGAGGATTAGGGGCGGATCCATCTCTTCAATCTCCTTGGGCAGTGATCCATGTAAAAATGATGCATATACACGATTTTTATGTGTGTAAAGTTTACTGAAACCTGTTGGTAACTAGTCTGTTTTGTATAAGTACTGTGATTATAATGAAAATTAGTTGAGTGAGTAGTTTTCTTTTTCTTCTAAAATGTATGTGCTTTAGTTTACCTCCTGGAGTGTTCTGGAGTAGAGTCCTGGGTCGGTCCTTATCCTCTCCAAGATCCTGGACTCCAGTTGGTTCAGATCTTCCTCACTCAGCTGCTGTTTGCGCAGGTCACCACCAGGAGGCTGCACCAGCGGAAGTGTAGGATCTGATGACGTCTTCATTTCGGAGTCCTAAGTTGAACAAAAAAAGCACAGAATAAATAAGACAAACTTATTTTTGCAATATTGTCTATTCCACAAAACTTTTAAACATATAATACAGGAGGCTGCACCAGCGGAAGTGTAGGATCTGATGACGTCTTCATTTCGGAGTCCTAAGTTGAACAAAAAAAGCACAGAATAAATAAGACAAACTTATTTTTGCAATATTGTCTATTCCACAAAACTTTTAAACATATAATACTATCGTCAGGTTTAGTTATAAACTAAGATAGTTTGTGTTCAGACCAGTATCAAGATGTACTACTAGTGAACTACCAACTCCAGGAAAAATTTCGAAAAGTCCTTTCGTTTTTCCTCATATGAGAACTGCCCGTTTCAAATGTCAAGATTCCAGGGTCAACAGTTCCTGACATAAAGTGGTGAGTCAATTAAAACATTTAATTCTTATAAATAAAACTGTTGGGGGGAGGTAGGGTTGTCTGTACATTGAGTATTTTTGAAAACAAGTCGTTAAGCCAGGCTCTGATGGGGCTCTATGAAAGTGTGACGTATACTTACTGAGGTTGTTGTTGTTGCGGAGGTCTGAGTCGCTAACAGCCCCAGCAGCTGGAGACACAATGTGGGGATGTACAGAAATGATTCAGTCACCAGAGAGGATATATAGAGGAGAGATGAGGCAGCAGCTGATAGTAGTGTGTAGGCAGCCGTGCAGCTCGCCCACCACCAGTCACTCGGCCACCACCCACTACCAATTGCATCCCCACTCCCATCATCACCATCTGACAAATAGAAAACAATATTCAAAATATGATAACAAAAAAAAAAAAAACATATTTACATGCTGAAGAAAACCAATGATAAATAAAACAAAAGGATGCTTTCCCCGCTTGAGTTAATAATATCCACTTATGGACTTGAAAAATAAAATAAAACTGGTTTATTTAATATATTGTCTAATTTCACTAACTATATATACATGGGAGTACTTTCGGTATTTCTACCATCCTCAGCCAAAAGCATAAGAGATAAGTCTTATCTCTTATGCTTTTGGCTGAGGATGGTAGAAATACCGAAAGTACTCCCATGTATATATAGTTAGTGAAATTAGACAATATATTAAATAAACCAGTTTTATTTTATTTTTCAAGTCCATTTGAATTATTTCACAATATCTCTGCAATTATGTCAGTTTTCATATCCACTTATACATATATGAGCATATAATGCATACAATCTGTTAGGGAAAAGTATTGCACACACACTGATATGATTCTAAGGCACTTCAACGTGGCCTAATCAAGGAATAAATCATCAAAGATTGTATATTTCGCTTTTTAAAATATTTTTTCTATATTTCTCTCCTTGTGATCTGAGGAAGGGGTGCGTAATACCCCGCAAGAAGATATATCTTAATTCGTTTTATCTGAGAATCGGAGGCAGAACCCAGATAGCACAGCCGTAATGCCACATGGGCCTGATGAGCATCGTAAAGACGAGCCTCTTGAGATGAAGGGGGAGCTGAGAGTACTTCAGGAGAGGTGTCCATGTCTTAGCCTCTGCAGCAGCGAAGTGATGTCCTCGTCCGGTCTTGAACATTTTATTTGTGACGTGAAGTAATTTTCTTTTTCTATTTATTATTTTTTCCATTCTTAGATCACAATTTTTCTAAACTTGCTCGGTTAACCAAAACACACATTATGTTTTCATAATGATGTAATAAATAACGTGTAATGGTTATGACTTCATATAAATTTTAATCCCTAACTAAATAAATGGATAATGATTGCATCCAGTTTCTGTAGGATTTTAATATTCAACTTCTAAGGTCATTATTAAATAAAGAAAAATTTTGATTTTTCAATTTTAAATCCAAATAATCCAAACGCAAGGTATTTGAAATTTACAAGAACATTATGTGAACATAAAGTGTATTACAAAATCAAATTATAACCAGGAGCGATTAACATGATTCTTTTGATGTAATAAAATAAATTTAATTCAAAATGAGACACGAGTAAGTCTTGCGGAGGGTTGAAACAATTTTTTTTGTGGCACCGGTGCAAGAATGGGGGAAAGACTGACATGCCTATTTTTTGTCTTTGGTCGTACCATAGTTACCTGATCCGAACAGAAGATAGTAAAGTAGAGGAAGAATGAGGAAGAGAAGGAAGACGGCGGATAGCCGCTGGGTGGGTCGGGGAGGCAGTAGCTCAGTCAGTCCTACCACCTGGGTCACAGTCCCCCGAATTGTCCTCACCACAAGTCTTCTCAGTCTCCGCACCACTGTCTGCCTCTCTACCTGGCTCCAGTCTACAACAGCACAATACATACACTAGTCAAATGTTAGTGTATACAGTTTTCATTTGTTTTTTAGTTAGTGCGTCCAGTGTGAAATGCCTGGAGGGAGAAGCTGTTTCATCGTTTTCTCGCTAGATTGCATTACAGGGGGTAATGATCTCTCATCGATATAGTGTAATAATGCAGTTAAACTTAAAAGAGATGCACTTAAAGTACGAGACCATTAGGATTTTGGAGCTGTCAGAGACATATATATCTCCGGAGACCAAGTTTTACAGCCACCTTTTGGGAATTAAATTTCGAAAAAGATAGGAATATTGAAAATATTACTTTAAAACAAACTATATGCATAATAATCTCGTTGCAAACTCATTCTAGGAGCCAAAACAAAAATGCCTGCTCGGACTATTTAGGTTTTAGTGTCATGTGAACCTCTGTGGACTGAATGGTTACATTCCGGCTATGTACAGGTTGCCGTTCTGTTATAAACATGCATAGTTATTAGGTGGAAGTATAAATTGTCCATATTAAGGTCAACAAGAAGAGGACTGGAACCGGCGCTCCGGTGGTCTAATGATTGGGAAGGCAGGCAGCGCCTCTACCCATCTCACCACCTTACTTACACAGATGGTTGATGTGGTTCTGTCGATCTTCCTTCGTTCCCAGCCTCAGAGGTCCCCGACCACTGCCATGGTTCATGTTCTGTACACTCTGACCACCACGCCTACTCGCCTCACTGCTGTAGTGGCGGTCCCTGGCCGGGGCTCCTGATGGAGGATAGCTGCTCTGGGTATGTTCATGACTTCTCAGGTAGGCAGCGCTGCTGGTTCCTGAGGTAACCTCGTAATTCAACTCAGAGTTATACGAGCTCTCCCCACTTTTGGACAATCCTGAAAAAAATGAAATAAATTGAAGAAAAAAAAAAAGAAAGGACTAATGAAAAGTAAATATTTTTTATTATGAGACGTACTGCACCCTCTCCTAAGAATAATAACATAGGGGGCCATGGTGGCCGTGCGGGCTAGAGGGTAGGACTCTGGTCATATGGGTCTCACCATGATTTGCGGGCCGTGGCCATGCGGGCTAGAGCGTAGGACTCTGGTCGTATGGGTCTCACCATGGTTTGCGGGTTCGTATCCCGTCCATGGGAGTATTTTATTTCGTAGTTAAAACTCCCTCCCGGGGCCATGGATGTTGTAAATAAGTAAATATTAGACATGGCTAATATGCATCGTACATAAGGCCAAAAAAAAAAATAATAACATAAGAAACAAACAAATATAATTATCAATCAATTGAGGCAGAACAAAAAGATAAAATAAAATAAAGAGGATAATAATAATGCAAGCAATGATGAACATAATATAAAATATATATTATATATAAAATAAAAGAAAAACGAAGTAAGTAGAATGAAATAAATAATAATTATAATGAAAAAAAATAATTCGGTAAAAAAAAAATATATATAAAAAAGTAAAAAATTAAATACTTTTAGATATGATCACCACTCACTCAGTTGTTATGGTTGTAGTTCCCATAAATTAAATAATGAGACCTTGTGTCTGATTCTAGAGATAGTCATAAAAATTGAAATCAGTGTGAGTCATTAAATGACAATATGTCCGCGTTCCTCAACTTAGAAGTTGTTATAATAATAATATAATTAAAATGATGAAATAACTACAAAGACGGATGGTATGAGGTCCGCTCCGGAATTTTTATAACAAGAGTTCGAGTGGGACATTCATATTAAGGTTCTGAACGAGGAGCTTCCGCGTGAATTTTAAAGTTTTACAGTTTTTTGAAGTTTGGGTTATCTCATACAATAACCCAAACTTCAAAAAACTGTAAAACTTTAAAATTCACGGAAGCTCCTCGTTCAGAACCTTAATATGAATGTCCCACTCGAACTCTTGTTATAAAAATTCCGGAGCGGACCTCATACCATCCGTCTTTGTAGTTATTTCATCATTTTAATTATATTATTATTATAACAACTTCTAAGTTGAGGAACGCGGACATATTGTGGAAACTTGTAATAAATAAATAAATAAAACAAAATTATTTATTTATTATTATAACTTTATTATTTTTCATTTATTTATCTGCATATTATAGCCTTATTTTTTAAATTAAAATTTTTTTTTTCATTCTGTATTATAATTCTATCCATATCACACTAGTCATAGACATACATATACGAGTCGTATATTTATCATTTATTATATGCGACCGACTGTGCATACATCAAAAAATAAATAAAATAAAAAGACAAACTTCGTCGGTGAATCACCGGCTATGTACTTTCCCAGCACAATTTCATCAATTACGTGTTCGCTCGCTCTCCAAAGCCAATCGACCCTTCGGGCTCTAACTCAATCTTCATATTAAATTTTGTCGATACATTCATTACATGAGCACATATTAGGGTATGTATGTGAGTAGAGCCCCCCCCCCCCCCCCCCCACCCCCTCTCTCTTCTTTGATCTCCCTTCCCTTCGACCGATCTTGCAGACAATTAGTAGGTTTTTTGAATTTAAATTCCCCCTCTTATCTCCCTCTCCTCTTCAGATGATTCCGCTAAAAATTAATGAGTGTCATGCTTATGAAGTTTTGAATTTAAATTTAATTTTCGTCTCCCCCAAACTTTTGAATTTTGTAGATCGATATGTAGTTAACGGAGTCTAGCTGTGAGATATATACAATACTTACGTGATGTCCAGGTGCGGAGCGGTGACCGGGAGAGGTTGGGTACCACCGGTATACCTTGTGTGATCTCCGCCTTGTAGTCCTTAGAGCCGGGCAGATAGCAGTAGTCCGTCTTAGGGAACACACTAGACAAACATACATCGGTTAGACAACAGTTCAAACAATGGTTCAGAGAAAAAATTAACAAAGTTATATGGGCAAAAAATAAAATAATAAAATCCCAAACCGAAAATACCTTTCAACAGGAAGAGACCATTCTAGAACTTTCAACATGTTCCAAATAATAACAGGTATTTATTATCAAACATTTTTGTAAAAATGGTATAATCTAGGTCTCATTTATATAATGTTTCGGCATTATCTTGCCATTATCATTCTAGGTTAGGTTAGGTTTTATGACTCATGCCCGGGCTTCAACTGCGAGGTCATATGGCTCACTACCAAAGCGCTCTTTCGTCACTCTGGTGGACATGAGCCCGACTCTACTGTAGGAGTCCTAAATTTTGCCTACCCTAAATTTTTATTCACCTAGGGCAGGGGTCTTTAACGAGTACCTAACATCGTACAGGCTCGGGACCATCGCTTAGCATCCCATCCGAAGGACGGTGTGCTTAAGTTTATTTTACCTCCCAGATAAAATAAACTAAAGGCCTTGGTCGGGTTTCGAACCCACATTCTTGAGCTCAGAAGCCAAGCACGCATACCACTGAGCTACCGGCGCCCTCTATTAGCAATCTAAGAATTGAACATTACAGTCCAAATTCTCGTTTATTTAACTACGTTTATATAAATCAATTTGATAAACATTAAACTTACACCAACATAATACTCAGGTCTAAAATTCATAATCATATAACATATCTTATGATTATCATATCAATAAGTTAAATCAATAAGAATTTTAACTACTGAATGAATCAATATAGAGCCTAGTGTGATGATCGTGGGTTCGAAACCCGGTGGAGGCTCTTAGGTTTTTCATCTGGGTGGTAAAAATAAACCTTCATAAGTCATCCTTTGGATGGGATTTAGTTAAGCGATGTTCCCGAGGCAATGCGATTTCAGCCCGGGCTATGAGTTCATATCGCCTCCCACCAGAGCGCTCTTTCGCCCGACACTACAGTGGGAGTTTCCTTAGTATTGTCTACCCCGGTTTTATTCACCTAGGGTAGGCGTCTTTAACGAGTATCTGATATTGTACAAGCTGGGGAACATCGCTTAAAGTCCCATCCGAAGGACAGCGTGCTCAAGGTTTTTTTACCTCCTAGATAAAAAAAAAGAAACCTAAGGACCGCAGCAGGGTTTCGAACCGGTACTCATTATAGACCCCCACCCTAAATAGGCAAAATTTATAACTCGCACATTAGAGTCGGACTCATGTCCACCATAGCAATAATAGAGAGCTCCGGTAGTAGGCGTATGAGTTCGTAGTTAAAGTCCGGGCATGAGACATAAAAACTAACAATATAAAGGACTAAATCCAGGTTATTTCTCCCAAATTAGGGCTCTAGTAAAATATATATTTCCCATCTTCTGGCAGCCAGGTTTCATAACATCTTACTCCCTTCTCTTAGATAATAATTTGTTTTTACAACCCTCCAAATTTTATATCTACAGTGGGGAGAGCTGATATGCTTAGACCATAAGGCCACAAACCAAAAAAAAAAAAAAAAGGGGGAGGGACATTTTTGGGGTTTGGCACTTTTAATTTTCCTCGATTTGAGCCGTATTTCTGGATACATCAAAAAAAAAAAACGGCAACTTGTGGGTCAAATGGATCTGAACTAGTTTTCTAGAGACACACAGTTTGCTACAACCTACGGAAAAATAAATACAATTGACATTGAATTATGCAAATAACAGCTGAAATGTCATTAAAATGTTTATGTTTTGTTTACATACTGGTTTCCAAATTAATGTAATTTACGGAACCCTAAATACAATTGACTTAAATATCACATAAAATTAAATATCACTATTAAACGATTTAAATATTATATATTCTTTCCTTATGAACCTTCACAAACACATAAAATCCTGTAAATATTATACACGCACCTCTACGCGCATGACCTGCAAATATTATACACGCACCTCTACGCGCATGACCTGCAAATATCCTACACGCACCTCTACGCGCTTGACCTGCAAATATTATACACGCACCTCTACCCGCATGACCTGCAAATATCCTACACGCACCTCTACTAGCTTGACCTGCAAATATTATACACGCACCTCTACGCGCATGACCTGCAAATATTATATATCCTTTCATCCTTCCAATTTCCTCCCGTGTTTCCGATGATATTAATTCAGTCTCTTCCGGGGCGAAACAAAACAATCTCCTTCAAGAGGGAAGGGATAATAGCAATTGGATGGTTAGGTTCCCGGGTGTACTCACCAGCCCTACCAAAACAGGATCTGTGGCTGCTTCTTTGAGATATTTTGCTTTTGTGCCACTACAAGGTGTCAAAATTCTCTTTAAATCAAATTTTGATATATTTTATAAATTTTCTCAGAGATAAATAAATACACATTAGGTTCAGAGAAATGTACGGTGGTATAAATAATAGTATCCCTGCACTCTTCAGCTAAAAAACGAAAATTTCTTATCACATGATGATTATAAAAATAGAATGATAAATATTTTTCTTTCATATCTAAGAAATGGAAAGATGAAAGCTAAGCTTTCACAAGGCTATATACAATAAAAAGAGTTGAAAGTCAGCATTTTTGATCATCCAACTCAAACATGTGAGAAATACAATGTCATCTAAAAATGAAACCTTTCTCTCATGGTTCGTTATGAAATAAATCTGCCGGCAAGAAAATATATTTAAATGTATTTATTTATGCTGCATTGCCTTGAGGATCAAAAGAACAGGTCAAGAGGTCAATGAATCATTATCAGGTGTGCTCAAGATAGAACAGCAACACTGCTCCTCTTGAAAAGATTATACAATTCAAAAAATCTAAGAAACATAAAGACAGCTTTAGAAAGAGTTAAAATAGGTACATTTCTACCAATGACACTTTCAATTTATATGCACATGATCCAGAAATTACTCAAACAAAACATGGTCATAACAGATATATTAATGAGGTTACCTGGTTAGGAACTTTAAGTAGGTTAGTTAGTTATCATGACCCATGCCCAGGCTTTAACTACGAGGTCATATCGCCTACTACCAAAGCGCACTTTCGTCACTCTGGTGGACATGGGCCCGACTCCACAATGGGATCTTAAACGAGTACCTTACATCGTCACAGCCGAAAGATGGCGTGCTCAAGGTTTTTTCACCTCCCAGATAAAAAAACCCAAGGGCCTCGGTTGGGTTTCGAACCCGCGATCTACAGCTCTGTCAGCAAGCATGCATACCACTGAGCTACCGGCGCTCTCGTTAGTAAGGTTGATACATTTAGATGAAGAATTAAAAAAAAAATATAGAAATATTATGCGACCTAAATCAGGTTGCTAGAGTACTGCGCAGACGTAAAAGTAGTACTTTACGCTGTCACTCTAACACTCACGAAACCTTCTTCTACCTTCTACGATTACGGAGATGAGAAATTTCCAAAAATTTATTTAAAACATTTAATATAAACGTTCAGACACATGGAGTATTTTTAGGACATTAAACGGACTTTCGGATGGTACAAAAAAAAAATCAATAACCCGGAAACGAGTGAGAATCCGACCATAGTTTATAGGACGTTTTTGTTTGATTGGGTAGTACTATCACTTCTTAAAAGTGTTCACACTGACTACCACTCACCCTATAGTTAGTCAGTTATTATGACTCATGCCCGGGCTTTAACTACGAGGTCATATCGCCTACTACCAGAGCGCTCTTTCGTCACTCTTGTGGACATGAGCCCGACTCTACTGTGGGAGTCCTAAATTTTTATTCACCTAGGGCAGCGGTCTTTAACGAGTACCTGACATCGTACAGGCTCGGGACCATCGCTTAACGTCCCATCCGAAGGACGGCATGCTTAAGTTTATTTTACCTCCCAGATAAAGGAACTCAGGACCTCAGCCGGGTTCGAACTCGAGCATAGAAGGCAAACACGCATACCACAGAGCTACCGGCACCATCATTCACCCTATATATTTAAAAAAATAATAATAGGATAGGTATTTTCTTAGTTGTAATAATTTTTAAAAAATTATAATGTTTAGTGAATGAGTTTTTGGCTCAATGAATGCTCTTAGTGAACCATTCACAATTAGATACGTTAATGACCCCGATAAAATTAGGCAACCTCACCTTGACCCACTGGTGTGCCACTTTAGGCACAACCTAAAACAAAAACAATAAATCAACAACAATATTGAATCTCAATAAATTTCAAAAGTAAATCTCTCTATATAATAATAAAATTATTATTATATTGTGACTGTACTCGTGTATCGCATCCTCAAAAGTAAATTATCGGTAGTTGAGACATCACAAAAAAAAAATATATGTATATAACAAAAATAAACTTATTAAGATTGATAAATGTATTTTAAACATATCGGAAATACATTCGATAATTTAGTGGAATATTCGACAAAAAACTCGTTTGGGAGTTCTCCAAGGCTAGAAAATAATGCTTTTTTGAATTGGTTATTCAGTTACAAGATCGCTCGCCATGTGAGAACTCTGTCTATAAATATATGCGAATTCTTCAACAAAAAGTACAATAACAAAAAAAAAACTACTCACATTTTCGAAGGCCAAACAGCGGGTGACATGTTTTTAACTAAACTGTTATAAATAGATATGATTTCACGGCTGGAACTCTACGTTACCTACCATATATGGAATAACTATATTTATTTTCTGGAGAAATTATCTAATTTTTTATTTATTTTTTTTTAAACATTTATAATTGATTATTAAATAAAATATTATTAAATAATGAATATGGATAACTCACTTCCAATAGTATCCAAATTTTCTGTAAAATTTGAATATATATCCAGGGCTAGTTGCATCTTCCTGTGGGGTACAGAGAAAGACAAGGTGAGGTAAAGTAGGGAAGCAGATAAAAATAACCGTGACGGCATCGTCACAGTCACTGCTACTTTTCATAAGAGGTAAAACACTGTTATTAGATCATTGTTTACACACGCCCTCATACCTAAACCCACACAATACCAAACCAATTATATATTGTGGCCTTAAGTAAATGTAGCTAAATTGTATGTTTTGGCAGCGAAAATGTTAAAAATAAAATAGAAAAAAGATAAAAAGAAAAATGATCTAAAGAAAAAAAAGTTAAAATTTAACAGTCTCTTACTGCAAACGTTTTAAGGTGAGTCAAAAGAGAAAAAAATAAATTATAAATTTAAAAAAATATATAAATTACACACAACCAGAAAATGTTATGAAACAGAAAATTGTTGCCTCAAAATCACATCAAACAAAGCAGGACTAGCAATTAAATTTTTTTTTTCTAGGATGGTTCTTTACATATTAGCGTATTGATTTTTTTTCTTGAATTTAGAGAATTTTATTGATTTAATTTATTTTTCAAAGTTAATTTTTTCCATTTTTTTTTCATTATTTAATCACCAGTTTATCCAACAAATAAAAGAAAAATGTAATAAATGTCAGGAAAAGTAAGGACGAATAAATGTCACGATTACATTAATTAAAAAACTTTTAATGTCATTTTCTTTAGATTAGAAGAGAATAACAGTCGAACATGCTCAAATAATAAATGCCTTGATGACATGGTCCATTTTCTATTTGACCAGGAGCATTTATTGCGATGAGAGGTTTGTCGGCGAGCCAAAACCACATGGAAGTATGCCAAATTGAACAAAACATTATACATAGGTCGTATTCCATTGCGCAGATCCGTCAGTCAGCAAAATCGCAAAACCAGCGGCAAAAATCATCACAATATCCTATCGGATTTATTAAGTAATTCAATTTATTAATGACAAAGTTGAATCAATTGAATAAGTTTCAGTAGTGTGGACCTCAGAGCTAGAAAAAAAGTCTGTAGATAGCCAGTTCGGAGTACATATTATGTACTATACATGTATATACATGAGGTCGTTAAACCAAACAAATCATAACAATGAGAACCCCGGGCTTCCATTTATCGTAATATTGCGGACATAAAAAAGAAATGGCAGTTCGTTAGAATCGAAAAACAATACATTATAGGCAAGAGCTTGCAAATCAAGACAAAATACGATTCTTTGGGTATCATTTTTTACTGCCTGTGTTTAAATTATCTGATACAAAGATATACAGAAAATGTCAATAATTTAAAATATGACGAATTTACAAAACGTTGTCACTTCGAAATCCCCCCCCCCCCCAAAAAAAAAAAAAGAAAACGAAGAAAACAAATGCAATAGGCTTTCCGTAGAATCCAAATAGTTCACCACAATGCCGCTAGGAAGCGTGGTTAAGATTATAGAAAGCATGCCGCTTTTTTACCAAGTCAAAAATTGAGAACACCCCGTGTCCACATTTATGCTAGTAAAAAAAAAAGTGTTATGAATTTTAGGCTAGCATATAGATTTCTAAATAGAGGAATGCTCACTTCCCATTAATAAGCGAGTCTTGGAATTAAACAAATATATTCCCCCTCTCCTCAAGATCCTATTAGTCCGATTTCACTCGAAAACATTGTAATCGAAAGTTTCCCAAATGAGACATTTCACAGAATTTTTGCAGATTTTTTAAACGAAATTGTTCCGCACTAACCAGATCCCGAGCACCTTCTACAAACATAGATGGGTAGTGGGTGGTGATGTTGCACAAACGCAAGGTGCACCTGAAAAATAAAGATACTTACCCGACAGGAAGTTAGCAAAAAAATAAATAAATGTCTGATTTGAAGGTTCTTATATAAGCATGAGCAACTGTATCGTAAAGTAAATTACTACTGTAATTACTGAAACATGTCGGTTATGATAGTTTTTGGTTTTAAATGACGTTTACGATACTTTTTATTTTCTAATTCTTAATTATTGCAATTAAGAAATCGAAAAATAGCTTTCAACGAATTAGAGTGTTTAAATATCTCAATTTCCATAACAATGTCGCTTGGAACGTTTCACCAGAAACACATCTCGATATCTGTGAAGCGGACCAGAGAATATAACTGAAATATAAATAAAGCAAAAGAAGAATGAGGACCACGGCAAGGACACTCATCTTGGTGTGAATAACCAGGATGAGTTGATTAGAGGGCCAGATAACAAAAGAACAATCCTTCTTCATCAATAGCTGAAGACAGGGAGAACAGCGATCGGGTAGCCAACAGGATATCACACTGTAAGAAGTCATCTCGCCACAATGGGTCTGGTTCCTCATCCAATCTGAAGTGACGAGGCTACACATAGTGAAGTTACTAACATCTTTCGATGGAGAACCTTCAATAAGTGGTTCCTCAAAATTGAAGAGTTGAGGAGAAAGAGCTTCAAAAGGGTCCTGCGCTTCATAGCAGACGAGAGAAGTAGTTAATTGCTAGCGAGGGGCGGTTAGACAGTGTTCAGGCTTTGGATCACATGAGTACAATTCGCCATTGCAATAAATCAACAAAACAACAAAGTGGGATGAATCCCATTCCAGCCGGTCAATAGTCAATTTTACCATAATCCTATAAATGCGTAAAGTTCAGAATTTTCCTGTACTGATATATTTGGAAGTTACTGCCACTTTCAATTTATTCAAGGCAAAGGTCGGCACCTCAGCTGGTATTATGACAGGCAACAGTGGGCGGGGAAGCCAGTATTACGAGAGTTTTTGGTATCGTAACGTTTTTTCAAGACATAACATTTTTGATTAAACCCCATAAAAATGTTTTTCAAATAGCGAAAAGTAAATAAATAATATTCAATTCAAATGTGGAATAATGAAAAGTAGATCAAAGGAATGAAACTTGGAGGATTCAGGCCAGACTATCAAAACGGAAATAGATCAGTCAGAGGTGGTTCTGGTCTGTTTAGTGTCCTTCTTATATGTACATTATCGACCCATCTCAGCTAGGACATACTGGCAGCTGTTCTTTTGAACCCATTTAGAAATTATTGATCTGTGTGAAATGACGCTTGTTTGCACTAGGCTTGGAGGGTAAATATAATATTCCGTACAGTTTGCGCATAATCTATATTATGAATATTAGGTTTTACTGAACAATATATAAGTAAAATATATTAATACATTTCTGCCGGAAGGATTCAAAACGTTTTAGATAAATAATTACAGGCTAGAGCCTCAAATAATGTTTGAAGTATCCATTCTCAATTCTTAGTTCAATATTTTAGATTATCGTTTAATGACATCAATATCTACCATATGGGACAAAAGGAATGGAAACTAACCTGACACGGATAACCATCTGAAAGTTTCGCCCATATAGGAAGAAAGGAAGGGAAACTAACCTGACATGGATAACCATCTGAAAGGTTTCACAATCAATACCCCCACTCCTCTCGTTCATATTAGACCAATATTGCCCATATAGGAAGAAAGGAAGGGAAACTAACCTGACATGGATAGCCATCAAAAAGGTTTCACAATCAATACCCCCACTCCTCTCGTTCATATTAGACCAATATCGCCCATTTAGGAAGAAAGGAAGGGAAACTAACCTGACATGGATAACCATCTGAAAGGTTTGGATAATCCCCACTCCTCGCAGTTTCGCAAAATTCTCGCGCAAAATAGAATTTTTCGATTTCAAATGTAAAAATCTGGGCGAAGAAAAAGAAAAAAAAAAAAAAACTGCGGTTCCATACAGTGATCACAAACCGGTTCATATACCCCATTTCAAATGCACTGCTTGTATGTTAACCATTAACATTAACAGTATGATTCAATAAATTTAGACTGACAGCTCAGTTTTTACAAACAGCAGAATGTATTGCACACCTAGTATTAGACCAATATCGCCCATATAGGAAGAAAGGAAGATAACTAAAATAACCTGATTCTGATTGCCCTATCCTCAAAACGTAAAGAAAAGTGGTTTTCTCCATAGCGGCTGTGTATCGGTCAGTGAAATTTTCTATTCTTTCTTCCACGATAACTTGCATGGTTTTGAGTTTTTTTTTTTTTTTTTTTTTGCAAAATGATCGTCACAGTGGAATCTGAAGCCACATTGATTTTGGTGCCAATCGGACCCGCTCTTTTGAAAATAATAGCACATATTTCGTACCTATATCAATTTCGTCCAAGTTCGTTGAAACAGCTGATCAATAACCATATCTTATAATACTTTAATGAATAATTTAATTTTATCAGAAACTGGGAAAGAAATATTTCACATTCGTTACTTTCTATTCGTAATTTTTAAAAATTACTTTGAATAATAATTTTCAGTCTCCATACTTATATAAAATAGAAATAATATTATTACAGAGTAGACAGAGATGTTGGTAAAATCTAATCTGTTGTTGGTAATTTAATCGATATCGATATCCTGTATAAAAAAGGTCTGTGAGGTCCATTGGAGCGTGTCAGTGACAGTCCTTGAGCCATCACCGGAACACAAATGTTCATTATACCTAGTATAGTTATATAACAGCTTGAGTGGGAGATGTGCATCTTTACTGCGCAAACAAACATTTTAGTTAGTTTTTGCTACCAAAGCCCGGGCTCTAACTACGAGGTCATATCGCCTATTTACCAGAACGCTCTTTCGTCGCTCTGGTGGACATGAGCCCGACTCTCTCTACTATGGGAGTCCTAAATTTTGCCTATCCAGGTTTATTTATCTAGGGTAGGGGGTCTTTAATCTTTATGAGTACCTAACAGTGTACAGAATCGGGACCATCGCATAACGTGATCAACGTCATAAGCATCAATTTGTGAACATTTTAAATTGAATTTACATCGTGTTATATTAATAACACACCAACCCCAATGGAAGCCAAGAATTTTCCCACTAAAAATGTTTTCCAAACTTAAAATACCACATAAAATCTAATAAATTGTTAATCGGAACAGGTGCATTGATGTTAACAATAAATTATAGAATTGTAACAAACCGATAAGTCAAACACTTGCAGATAAATTAGGGATTATATAGGAGATATTAGTTGAAATCATGTGTTGCTCTCTTGCGGCGAAAAGTGGAGTTATTGTCAAAATCGTCCTATGAGGTTGGTTCCGGTTGTATAAAAAGGGCCAGAATGTATAAAACTCAAAATCGATCAGATCTCTCAATGGATTCTTAGCGACTCATATTAGAATGAAATAGTGCCCCCATGCCATTTATAGACACAATAGCTAGAGGCTTACTCGGTATACAACTGACTGGCAATAGCTGATTTTATCGATCCTAGACGAGAGGACAGCTGGGTTCTCTCAATAGAAGAGCTTTTGTTTTACGCAATCTTTTTTGTAGTTATGCCACTCTTTATGAAAAAATATCAACAATTTTATTAAATAGCTGGCATTTTAGCAAATATTATGCACTTACCATGCAACGGTAAGTGTACTTGACAAATCAAGTATCATTTTAGCGTTTTTTATAAGTTTTTTTAAAAATTTCTTTGCATAAAAAAAAATTGTGTTAAAAAAAACATTGTTTTCAGACAAAATAGAATTATTTTGTCTGAAAAGACTTTATTTACTGCTAATAATTTTTTTTATTCAACAGTTATTCAGTATTCAACTGTTAAGAATCAGATTTAAGTGAAAATATCCCACTGTTGTCGGTGTAACTAAAGCATGAATGGGAAAATTTGGAAAATGCATTTATAGACACAATAGCTAGAGGCTTACTCGGTGTACAACTGGCAATAGCTGATTGTATCGATCCTAGACGAGAGAACAGCTGGGTTCTCTCAATAGAAGAGCTTTTGAATCCCCTCGCTAGGATCCCATAACAAAAGTATGTGCACGCAGAAGCAGCAGCGTAATGTAAGCGGATATCCATGATATTCACAATTTCATTTTTTTTTTCTATTTCTTCATGGCAGGTCTTATTGGCCAGACTCAGCACTAATTAACAGAAGCGACTGTTTAGGTGTAATATTAAGTAACATTTATGACACAAATTAAAAACCACTTCCATGGCAACCTGATATTTCTGGTTAAATAACCTCATCTTGCTTTTTACCAGAACAATTTTTGTGCAGGTTAAAAGAAATCAGAATAAGAGTTCAGTTGTTTGTTTTTGTGACTCATACCCGGGCTTTAACAATGAAACAATATTATCCCCTACTACCATAGCGTCTTTCATCGGGTACAGATAAACGTCATTGGAGTAGGGAACTTTAACGCGCAGACTTACGTTTTTTTTTTTTTCTCCATGTCGACCTGCCATTTACCAATACGACCTGTATTGGCCAGGTACGAAGCGCAGTTAGTTTAGATAAAAGATGTTACAATTCTGAACGGTATATCTCAACTTCTTATGGACTTGGGCAAACGTTTTAATGGTCAAAAAAAAAAAAAAAAAAAAAAAAAAAAAAAAAAAAAAAAAAGGATCATCCGTTGATGAGTTAGACCTATTTTTATGTTTAACCCCCCTCACAACCCCCCTTTTCCCCTTAAGAATTTCGTTATATCTCAATTGGCTCTTAAGAATATTACATATGAAATTTCATCATCATTTTGTGAGGGAATGACAACTCAAAAAAATAGCGTGAAATAACGATTAAAAAAATTGATCTTCCTTTTTACAACAACAATTTTTATGCAGACTGAAAAAATATTAGCGAATAAGCGTTCGAAATTTACTAAAGCAGGAACGGATAGCCCATAAAACGTAAAAATAGGAACGACACATCAAATCGTGTTCTGAGAAGAATATTTTATGAAAATATTATTGAAGTTTCTGTAGATCATACAGACCGGGAGAGTGCATATGCAGATTTCTTCAAAAAAAATCCGATAAGACGGGAGCACCCATCACCGAGCTGTATTGTCGAACGATTTATGCTGCAAATGAATGTGCAGTTTTAGGAAGAAAGACCAATGCAGAAGAAGTAATTCTACGATAAACAAGATATTTAATAATTCCAAATGGATTTGTCCTGCTTTGAAATTATACGCCTCATACAACAATTAATAAAAAGAAATTAAGTAAACGGGAAGACGCTGGTATCTCAGAGGCATGCTTGCCTTTTGAGCTCAAGATCGCGACTTCGAAACCTGGATTTTTTTTATCAGGGAGATGAAAAAACCTCGGATAGGAAGCGATGGTGCCGAGTCTGTACAATGTCAGATACTCGTTAAATACCCCTAACCTAGATGAATAAACCTGGATAGGCAACGTTTGGGACTCCCAAACAGGAAAGGGATAAAAGCAATTGAATGCTTAGATCCCTAGGTGTATATAGCAGCCCTCCCTATATATCTATTACTTAATAAAAATGCTGTAGTCGGTGAAAGCTTTACTTGCTTACTATGGATTCTGCGCTTTAACTCTCCCATGCATTCTAACAAAAATGTTAAAGATTTTTTCCTTTCAGTCACTCAGTTAAAGAAGGTTCATCTATTTTTTTTTCTTTTGGTTAATTTTATATTCAAGAATAAAAATGTTTTTCGTAAACTACTTGAAATATAGCAACAAACTACTATCTACTGATACAAAAATTGCATTAAAAATAAGCAATAAATCAAATAACTGTAAAATATATATATATATATATATATATAATCTTTATTTGGACTGAATAGGCCAGTGGGAGGGGCTGATGAGCGTGTGTAACAATGATCTATCAAAGTATAGTGAAATACAGAACAATATTGACACAAAGAACAAACAGTATAACAATCATACCACAGACAGAATCATACAACTCACACAAACAGGATATCCGTAAAAACTAAATCAGGTACATTTAGCGCAGCAACAAGAGTCCTCTGAGAATCACTAGCAATATACTTACAAAAAATGAACTGATGATTGATTTGATTGAAGATCAATATAGCTGTCTTAATCAGGGATTTCTGTAACCTCATACTAATCTCTGATCAGATCCCTTCCTCTCTGAATCCTCAAAGTAAATTAAAAAATTTCAAGTTGAGCCCCCCCTAACCCCCCTCCCTCCCCCCTTCGTTGAAACTTAATAGGTGTTTCTTCCCTATACAGCCTTGAATTTACATATGAAATGTCATATCGGTACATTCATTCTATAGAGAGTTATCGTGTTCACAGACATACAGACTTTTTTTTATTTATTTTTGTAATCAGAAGGTCGAAAACATGAAAATCCGTTGAAAACTCTAGCTGGGGAAGTCACACAATCGACGATTTTTTTTTGGCCTTATGTTCGATGCATATTAGCCATGTCACTACTGTCTTATCTAATTATTTACACACCCATGGTCCTGGGAGGGAGTTCTATCTACGAAATAAAACTCCCTGACGAGATTCGAACCAGCAAATCATGGTGAGACCATGCGACCAAAGCCCTACGCTCTAGCCCGCACGGCCACCATGGCCCAAAATGAAATAAAACCAACTTAAAGAATAAAATAAATGTTTTATTTTTACCTCCTGTTTTGTTTACATCCGGTCTGTTATCGAAATGTATGGCTGTTCACGTTAGTCATAGTTAATTGGATATGTCAATCAAAGAGATAATCTAGAGGATCAGAATGGCAGGAAGATAAACATCTTGGAGATCTCAAAATGTTATGTAGAACCTTGGTTCAAATCCCAGGTCAGATAGTTTGGCTTACTTAAAAAAACTTTGATGTTTCTAAGAATCTAGATGTCTAGAAGAGGAAACCAAGGTAAGTGTCTACACTCCTCTCTCAGGCATTGGCGTAGGCAGCATTATGGGGGGGGGGGGGGGGGGGCAGCCGGTCAACACGACCTTATTTAACTTAACTTACCTGTATAAACGTGTTTTGTTTCTGTGTAGGTAAATTCAAGAAACGTGCTATATTGTGTAATGCACAAATTATAGTATTTTTACAAAAGAAAAAACAAACAACTCGCGCGGGTATGTAACAGGTAAGGCACTTGTATGTAACATCACACAGTAGACAAACTGGAGTCCGACTAAACGAGTCGCCGTGTAACATCAAAACGCGGCTAATTTTAAATCGTTCAGCTGAAAGCACAAAATGTATTATAAAAAACAATTATTTTCACTTTTTACGGCTTTCCTTTCATTCTAAAATATGCAGTTAGCCTTAATAGTCTGTTTATTTTAGGTAAACATTACACCGCCGTGCGGAGCTTTTGGGAGAGATTTTAAAATTGCCGCGCGTTTTGATATGACATGCACGACGATGCGTTCGCTAAACTCTCATACTTCGCCGATTGGCAGCATTCGTTGGAGTCCAAACTTTAAGAAAGCGTAATTTGAATCCGAATAACTTAAGACTGGGAACTGAAGCTTTCTATATTCTTCTGTCTTGACTAATGTTTGTCTGAAGTGGCGTTGTCATTATATTTTATAATTTTTTTAAATTAGGTATATTGGGCCATGCCCAACCCTGCCCCACTAGCTACGCCAACGCTCTCAGGCCACCGCCTGCGACTGCCTCCAGTGATCAAGTAAAGAACTAACCTAGATAGGAGCAGTATTAGACATCTTTCTTAGACTATTACAGTGATTTTAAGTAAAGACTTATTATATATACTACTTGATAACTTTAAGTAGATTAGTTACGTATCTGCTAGGTTAATTAGTTATTGGAACTTTAACTACGAGGTCATATCGCCTACTACAAGAGCGCTCTTTAGTTGTCTGGTGAACTTGACCCAACTCTACCTGAGATCGTACAGTCTCAGGACCATCCCATCCAAAGGACAATAACAAAACCTAAAGGCCTCGGTCGGCTTTCGGACCCACGATCTTGAGCTCAGTAGGCTAGCACGCTACATCTGAGCTACACTGAGAGTTATCGTGATCACAAACACACACAGAGGGCGCCGGTAGCTCAGTGGTATGCGTGCGAGGGTCAGAAAACGGACATTCACGACAGCCCAAACAAAGATTAAAAACCACATCGATTTACCCCCCCCCCCCCCCCCCCCCCCCCCCTCAGAGAAATATATAGATATATAATAGATAATTTAAAGTTGAGGCTCCTGCGCAAGCTCCGCATCTGTTCAAAACGTTGATATGCCACATTGCCTACCTTTGAACCGGGATTATAAGGATGCAACATGTGCAATTATATAGAAATTCGAAGAACATAAAACAGTCTAATTTTATGTTTCAGGTGCGCCACAACCCGGACAACATTTTTGAGCAAGATTACAATACACATAGAATAAATGTGTATAAATGCAAAGTTTCACCTTTATAGCTCATCGGAGAAAATGGTGAAAATCATCGGAGGCATACCACATGGATTTTATGAACAGCAAAAAAATAATAAAAATATCTTACGGATCTCTTTTTCAACTAAAAATTAACACACCTGATTTCGTCAGAGAATACCCTTCCAGACACGCTATACAGACAAACAGGACCCATCACAGAGAAATGTACATACAGAAACGTAGAAAAAGGCACCGACTAATCACACGCGCGACACATCACAAAACATAGACACTTCAGAAACAGACTCAAACGCAGTTACACAGACGCAACGAACATTCGACAAACCTATGGAAAACAAACAGACATACCAATAATATATTCAGACAAATGGAAACTAGGCAACAAAGACACATACGAACAGATCCAAGGACACCCAGACACGCCAAACATACCAAAAACAGTAACCTGCACCAAAGACACAAACGCACTCATCTAAATACACAAGAATACACCAAAAATATTCAAACACACAAAAAAAGTTACACACAGGTAAAGATGCATATGAAAATAGATATATAGATACATCATAAATATTACCTACCCAGGTTTAGTTAGGGTAGGCATTTTTAACAAGTACCTGACAACACACAGGCTTGGGGACATCGCTAACGTCTCATTCGAAGGACGACATACTCAAAGTTTTATAACCACCCAGATAAAGAAAAACCCAAGAGCCTGGCACCCTTTAATTTGAAATAACTAACAAAAGTTAACAACTTAAGACAGAATTATGCAATGCCTGGCATCAAGCTATGGTATTAATAATATAATTATTATTATTAATAAACAAATATTATTAATGAAAATAAATTGTAATAACTCCTGAACATATAAATTTCATTATTACCTTTTGTAAAAAAAGGTTTTGTCCCGATTTTGCGACATACTTAATAGTTTAAATGTAAGGAGGGCGCTGGTACTTCGGAGGTACTGAGGTGTGTTTGTGAACACGATGGCTCCTGCCAGAATAAATGTATCGACACGAAATTTTATGTGTGTATGCAGAACACTCTAAGGACGACATTGAATTCCAGCCAAAACGGCCAAAGGGAAGGGGATTAGGGGAGGCTTAACACAACAACTCTAATAACTGCCGTTATTAAGTTCACCGTTTTACCGTTATTAAGTCCTCTATTATACCGTTAATAAGTCCTCTAAGAGAGACCTATTGATTTTCAGCGAAATCATCGGAAGCGGAGAGGGGCTCAACTCAAAAATCAGAACTATATTAAAAATTCAGAACACCATGAGGATGGCAACTATTAATTTTCCGCAAGATCAATCAAAAGGAACGGGGGGGAACAGAGAAAAGGGACTCAAATACCCTTACACTAATAACTGCCGATGTAATGAATATATCGACAAAAGTATGAAGATTCAGAAGTCAAATATTGAATTTTAGCCCAAATGGTCGATTAGTCTTGCTGGGGAAGTACATAGCGGGTGATTCACCACCGACTTTTTATTTCATTCATTATTTGTGTGAAATTTAAATAAATGCGAGCTAAAGACATACAAAATAACTTTTCTAAACAAAGTTTGTTTTTGCCTCCAGACTAAATCCTAACCTAACGGATGATCCATATACCCTATTAGTCAATGATATCATTTTTCAATATCTTTCTGCATAAAACTATTTATGTTAAATAAAGTTACATTTTGAAATATCTTTATCACCATAAAACTATTGATCACAATTTGAACAATTTAACTCAAAATATTGCCTATTTTTTCCCAAGTTACAAAAACTTTAGGTAACATAAATGTCCAAAATAACGATATTGGGTCCTCCTTATTACTATCATTATATCGATGTTGCTGAGACGATTTATCACTTTAACCATATATCGATAATTTTGTACATCTTTACACACTGGCACACCAAACAAAAAAACAGACAATAAAGACACATACGGACTCGTTTATACACAGAAAGGCTCACAAACCAAAAACACATATACATTCCAAAACACGCACACAGACGCTCCACAAACACACGAAAAAAAAAATCACAAACACCTAGCACAATTTACCTACCTCAGGTACAGATCCACCATTGAGTCTTTCAGCAACGTCTGATTCGGGGGGACGACTTCTGGTACTAAACATCAAACATTTTTAAATTTTAATTTGAGAAAAAATAAAAAAGTCTGAATAGAAGAATATGTACAAGGAAAAAAAAAATCAAAAAAACAATTCTACACATGCAATAACAAGCAAAACACAAGACTCAGAACAGGCAAAATCCAAAAGACACAAACAAAGCAAAGGATAACGTGCACAAACAGAAGAAGACTTTAGATTGCTCACAAAGTTTGTGAAAAATAAGAGCTTACCAAAACCAGGACAAGTGCAACATACATATAGATACCAAAATAAGGCTAAAGCAGCAAATAACAAATAATTTCGGAATTCAGAATGAGTATTTTGAGGCGAAAAAAGTTGGAACGGAAAACAGTTCTAGCGATCGAGTATCTTAATATCAGCATTTTGTGATCATATTTAAGACAATGTATACTAAAAAATATGAAATAAATAATAATAAAATTTATGAATATAATTGAAAACATAAAATAGGTATCACTTGTATACTATCGGTTTTGAAAGTAAATAAAATATATTTTTTTAAGATTTTAAAATCAATATTGCTCGCGTCAGGACGTCCGAAATATCAACTAAACTCTCCTAAATCTCAATTTATTTATTTTTAAATTTACAAACAAATATTCACAACTGTATAAAAAATATATACAACATGTAAATGTGCTAAGAGATGGCAATGTCAAAAATCACCCAGTGGAGACACTCCCTAGTCACTGAGATACTCTCATTTGTAAGTAATCACTGTCAGTGCTGCTTCTAAGGAGGTCCTAGGCCAGTTAGCAACTTAGGTGACAAAGGGTACGTTAAAGTAAGTGGGAAGAGTTTTGTTGGAGACATAATAAGGAGCAGTGGCAATTGAACTGAAGGCATTGGATGCGCTGGAGATGGAACCCCAGAGTTCAAGTCCGTAAGTCCACACAGGTTTGAGTACTGCGTTTTCAAAGTTACTTTAGATCTTTGGTCTAGTAGTCATAGTAACAGTTTATAACGTCTGTTCATTTCTTGTATTTTCAGTTCCATGTTAGTCGCTCTTCGAGTAAGAGGACCGGTTAACGGACATTGTTTTCTGAGGGGATGAGAAGCAGATATTAACTAATTCATGACATTTATAAGTTTCACAATTGACTATAGTATTTTGTTTTATTTTTTTGGATTAAATATAGTGAAAATGATGTTTTTAATCTATAGCTAAGCAAGTACCCTTATGTTTGAAGTAGGTAGTAATTTTTTATATATGTACGTTCGATATTTCGAACTGGATAGAGCAACAATTAGTCTGGTTTAACTACTATATTTTTAAATAATTGAATGCGTTGAAATTATAATTATTCATCATTTTTTCCCGCACCCAAAAGTATAGTTTCATTGCATTTGACTGGAAATTTTTTTTTTTAATTGGCTACACTGCTCGAGGGTGACAATTAATAGAACTAGTTTGGGTTATTGTCAATCCCACTGTTTTCTTTGTAAGGCAGTGAGTTATTTTTTTTTTCGCTTAAAATAGATTATTTTATTTTAGTAAATTGCTTATACAAAAAACATGTTACTATAAATTTTGTAAAAACAGGTTATGGATTTAAAATTATTTTTCAAAATCCGAGTATCCGGAAGCGACAAAACCTACATACGGGATATTAAAATTAGACATTGACAATAACGAAAGCACCCACCAACTGAGAAAACAACTACAGCAGACCAAAGTCAACATTTTTAAATTTTAGATAATATATCGATGGCCTCATATGATAACCTCGTATCTCCACATTTTGGTTAAAATCATGTTTTTGTGTAATCTCAATGACAACCTTGTATTGCATCAACCTAAGTTTGAATATTGGCGGAAAACGAATTAACTATGGCAGTAAATTCGTTTTCCGCCAATATTCAAACTAAGGTTGATGCAATACAAGGTTATCATTGAGATTACACAAAAACATGATTTTAACCAAAATGTGGAGATACGAGGTAATCATATGAGGCCATCGATATTGTAAACGAAGTGTTCAATTTGACTATAACCACTAATCAAGAAAAATCTTCGAAGAAGAGATGCAAAGTTAGTGATTGGTCGAAGTGGGACAACGGTTTCGATTCACCTTGCGATATGGATCAATAATAGAATATATTTTTCAATTATTTTAAATGTAAATTAAATATTGGATCGTTAATCTTTGGAAACGAGTCCTAGTTTGCGCAATGTAGCTAAAGACGCACATTACGTTGCTACAAAAATAGCAGTCTCTGATCAGTGCTGATGAAGGCACAAGATTGGCTTTGGTCCAAACCATCGGACAGAGTACAAATAGCCTAACATTCGGTGACCCCAATTTAAATCAAACAGACAGCTACCAAACAGAGGCATTAGGGATCATTGCATATAAGGAACATATCAAAATGTTTTTGTTGTAGATAATGTATATTCTTTGGAGACTTTTTTTTTGATAAAATTCCACGGAAGAATGGTTGAGGCGCTGAAGCCTCCGGACGATTTGAACAGGAGTCTGGAGAATACACGGTTCAATGGTCAATTGAGTACCAGGCGCCATAGTCTCCAGGAACCAGTAGTGCCGAGTATACAGAAAGCAATGACCCCTATTTCTTACCATGCTCATGTCCAACTACTGTGGACTAGCCAAGAGATAAGTATAAAGGGTAAACATTCAAACGTAGCTGAATTCCGAAGAAAGAAAATGTTACTATACTAAAATATAACAGAAAACTTTGGGAAATTTTTTTTTTTTTTTTTAACATCTGCAATGTAAAAAAACTTTAAAGTAATGGCACCATTACTGACGTTTCCAGTTCCGGTGGGTCGCAACTGGTAAATGGTTTTAATACAAAACCCAAGCGCAAACATGGGCCTTCTGTTTACAGCCGAGAGCAGGGAGACTGACTTGCTTGAATAGTTGAAGGGCCGAAATGGCGTACGTAGTGCCGACAGTTCCGAACGGTCCAACAGACATTTCACGGTCACCAGGTACATTAGCTTATCAGACATGAAAAGACACACCTGCGTCCGCTCCTCACCCACTCTGCTTCTTATCGTATCGCCACATTTTCGAATTTGTCTTTTTAGAAGAACCGTTGATAAACCGTGGATATTGAATTATACGAGCGCTATCTATTTAACCGGAACTAACCTCCTAGGTGAAGATAACCAGGGTTGGATCATAGCGCAAATAATATTATTTGACTAAATACACCTAGAAATTATGTAGGAATCTATTAAAATTGGCCAGAAATTTGATGTAGACTTTTCAACGAAATTCCTTGTTCTAAGACTTCAAAAATGCAAAAAATAATATCCTGACCGTCTATGATTGTCACTAAACACGATAAATCCTCGAAAGAATGAATATATCGACACTTAATTTAACATGTGAATCTAAAACCCATGAGGACGACGGCTATCAATCTTCAGCCGAATGGGCTTAAGGAAAGGAGGGGGATTCAACAAATATCTGCCAATGTGATGAATGCAATTTTATTGGAGGATTGAGAAGTCCCTGAATAAGACATCTATTAATTTTCAGACAAATTGGTGATAGAGGAAGAGAGTTTAGACGGAGAGTGAAAGGTGATTACATAAAAATATATTTAAATAAGATGAAAAAAAAGTCGTCAGTGAAAGACGGACAATTTAATTCCCCGGCACGAATTAATTAACTAAGTTTCCGTTGTTCCTCTGAAACAAATAAACAGATTTGGCTGAAAATCAATAGGTTACGTCCTTGTGTTGTTCTTGGTACGGTTCCTCACCGATACCCGACACGAACCCGTACACAGACCACTCACCATTTGGACGACCAAACAGACACCGTTTATTATAGCAACTCTTTTTTTCAATAACTTGCCCTAAGATATAAAACTAGAAATATAAAACCAGAGAGGTTCTCTGAGGAGGCATATGACTAGGGTCATGGAGTGGGTCACTGATCAGATTGAGTCCTTGTTAAGTTCTCTCTACTCTGACTAGCACGACGCTCTGTTCTGCTCTCTTCTCTCCCTGCTCTGCCAAGATCCGCCCTATGTATGCTGTTGTACTCTGCTAAATTCATGTCCACTTGTCTTGTCTCTCACTCGGTTAAAAGTCAATGTCTCTCACTCGGTTAAAAGTCAATGTCTCTCACTCGGTTAAAAGTCAATGGAATGAACCTGACACCGGGTCAGGTTCATTCCATCAGCACTTTATTATTTTTACTAAAGATTCTATTTTTATTTATTTATTATTTTTCTCTTTTTTTGTATTTCTTCTCTTCATTAGTTTTCTTTGTTCTTAGGGATTCTTCTATCTTAAGATGTACTTTATTAATTTATCAAGTTACTGTCGTGTCCACTCGTATTATTATTCTCATTATCATTATTGATTATATCTAAGTCTATATATATTTACATTTTCTTCTTATTGATATATGTCAAAGATAGATTGAATACGTTTAATTATTAACAGCCATTGTACAGTCCTAGCTGACTGGTCCCGATCCCACAATCAGACTCCGTCTTCTGGGAGGAGGTAGCGTATTTATCATGTCTTATTTTGTAATGATTTAAAGGCATTGAATAAATAATAAAAAAAAAATCGGGTAGATAAATCATTTTCATTCATTTTCGAAATCAGGAAATCGGAATAAGTAGGAGGCGGAGGATAAACTTTTAATTCTTTTTCCGGATATCGCACGTAATCCGGTTCAGATAAAGTGGTATAATGCAAAGTTACTGCCAGACAAGCTGCTAAATATTATTCTAGGGAGAAGTTACGCATATATTACACTAAATATTATACTGTGGCAATCCTGACGATAAATCGTACTGAGATTTAAAATAAAAGTTTTTTAAGGATTGGATCGACGAATGATTTTGTCAATGATGGCAGTTGGCTCAACCTTTATTTATAACCATTACGAAAGAGTTTTATTGTCCAATCAGCGTCAGATCAAGGCTGCTTTATGTGTACACAAGCTTTCTGGGACCTGGGAGACAGACATTTTCAGGTCTCATCTCGTGAGTTCCATATTTCGGATATGGAACATCGCTCTCTAACAAATATTATCTTCTGTTCAAAGTCAATTTTACATGATTTTGAAGAGGTTAGGTTAGGTTTTATGACTCATGTCCAGACTTTAACTACGAGGTCCATATCGCCTACTACCAGAGCGCTCTTTCGTCACTTTGGTGGACATGAGCCCATCTCTACTGTGGGAGTCCTAAAAGTTGCGAACCATAAATTTTTATTCAGGGGTCTTTAACAAGTACCTGACATCGTACAGGCTCGGGACCATCGCTTAACGTCCCATCCGAAGGACGGCGTGTTTAAGTTTATTTTACCTTCCAAATAAAATAAACTAAGGGCCTCTGTCGGGTTTCGAACCCACGTTCTTCAGCTCAGAAGGCAAGCATGCATACCACTGAGCTACCGGGCCCTCTTGATTTTGAAGATATAAACATTAATACATGAACTTGTTCAACATTTATATTGTCTAACTCCACCAAAAATATATATACTTAAGTTTATTTATAGTTTAGCAGCTTCGGATTCTGCCATTAGTACAAAGTTCAACAATAACATTTAAATTTGCAATCTTGGCATAATTGTACAACTCTGAGATTACCTGAGGCTGTGACTCTCTAACCCAAAGGGAAACCTTACAAAAGAGGAAATCCTATTGTTCTGGCGGAAAATTCTAACGAGTGAAAAAATGTGGATATAAACATTAAGTTCAAAATATGTGGGCGCTGGTAGCTCAATGGTATGCGTGCTTGCCTTCTGAGCTCAAGATCGTGAGTTCGAAACCCTTCCGAGGCCCTTAGTTTATTTTATCTGGGAGGTAAAATAAACTCCCAGATAAAATAAACTCAAGCACGCCGTCCTTCGAATGGAAGGTTAAGCTATGGTCCCGAGCCTGTACAAGGTCAGGTACTCGTTAAAGACCCCTGCATTAGGTGAATAAAAATTTAGGGTAGGCAAATTTAGGACTCCAACAGTAGAGTCGGGCTCATGTCCACCAGAGTGACGATAGAGCGCTCTGGTTGTAGGCGATATGACCTTGTAGTTAAAGCCCGGGCATGATTCACAATAACTATCTAATTAAACTTCAATAATTAATAAGAAAGTGAAAAAAAAATTAAATAATAAAAAGGAGAAATTCAAATAAACTAGAAAAAAATGGTATTCATGAACGACCAAACTCATTTCAAATTCTCAATTCTGTTAACGCCATTAGGATAATCAATTAGTGTTGTTATTTATTCATATATTAATAATAATTGTATATATCCTTCATTTGATGCAATATAATATATTGTTCATTCTTTTATTACACATATTATGTACATATTTTATTTTATTATTGTTACCTTTCTTATTACTTCGACATTATTTCATATTACCATTGATTCAGTTATTTATTATACATAGGTACTATGTACCTTATTATGAATACAATTTCTTTAAACCATTTGAATATCTTCCTTTCTACTTCATTTTATCAACATTTTGTTTCACATTCTTATTACTTTTTGAACTGTTTAAACCCATATATTTTCAGTGTTACATTTTTCCATTAGGACAATAGGCCTTTCCTCCTCTGAACCACTTTATGTAGAATTAGACAATATAAATGTTAAACAGATTCTTGGTTTTTATTAGTTTTCCCCTATATCGATACAGATCGCAAAAATATTTTCATACATAAAAACATGAGGCTCATAAAAATTGAAATGAAGATTACAAGAGACAAAAACATTCATATAATAAAAAACAATAACCAAGAAACTAACTAATATGCTCTGGCTATGCAAACAGGGAAAAAAAATAGCTTACAGCTATAGAGGCATTCGCAAGAAGATGAAGATATGTTACAAAAGGGAGGAGGAGTGGGGTGTGGGAGGGGGGGAGAATGAGGGAGTAGAGACTCACCAATGTTGGGAGGCAGCTTCCCAATCGAAATAGTTGGAATCGTAGGAAGAGCCGAACAGGGAGTAATCCAGTAGTGGCACCTCCTTGCTCCTGGTGACAGTAGCCAAGTCACATAGGAGGCAATAGTCATAAACTTTTCAATGGGACATATCTTAAGACAGTTTTGAATTTAAATTGATACTTAAAAAAAAAACACGCATATTCCAAGAAGTTAAAAATACACGGTTCATGCATGTATTCTTTTTTTATTTATGTATTAATATATTTACAACGGCATAACATTTGCCATTAGCAATTGTGATAGTGCAGTGTCAGGTGCGTGGCTGTACTGCTGAGGTACGTGACCGAAGAGGAGTCCAGGCTAGTCCTGGAGCAGGTCCCTCTGCCATATCCGCTTGAGGCGTCGTGGTAGATTTGTGGGGAGTGTTTGTAGATAATTCTTGTATAAAAGTGGATTGGCGTGATGATGTAGTTTATCGTGAAAATTTTGATATAGTGTCTAGAACAGAGGGTACAAATGGGATATTGAGGTCATTATGTAATGTGAGGTTGGAAACGTAAAATGGCGCATTGGCAATGTGGCGTAGTATAATGGATTGTATTGACTGAAGACGTTGTATGTTCCAACATAGATATAGATATTCCAATATAGATTAATTACATTAATCATTACTCTTCTTTACTACAAATGAGAAATGATCGAATATCAAGAATATGTCTATTGTGTAGAAAAATTCAAAATTTTTCAAGACCTTGCAATTAAAATAAATACAAATTTGGATATATTTTCTTGTAATCTATAAACATACTTATTTATTAAGACTCATGCCCGGGCTTTAACTAAAAGATCATATCGACTACTACCAGAGAGCTTTTTCGTTGCTCTGGTGGACGTTAGCCCGACTCTACTGTCAGAGTCCTAAATTTGCCTACCCAGGTTTAGTTACCTGGTATCGGAACCATCCGAAAGACGCCGTGCTCAAGTTTCTCTTTTTATCTCCCAGATAAAAGAAACTAAGAGCCTCAGTCGGGTTTTGAACCCGCGATCTTGAGCTCAGTAGACTCTATCCTTATATTAATACTTTTGATCAGAGGCCTGCGTTCGAAATCTTAACGGATTATATGGTCCTAAAGTGTACAAAAACACAAACATTCGACCCATGGATTTAGAGCCCCACCATTTATGTCCAATTATTCACTGGTTTCAGGGCAAAAGGAATCGACCGAAACAAAGAGGTGATTAGGGGATGGCTTAACACAAAAACTCTAATAACTGCCGTTTTAAACAATGTATTGACACGAAATTTCATGTGTAAATTCAAAGGCTTGTGAGGACGACTCCTATTGATTTGCAGCCAAATCGGTCAAAGGGTAGAGGTGATTAGGGGATGGCTCAATTTAAAAAAACACCAATAACAGCCCGTGACAAATGTATCGACATGAAATTTTATATTTAAATTCAAACCCTCATAAGGAGGGCACCTATTAATGTTTCGCGAAATCGGGATAAGGAAAGGGGCTGACAGAAAAGAGGGCGCGACTTAAAGACTCTAATAACTGCTGATGTAATGAATGTATCGACGAAAAAAATTTAGTATAAGAATTAATTCGTACTGTGGAAGTAAATTATTCACTCAGGACTTTTTTTGGGGGGGGGGGGGGGGTTTACTAATTTACGTATCAAAGTTCGTGTCGATACATTCATTACATCGGTAGTTATTAGCTTTTTTGAGTTGAGCTCCCTTTCCCTTCGGCCGGTTTTGCGGAAAATTAAAAGTTGTGTTTATAAGTTTTCGATTTGACGTATCAAATTTCGTGTCGACACATTCATTACATCGGCAGTTATTAGAGTCTTTTACGTCGTTCCGGATACACATATAACATTTTATATGAAAGAAATTTAATAATTTTATACATATATATGTATATATATAATTTTTTTTTAGAGGACGCCGGTAGCTCTGTGGTATGCGTGCTTGCCTTCTGAGCTCAAAATCATGAGTTCAAAACCCGGCCGAGGCCCTTAGTTTATTTTATCTGGAAGGTAAAATAAACTCAAGCACGCCGTCCTTCGAATGGAAGGTTAAGCGATGGTCCCGAGCCTGTACAAGGTCAGGTACTCGTTAAAGACCCCTGCATTAGGTAAATAAAAATTTATGGTAGGCAAAATTTTAAGACTCCCATAGTAATCAAGCTCATGTACACCAAAGTGATGAAAGAGCGCTCTGGTACTAGGCGATATGACCTCGTAGTTAAAGCCCGGGCATGAGTCATAATAACTATATATATTTTATTTCATTTTTTGAATTGGGGGGTTGAAAAACAAAGTGCCAGTAAAACTTCCTCTATAAGAGAAAGGGGAACACCGGGTGTCCTTGATTACAAATTATATTAACGCTAATTTTTCGATAACTTGATACTATGATATTAAATAGCAAGGAGTGGCTTTTGAGAAAAAAATAAAGTAAGAAATATTTACACATTCCAGAAGGCAGTGGCTGTGTACAAAAGAATTTATTGGACCAATAAACCCAACCTTATCGTCTAGTTAAATGTTTATTTACACAGCCACTAAAAGAAGTTTCTCCAAACGAAAAAAGTTTAGACATTTGAGAATAGAAAATGTAAAAAATATTCAATATACTTCAATGTAAGTGGAAAAGTCAAGATTACATAGAAATCAATGAAAAGAACCTGGATTTATATGAACTAAAGTATGTAGTAATATTTAGTGAAAAAGTCGTCGGTGATTCACCGGCAATGTACATCCCCAGAAAAAATTAATCAATTAACTTTTCGCTCCCCCTACAAAATCAGTCGACCGTTTGCGCTAATATTCAATAGTTGATTACATAGTGGCTGCTAAATCCTCATACTAAGTTGTGTGTCCACAAAACATTACATCAGCAGTTATTGAGGTATTTGAGTTGAGCCTCCCTCCTCCCCCTTCCCTTTAGCCGATTCTGTTGAAAATTAATAAGTGTCGTTGTTATGGGATTTTGCATTTTGTGTCGATACATTCATTACAATGGCAGTTATTAGAGTTTTTGAGTTGAGCCTCTCCCTTAATCCCCCCTTCTCTTTGACCGATGTGGCTGAAAATCGTTAGGTGTTGCCGTTATGAGTTTCAGGTCACGCATATAAAATTTCGTGTCAATATGTTCAGTCTATCCGGAGTTATCGTATTCACAAACCAGCATTTTTTTTTTTTCATATTTGGAATCTGGAGTTCGGAAAACATGAAATTCCGTTGAAAACTTCGGATAGAATTGTTGACCAATTACACAACTTCCCCTGAAAGAGATTCCTTCCTCAAGAGATCAATAAAAAAAATTTCTGAACAATTAACTAGAAAAGAGAGATAAAAGACTCATCCATTAGATATAGGAGAGAAAAATAAGCTAGCTGTGAACATTTCGGCGGGGGGAGGGGGCTGTGCGGCATTGATCAAACCACAAAATGAAACATGGGTTACCAGGATTCCATTAAATTCAGCAAGTAGCTGGACTGCATCCATGTACACCAAAAATATATTGAGTTTTGCAAATAAAATCAACTCAATAATACATTATTTCTTGTCTTATAGATTTACTTTTGTTTTGTTGTCATCATAAAAAATTAAGAAGGTCCTCTCTGTGCTCTGCTACCCGGAAAACTCACAAACCTACATGGTATACCGAGGCATATACATTTTTTAAATGTTTAATGAATCAAAATATGAAGAAAATTGAAATTTCCTACATCGAATGTGCAAAATAAGTCAAAAAGTAATTAATATATGGAAAATATATCCAAATAAGCAATTATATACATGTATGCCCGAATATGCAAAAGTATTTACTCAAAAATTCAGTATATGATCCTACTGGCAAGATTGGAGAAAGTATTCACCCAAAAAATGAAGAAAAGGAGGAGTATTACTAATTTTTGCTTACACAATTTGACTGAATAACTACATGCCAATAGCATTGCATACACTGAATATTGTAGTAAATACTATATTTTGGTAGATATATTAAGCAAAATCTATACACTTCGAATCAATCACAAGAGCAATGAAATCTAATCCAATGAATTAGGGTTATCGTCGTTTTCTTAGTTTGTGAACGCATTATTTGAGAAAATGTATTAGAACAAATGAAAAATACCCGGCAAAATTCAGCATTCCACAATTTGAGAACCAGACCACATTTATATACAAGTAAGTTACCATGGCAACAATTGAATACCGAAAAAAAAAAAAAGTGACTTCCCTAATTTGAGGCTTATATAAGATGATTTCTTATACAAATAAGATTATTATAAACATTAAAGCTAATAAAAAAATGAAAAAAAAAGTGTTCAATTAAACCAGTATATTCCAAGCATTCAAAATAAACAAGATATTGTTGTACTATTGATTGTATTCGAGAGGGAAAAAAATTGTTAGTGGGCGATTCACCAATGTGGGTTGATCCTTGACCAAAGTAAGCAAATATATATAACATGATTACCTATATTGAACATATTCCTGGTAGCTCATAACACTCCATGACTTGTCAAGTTGTGTATTACTATCTTCAGAAAAACTGTGGGCATGTGTTACTTCACCATTACGAGGCTTAACTCCGTTAGTAATAGGAGAAAGGCCGTTAATACCGCCACTAAGCTCTACTTTCTTGCTCCTAGTGTAATATTCAGTTCTTTTTTGTGAATCAATCATTTCTTAAACATTTTACATTTAAAAATCAATAACGTACTAATTAACTGTAACGTCTAAACAAAATACGAGGGAAACGGAAAGATGTTATCACAGTTCTGACGGTAATACAATGTAAATATAATATTACGTTATCACGAACAAATCAATTAAGCGAACGCACAAAACATGAAGCTACATTGAAGAATTTTCAAAGAAAACTATCAACATTAACACATCCACAACACATCTATCACTGATACAAATCCCCCCACGGCAGCACTACTAGCCTACTTTCCAATAACCTTCAAGCTATAAGATTAAAACACAAAATGTTAAACAAGAATTCACTATTAAACACAATATACAATATTTTCAAACAAGATTCTGTTCTATCGACTGAAATAGGAGGAACCTAACTAAACAGTGATGACACAAATGTCAACATAACACTAACATGAAAATGGAACAGGCATGTGTCCGCACGAATCGATACTACAACCATTATCGATACTATTGTTTTCGCATTCAAATTGGATTTTATTTATTTTTTGGATTTGATTGGTGATGAACGTTATTTGCTAAAAATATTTAAATATCAAACAAATATTAGAAAATAAATATAATGCCTGAATAAAGTGGCAGAAATATATGTTGTACTGACAATTATAACAAATGTAATTGAAATAGATTTTTGATAACACCATTAACAATTAAAGACACTCATGACAATTTATAGAAATTGGGCCTATAAAATAAAACTGCTATTGTGTCTGTGGTTCAGCAAACGTCCGTTTCTTTACAGTGAATAAGTATTAGTTTTTCTATTTTAATCCCGCCCAAAAAAAAAAAAGTTCAAATTTGGCAGCGTAGATTAACAAAGAAAAAATTGAATTCAAACTAAAAATTAACACATAATAATGATACGTGATGAAGACCTTTCTAGATACCTGGTTGAGTCGGCAGGTAATATTGATGTCTTAGGAATGACGTTCATTTCATTTTTTTTTTTTTTACATAAAATACACACATACATGAGGCCCGCCGATAGAACGATATAAAACGACACCGTGAGACCAAAGGTCACTAACGAGCAATGTTATTGTTTATTTCGATTTGATCTATCCATTCATATGTTACAATAAATTTCAAACATGATTCTTTAAAAATAATATTGAAAAATTAATAAGGACATTTCTATTATTAATTATTTTTATTATATGGGGATTAGATAAAAATGAAATAGTTGTAGATTACAAACAAAAGTTTTTACATTATATTTTTTTTTCATTTAAAATTACTTAATAATGAAAATCAAAGAATTTAAAATTCTCAACGACACAGTACATCCGTGAAGGAGAAAAATAGGATCCTTTCACAAGGGCCGAGATTTTTTTTAGGATCGACATGAATTAAAATTTGTAGCGAAGGGGGGTATAAGGTATCATATTTAAAACAACAACAACAACAAAATTTATTTGGACCAGCAAAAAAAGGTGCAATACACAAATATATAAGAAAATTAAGGGTTTAAAATAGGAAGTCCTGGTACAGTCTTTGTTTGAGTCGCCTCCCAGGAGTAGGCGCTCCTAGACTGTGGTGTACAGCCCCGGAACAATGCACAAGGGCTTCGTGGTGGTTCTTCACTAGTTTCTCGATGTGCGCTGCAAAAAGAGGAACACCCAATTCTTCGTGGATTTTGTGATTCCTGACAAACCAGGGTGCGTTTGTTGCTATTCGGAGTACTTTATTCTGGAATGTTTGTAGTCGTTTCATGTTAGTGTTGCTGGTACCGATCCAGACTGGGCAGGCATATGTTAGAAGTGGAAGTAGGAGTGTCTTGTATAGCAGAATAGTACACGTGTGTTTAAGTGGCGTGTTTCTGTTTATGAGAGGGTAGAGGGTGTTAAGTCGTGAATATGCTAGCTGTAGTTTTCTGTTAACGTGTAGTTTCCATGTGAGTCGTGTATCTAAAAGTACAAGATAGCGCACACCCTGGTCCTTAGGATTCCAGAGAATCGGGAGGTCATCAATTTGCAGCTTGATTTGTTCTTCTATGGAGAATCTGCGAAGAGTGAAAATTTTGGCTTCGGTCTTCCCTGCGTTCAGTTTGAGCCTCCATTTTGAAAACCAGTGAGAAACTTCTGTCAGGGCTTCCTGGAGCTGTTCAATGGCGACGGAGAGGACACCATGCTGACAGGCGATCATTGTGTCATCGGCATAGGTGGCTAATGTTGCCGTGGGAATTTCGGGGATGTCTTGCATGAACAAATTGAAAAGTAGAGGGCTCAAAATATCACCTTGAGGGACCCCGGCTCTTATTCTTTTCTGAGTGCTCATTGCGTTGCCCACTTTAACTTGAAATGTTCTGCCGTGGAGAAAAGACGTAATAAGTTGAACAATGTATCTGGGTGCCAGGCTTTTCTTCAGTTTATATATCAGCCCCTCATGCCAAACGGTGTCGAAGGCTGCGGCTACGTCCAAAAATACGGCGGCAGTGTATGTCTTCGCCTCAAAGCCATGGACGATCATTTCGGTCACCTGTTGGAGCTGCTGAACCGCCAAGTGCTTGGCTTTGAACCCAAACTGGTGGGACGGTATGGTGCCTTCTAAACATTGAAGAAGTCTTTTATAAATTATCTTTTCGAAAAGTTTAGACATTGAGTTTAAAAGACTTATTACTTAGTCGCCCGGAACCGGAAGCGTCAACCAGCTTTACTAATGGACTATCATCGTATCTGGTTGGAGCCCATTCACCGACATTGCTGTAAATGTTTTTTCAGAAAATATGAAGAATCAGTGCCATAAGGTCCATCTATATTCTTTATTTCTTTTTCGGCTATTTTCATTAGACCAGAAATCTTTTTTATATTTTCCTATGATTGACTATCCTTGTTTCTCATTGAAGCCTCTCTACTGACGTTGCTGCATTAATGTCTTTTTCTAGGCTCCTCCCAAACATAAACCTAAGTTTCTGCTCTCCTACTAAACCTTCGAAATTTTTATTTGCTGGATTCTCACTTTCAGTTTTTGATTTTTTTGGGGTCCTTCGATCTCTAAAATTGAGGCTAAACCCCGACTCACACTTAAGTTTCTACTCTAGCTCTAAACCTTCAGTCTCTTTATTTGGTCGTCTCTTAACTTTTGTTTTCGTTCTTTTGAGGGTCCTCCGATCTCTGAAATTGACTTTACACCCGGCCTCACACGTATGTTACCGCTCTCCCTCTAAGCCTTCAGTCTCTTTATTGATGAACTCTTACTTCCAGACCCGGATCCAGGCCTCGAACCATGCTTTGGACCCAAGTTTGGGTCTGGAAGTGTGAGCCCGGATTCGTGGACCCAAAGGGGAAGTTATGAAATCGGCCAGAGAATCCAAGTTGAGTTTTTATTGGACTTTCATGTTTTCCGACACTTGATTTTAAAAATAAAAAATAAAAACATTCTCAAGGTTTTTCATCTCCCTGATAAAAAAAACCTAAGGTCGGGTTTGGAACCCGAGATCTTGAGCTCAGTAAGCAAGCACGGTGGAGATGATAGATGAGTTTCTCTGTAGAGTGGTCGTGATTGGCTCTAGCTCTGACGGTATCATCCACTTCATTGTCGTGTTACGTTACTGATGCCCCATGAGGCTAGAACTATTCTAGCAAGTGTTGTGAAATTTCGTTTTGAATTATTGTCAACCATTTTGACGTTTGATAAAAAACAGCTGTTGAGCCGTTAATGTATAGAAAAAAGAGATATTGTGATACTATATTGTGAAGGGACTCATATATTGGCTTTTATTACAAATGAAAGGAGAACAATGGACGGGTGGTACTTTTTATTTATATATATACCCAATACAAAATTTTTAAGAGTGGCCACAAAAAGAAAATAGACTAAAGTAGTTTTAGAAATTGGTTCTTAAGATTTTTTGTAAATATATATATTTTTTTATTTTTTCCAAACTTAATTTTTAAATTCATGTTAAATTACATAGGTTAAGTTTAATAAACCCAAATTTTGTTCTCGATTCTATGATATTCATTTTCCCTATAAACCAAGTAAGATAATACCTTTGGATTAGATTAAATTTTTTTGAAAATTTAGAAAAGTACTACGTATGATGGCATCTCAGATTATATGGTATACAGTGGCTCAAAAAAATGTAGGCAATTTCATTTATGTAGGTTTTAATCTTGTAACAAAATAAAGAACAAAACAGAAAGATTTTTAATAGAAAACATTAATTATGAGAAAGACTTGAACAATAGTAATTTCAATGAAATTTCATGACAATCCAAACATTAGATAATGACCTAGCACTATATTTATACTTAGACCTACCTCCACAACCCCCCTCCCGTTCACAATTTTGTGACGTCACACACTCTGTTTTTCTATTTGGCCTTTAAGAATACTACATGAGAAATTTCATGACAATCCGACCATTAGTTAATGAGTTAGCACTATTTTTATGCTTAGCCCTCTCTTACAACCCCCCTCCCGTTCAAAATTTTGAGGAGCCACATAGCCTATTATTCAATCGGGCTCGAAAGGATGCTACATGTGAAGTTTTTTGGAAATCCGTTCCGCCGTTTGGGCGTGATGCTGGAACAAACATACAAACAAACAAACACACAAACCCTGTTTCAGCTTTATTAATATAGAAGACTAGCAGTAATACTACATGTGAAATTTCGTGACAATCCGACAAACCGTTAATGAGCTAGTACTACATTTATACTTAGGCCCCCCCACAACCCCCCCTCCTGTTCGAAATTTTGGAACGTCATACATCCTATCTTGTTTATTTGGCCTTCAGAAATACTACATACGAAATTTCGTGACAATCCGACCAACCGTTAATGAGCTAGGACTATATTTATACATAGCCCCCCCCCCCCATAACCCCCCTCCCGTTCAAAATTTTGGGACGCCACATAGCCTATTATCCAATCGGGCTCAAAAGGATGTTATATGGGAAGTTTCATAAAAATCCATCCAGCCGTTTCGGCGTGAAGCTGGAACAAACACACAAACAAACAAACACACAAACCCCGTTTCAGCTTTATTAATATAGACTAGCAGTAATACCCGGCGTTGCCCGGGGAACTTAGACTTTTCTCCTAATATCTCTCATTCGAATCCTATACAATTCTTCGACAGTACATTCATGATGTTATAATTTTCAATTATTCATATGGAATTTTTAGAACCCCTGGCACCACGGCTAGTATGTGCCTTGAAACAGCGGACCCCACAGCTTGTACGTAGTGAGGAACGCTGGGCATCACAGCTAGTATGTGTCTTGCAACGGTGGACCCCAAAGCTAATACGTAGTTAGGACCAACGTAGTTAGTAAGTTTTTCGGACCTTGGGCACCACAGGTAGTATGCGCCTTTGAACGGCGGAAACCACAGCTAGTGAATACTTAGCACCGCTGGACATCTTAGCCAGTACGTAATTAAGAACGCTTGTGACCACAGCTAGTATGTACCTTGCGACGGCGGACCCCAATGCTAGTACGTAGTTAGGAACGCTGGGCTCCACAGCTAGTATGTGCCTTGCAACGGCGGAAACCACAGCTAGTGAATATTTAGCATCACTGGACATTCTAGCCAGTGCGTAATTACTACTACTACATGTGAAATTCCATGACAATCCGACCATTCGTTAATGAGTCAACACTGTCTTCATGCTAAGGCCTACCCCCACAACCCCCCCTCCGGTAAAAGTTTTGGGATGTCACATAGTGTATTTTTCTATTTGGTCTTTAAGAATACTCCATGTGAAATTCCATGACAATCCGATCATCCGTTAATGACCTATCACTACCTTCATATTTAGGCCTACCCCCACAACATCTCCTCCCGTTCACATTTTTGTGACGTCACACACCCCATTTTTCTACTTGGTCTTTTTGAATACTACATGTGAAATTTCATGACAATCAGACCATTAGTTATTGAGCTAGCACTATAATTATACTTAGGCCCCCTTACGACCCCCCCTCCCGTTTACAATTGTGTGACGTCACACGCCCCATTTTTCTATTTGGCTTTTAAGAATACTACATATGAAATTTCATTACAATTGGATCATTAGTTAATAATGTTAGCACTATTTTTATGCCTAGGCCCCCCCATAACCCCTTCTCCCGTTCAAAATTTTGGGACGCCGCATAGCCTATTATTCAATCGGGCTCAAAAGGATGCTAGAAATCCCAATAACTGCCGATGTAATGAATGTATCAAAATCAAATTTTCTATTTTAAATTAAAATCACTGAGGACATAACCAGTCAAACAGCGATATCGGCTGATGGGAGAGGGGAGTTCCGGGGAGGGGGCTCAGTTTAAAATCCCAATAAATGCCGATGTAATAAATTTATCAACATCAAATTTCGTATTTAAAATTAAAATCCACTGAGGATATAAACAGTCAAATTTCAGCGATATCGGCTAAGGGGAGGAGGGAGTTCCGGGGAGGGGGCTCAATTCAAAAATCCCAATAACTGCCGATGTAATGAATTTATCAACATCAAATTTCGTATTTAAAATTAAAATCCACTGAGGACATAAACAGTCAAATTTCAGCGGTATCGGCTGAGGGGAGGGGGGAGTTCCGGGGAGGGGGCTCAGTTCAAAATCCCAATAACTGCCGATGTAATGAATGTATCAACATCAAATTTCGTATTTAAAATTATAATTTACTGAGGACATAAACAGTCAAATTTCCGCGATATCGGCTGAGGATTCATTTGAATTTCTATTTCTTTTAATAATAGGTTAGGTTAGGTTAGGTTTTATGACTCATGCCCGGGCTTTAACAACGAGGTCATATCGCCTACTACCAGAGTGCTCTTTCGTCACTCTGGTGGACATGAGCCCGACTCTACTGTGGGAGTCCTAAATTTTGCCTACCCTAAATTTTTACTCACCAAGGGTAGGGGTCTTTAACGAGTACCTGACATCGTACAGGCTCGGGACCATCGCTTAACGTCCCATCCGAAGGACGGCGTGCTTAAGTTTATTTTACCTCCCAGATAAAATAAACTAAGGGCCTCAGTCGGGTTACGAACCCACGACCTTGATAATATTAAATCGACCACGACCTTTTAATAATATTAAATCTATTCACATCCAAAGCTATTCACATTATCTTACTGGGCCAACACGGAAAATGAATAGAACAAATAATCGGAGAATTTACGAGAACAAATAATTGGGTTTATTTTTTTACATCTACACTATACAATTAAAAACTAAACATTGAAACAAACATCAAAAGAAAATTTTTGAGATGTCACATAGCGTATTTTTCAATTTGCCTTCTAAGAATACTACATGTGAAATTTCATGATAATCCAACCATCCGTTAATGAGCTAGAACAATTTTTATGGTTAAGCCCTTACAACCCCCCCTCCCGTTCCAAATTTTGGGACGCCACATAGCCTATTATTCAATCGGGCTTAAAAGGATGCTACATGTAAAGTATTATGAAGATCCGTCCAGCCATTTCAGCGTGATGCTGGAACAAACAAACAAACACACAAACACCGTTTCAGCTTTATTAATATAGATATATTTTGTCAGTCTGTGTTTGTGTGTGTGTGTGTGTGTGTGTAAACAGCATGTATATTCACTTGTATCTTATTTGATATGTATCTTATTTCATTAGTCGTAAGCCGATTGTATCAATTTCACAAAAAAATGGGTTTTACAAATAAAATATTGTTACATTAAAAAGTTTCCTACTGAAACTTCATTCCATTTTTGTTCCTTATATACACGGATATTAGCCATGCCTCTATAACGGTGTTGTTGGTTGTTTACACATGATTGTCAACATCCACGGCCTCGGATGGAGTCGAACTATGAAATAAACTCTCTCCCGGACACAGACGAATATCAAATATTCGTTAATATGGTATCGTAAGCAGTCTTCGGCCTATGAACCCCTTCGAAACCTGGGAAGCAATTTTTCTTTTTTATTTTTTTTATTGTTTATTTGGTATATTTACAATCAGTTATAATATAACTATGAGTAAATTTGATAACAGTGAGTATGAAAAGAAAAAAATAAAACGATTAAATAAATAAAAAATTACAGAAAAAAAAATAAAATAAATAATAAATAAATAAAAATAATAATAATAAATACAATGGCAATGTACACAAATTAAGATAAAATATGTACAAAATAATTATAATAATAAAATAGCTTTCAACTCGAGACCCCTCATCAACAGAAGGCGATCTTGGCCACTCAAATACACTGGCAGCATCCTCCTCTAGACGTCACTTCTCAGACTACTATTTCACATACACAGGACCCACCTGGCTGGGCACAAACAAGGCAAACTTAAAAAAAAACATCGAAAATTTGAAAACAAGGTTCTTTGTTTTGCAATAACCCTGACTTCCAGACATGGCAGACTTCCTGCAGAAAGTCACCACCTTTCACGACGAAGGGCTAACTTTGGTCTCGTGTTCCTGATCCAAAACCTGAGGCTCAAACCTCGCCTTTACCAAAACTTTTTAAGTGAACTTAAAAATTCTATCCTTCTTTCTCTTTCCTATGCACCACTAGGTGCTTCGTGGGCTGTTTTTTTTTTTTTTAACTTTTGTTTATCTTACCTTATTATAACATGTCGTAATATAATTTTTTACTTGTGCAGATATGATCTCAATCCGTTTGTTTGATTCAACCTCATCAGTACTCCAGACTAGGTCCACCAGATCTAGGATCTCAACATCCATCAGGCCAGTATATCAATGAAGCCATTCTAGGCACTATAGTTTTATTTTGACAGTTTTATGTAACAATGAGTTAAGTCATAAGAATGAATTTGTTGAAAAAATTAGATTGAATTTTTTTTTTAAATTTATTGACAACAGCTCAATTACGAACTATACTGTCATGTGAAAACAACAAGATATCAGCAATAAAAATTATAAGTAAAGTAATGAATTATAAAGAAAGAAAAAAAGAAGGAAAAGAAAAAAGGTTTACAGATTCTAAGTAAATTATATTACTATTTCAATGTCTTTAAGAAAGTCTCTTAAGTTTTTTATATTTATCTTTGACGGGGTTCTTCAACCAAACTTGCAGGGTGTCCGTCCGGTTGAGATCTGGATACTTTCGTCTCGTCTCTTCGTACTTCAGACACTTCAGTATCACGTGGTCCATATCCTCTGTGCTGCCGCACCGGTCGCACTGAGAACTATTAGTCACCTTGATGATGTGTAGGTTTCTGTTGACACGCTCGTGGTTCGTCCGAAGCCTGCTCAACTGAACTACCTCACGACGACGCAAGCCCATGTCCTGGAACCATGGTTTTAGATCTACCGTCTTTTGTACAGCCTAGTGCTCTCTTGCTTTTGATGTAGATTCTTCAACGTATGCTTGTTGCCAGTTCTGCATAACTATCTTCCTTAAACAACGTCTTGCATCTCGTGGAGGTAGCTGTATTTGAGCATGCTCACCGACATCTGTTGCAGCTTCTTTGGCAGCGGAGTCTGCCAGTTCGTTGCCCTGGAGGCCTACATGTCCGGGGATCCACTGAAGCACAATCTTATGCGTTGTTTTGTTTGTTATAAATCTATCAACTACTTGGCATAGAATGTGGTCGGTGAGACCCCTGGTCAGGTGGAAGTTGTTTAAGCTGAGGATGGCGGACTTTGAGTCCGTTAAAATAACAACATCATCCTGTATGCAAATAGCATATTCCAGAGCATCGAGAATTGCAATCAATTCAGGTGAGTAAGCAGAAAAATTCTCGTTTTTTTTTTTTTTTTATGTAGATGTTTTTTTTCGGGTCATAGCCACCTGAGCCTGCATATTCGTCATGTTTTGAGCCATCTGAGAAATTTTTGTAGGAGTTTGTGTATGTGTTGGCTAGAATGGATTGCGCTATCGAGGAAAGAATGTTAGGAGGAGTGTGTTGTTTTGAGAGATTCCTACTGTCTAAAGTATAGACACAATCAAGTTGAATGGAGGTCGATGGTACTTGAAGGCTCCATGCAGGTAGGCCTCTGTGGGCTGGAATGTTCCTCAAGATGTCAGTGAAGGGATGGATGTCGTAGACAAGAGAGGACAGAGGGACTTGCTCTCCATGGTGCAGCTGCGACCTGTAGTTCTTATGCAAAGGATGCGACGAGTCTCCTAGTATTTTTATCAGCCGTTTTCCTGTCAGCCATGTTCTTCTAATCTGAAGAGGAGGTTCCCCGGCTTCTGCCAACAGCGCATTGACTGGAGTGGTTCTAGAACTCCCTAAACATAGTCTCACACTATTGTTTTGTATAGTGTTTAGTTTTCGCAGAGTCTGTGAGCTGGCCAGGTTGTAGATAGTTGATCCATAGTCCATTATGCTTCTTATTGTCCTGAATTTGCAATATATAAACTGAAAAAAAATTTATGTTTTCCTTCTATATCATTTTTTTAAAGAAAAAAGGATTATCATTAATGAAAAGTCTTTGGTGAATCACCAGCTACGTCATTCCCCAGCAAATATTAATCAATTACTTTTTCGCTCTCACGCCAAAGCCAATCGACTGCTTGGGCTAAAACTCAATATTAGAGATACATAGTTGTTATGAACCCTCATACTAAATTATGTACATTCATTACATCGGCAGTTATTAGGGTATTCAAGTCCAGGTCCTCTTCCTTTCGACCATTTCGAGGAAAATTAATAGGTGCCATACTTATGGAGTTTTGAATTTTAATATAAAACTTCGTGTCGATACATTCACAACATAGGCAGTTATTGGGAATTTTAAACGAAGAGGCGGACCGACTAGCCAAGGAAGGTTCAAGTAAACCTTTCATAGGGCCAGAACCGGTGCTGGGAGTATCTCGGGAGACATATCGAACCCGAATCAAAGAATGGACTAAGGACCTTTTGGAGCGTACTTGGAGAGAAAAGACCACATGCAGGCAGTCGAAGAAGTTCCTGGGAGGGGAGTCCAGGGTTCTGAAAAACGGGATCCTGAACCTCAAAAGGAACGAGCTCAGGCAACTGACTGGAGTTCTCACAGGACATGGTCCGTTCAATAGACACCTACACACTGTGGGAGTCAGGGACAGTCCTACCTGCGATAGATGTGGGGAAGAAGACGAAACAGCGGCACACTTCCTAGGTATCTGCTCGAGATATGCGCGAATGAGATTCCACATCTTTGGTAGAGATGCAATCGCAGAGGAAGACTTTAGAAGACTGGACTATGAGAGCATTCTTAGGTTCATCAAGGAAACCGGGAGACTGAGCACTCCATTAGGGGCTTGGTTCAAGTAGTATAAGTATAGCATAAATATAAACACATAGTTACTAATAAGGGGGAAGCCCAGCGCTTCCAGGTCCCTAGGTGTAATACACCAGCCCACCATATATATAATATATATATATATTGGGAATTTTGAGTTGAGTCATCATCCCCTTCGGCTGATTCCGCTAAAAATTATTAGATGTTAGTTATGGCTCATGTCCGGGCTTTAACTACGAGGTCATATATCGCCTACTACCAGAGCACTCTTTCGTCACTCTGGTGGACATCAGCCCGACTGTACACTGTGGGGGTCCTAAATTTTGCCTACTCTAAATATATATTTACCTAGGGTAGTGGGTCTTTAATGAGTACCTGTCATCGTACAGGCTCGGGACCATCGCTTAACGTCCCATCCGAAGGACGGCGTGTTTAAGTTTATTTTACCTCCCAGATAAAAAAAAACTAAGGACCTCGGCCGGGTTTCGAACCCACAACCTTGAGCGCAGAAGGCAAGCACGTATACCACTGAGCTTCCGGCGCTCTCATTAATAGATATAGGTACATTCATTACAACGCCAGTTAATAGATTATTCATGTTTCTCTTCCTTCCTCTAACCCCCCTTCGCTTCTGTCGATTTGACTGAAAATCAATATGTGTTGAGGGTTTTGAATAAAATTACGCGTCGTTACATTCATTCTATCGGGAGTTATCGTGTTGACAGAAAGACACGATTTTTTTTTCATATTTGGAATTCGAAGGTCGGTAAAGGTGGCATTTTTGACCGATTACATAACTTCCTATATACCTCGTAAGTTCAGGTGACTTAAATTAACGGCCCTGAAATTGGAAAAACTATTTTCAAAAATGAGCGTTAACAAATAATTTATTAAGGAATTATTTAGGACAAAAAGTGAATCTTTGTAAAATATTTATTTAAAAAAAATTGTATAAAAATACAGTGTCTGTTATTTTTAAAAGCACATTTTTTTTCTTTTACCAATAAAAAAAAAACAAAGATATTTCCATAAGCTAAAAGAAATTAATCATAAAAATTAAAAGTCAAACACTTAAAATTATTTAAATAAGAAGAACATTTCTCTATAACTAGTTAAGAAGGGACGGAATAATAGATTTTTTAATATTTGTGGAAAAAATTTATGTTTAAACATCAGTCTCTTTTAAAAAAAAAACAGAAAAACACCTGTTTTAAAATGTTTTTTAGGGAATGTAGAATAGGACTTGAGTGTTTGGTAACCTGCATCAGAGTTTCAATAATTTACTTGGGTAGACACTGAAGAACAATGAGGTCCTGAGAAGAGAAGTGTCCACCAATCACAATTTTTCTCTTAGGTCTACGACAGGGAGGGGGCGCATGTTACGTAACGCAATATGTATTATGTTTTCATCATTTTACACGTAATTTTGTCAAATGTTTAAAATATATATATGTATTGATGTTTGTATCGATTTCAATTATTTCTTCGGACTTCATATTGCATTCTAAAGGTCATATTATTACATTTTTAACTATTATCATTACATTTTTTTGTTTCGCTATGGGGCTAACATTTTATGAATGAGCCCTAATGTGTAGGCGAATTGATCAGTAATTGTAATTTATATTTATTTTATGTATTTATTTACAAAATAATATGTTACATGGATAATGACGATAACAGATAATGTTACTGTCACTAATTATTCTTACTGATAAATCAGATCACCGCACTGCAGAGGTGTGTGGTGTTTAGAAGCAGTCAAATCACGCCACCATGTTTTCTTCTATCGACGTTGGTCTGTGTGTAAAGTATTTGATCCTAGTGTTTGAATGAGCAGCTAAGCATGAATAGGCAGACGTGCGTGCAAATTTTTGTATCTGTCTGTCACAATTGTGGAAACAAATGACACTTTTAAATCTTTACCCTCGAATGTGCCATAAATTGACAGATCACTTTTCCTCCCTATCATGACATTTGAATATGAGAATTTAAGGGAAATGTAAATTGGTGTTTTTCTGTTCAACGTTATTAAATAATGAAATATTTATACAAAAATATACTTAGAACATGTGTACTTTGTGCTTATTATGTGTTAATTATTTAGTTCCAGTTTCATGTAAATTTCACGCACCTAGTATTTTTCTAGGATTCGTTTCATAACCACAAAATACGTAAGTAATATAAGTAGCCAAATATAAGTAATGGTGAGTTACGATTTGCCTTAATAAAAGATACAAACAAATTGTGAAATCAAATAACAAAAGATAAAAAATTGCATAAATATATATTTTTTATAAAATAATAATTGTTAATGCAAGTGGAATACACTACTGCATAAACATCACCGGGAATAAATTAACATATAAGTATATATAATGTTATAATTATTATTTAAAAAATAATAATAAAACTGTAAAATAGAATTAACAATAAACATTGTAAAATAAAGCTATGAGATTTGTTAAAAATATAAAGACTATAAAGACGCCATTAAAAACTATATATAAATACACATAAATTCAAATCGTTAAAATTGAAAATATAATAAGGCTATGAAAACCCCTAAAATAAATAACTTTATAACAACATTAAAGATAACCCAAATTTAACTAATAATATCAAGAACGTTAACAAAATAATGCTAATAAAAATACAAAATAGAAATAGAAACAAATTAAAAAATGAGAAGGTACAATGGAAGATAAATAAACAATAGTTTTACATATTGGAAAATGTACACAATCCACTTGGTGCAAACTAAAATCCCCGAAGTATGCATGTTGGTAAAACAGATCAACTCAAAATGTGAACAAGAACCTTTCTCAAAATCCTATCAAAATATCAAGATAAATGAAGCCTCCTCAAGAAGTATGGATAAGAAAATGTCACGGATAGAAAAGTTGACATTTACACAAAAAGTATTAATAATTAATAACTATAATATTTCGCTTTGAATAAGAAAACAAAATATAAAAAAGTTCTTATGCGCCGCGGTCTTATACCGAATATACATGGCAGGTATTCATAACATTTTTGGCAACTGGGCTAGAAACAAAAAGGGGGAATGCAACATTAACTAATAATTAATAATTATTAGGCTGGTGGTTAAGTGCAGAGGTCGACAACATAAATATATTATATTTATAAGTGACCCGCAAGTATAACTCAGCGTCAAAAGGACGTAGACCAACTTTTTATAGCTCAAATTAAAGGAAAAAACTCTAAAAAATCCAGACTGAAATAAATAATATGAGCGTTTTAGCGCGAAATTATTTATATTTTTTTTAATCGCTCCTCTTTACTTCATTGATCCGATTTTTCTGATAAACAAATTTAAGAATTTGAACGAAACCCCAAATTATGTTGAGGGGAGCAAGTTTGATGAAAATAGGGTGATAGTTTCCGTAATTCTTGCAGACCGCGTGACCACTTAACTTGATATCTTACAGAAATACCCACAAACCTGAGAACTCCATTTTACAAGACACTTTAGGATAATGGATTAATGACAGTATTCCATTTCATTTATTTATTCTTAATCCTAAAATAATGATTTTTTTTTTTTCATATGTCATAAACATATATAAAAGTTATAAAAAACTACATAAGTGTCACTCTAACTCTAGCAATTTCTAGTGCAAAAATATTTTTCACAAAGCTACATAAGATACGTGTTAATTCGTTTATATTGAAAATCTTTCATAAATATTTGAAGTTATAAATTTATAAAATTCTCTGTATAAAAGTCTATACTAAGAATTACGTAAAATTGGCTGGGAACAGGGACAAATTAAAAATTACAATTAAAAGATACAAAAATTTCACTGCAAAACAAATTGCCTAATATTTGTAGACTAAACAAAAAAAAAATTCAATAATATAATTCGGAAATTTTTTTTTAGATTTGTTAAGGGACATTTTAATTAGGCCAAACGCGATTTCCGTTTTGAAATGTAAATGTTTCACATTTAAAGATCAATGATTACTATTGTTGATATATAAATTAGACTTGAAATTTATACGTGGAGGGACGTTGATATATATATTTCTGCACATTTTCGTAACATTCGAATCTTCAAATAAAATCATTACTAAAATGAATTTTTGAACATTTAAATTTACTTTCTCTAAAACTATCGTGATAATTTATTAATGAAACATTATGTGCACGGTGCGCTTAAAATAAAAAAAAATATGTGTAACTTTTTTTTTGTACTATACACCATCAAACTATTTGAGCATCGATTTGTGCAAATATTTCAATGGAAGATATTTTAGGCCGGACAGTTCTTGTAAATAATATATATTATAAACTTTGCCTTTCACCAAATAATATAAGCATTTCATGTAAATACATTGTATACGTAATTCTGTGGTGGAAAGCCATCAGTCGATATCAATAAATATGTATCAATATATTTGCCACTCCTATCATTCTAGCCTGGGAGAGAATAACACTATCTTCGAGGTCCACTCTCCATGTCAAACCAACCAAAGTCTGAATCTGATCTCATATTATTTTCTGTGCCTATGTTGTTCCAAGTGATTATACATAAGTCCGTAGGTCTTCCGTCATAATACATAAAGACCGTATACGTAAATATAAAAGAATTAGAACGACCACCCAAATTCTGTTCAGGGGTAGTTTCCGTAGGTAAATATCGTCCAGAAAGAAGACACTTTTAGAAGATTTATAAAAAATATTTATCATATAATTTAAACATAATTAAAAACGTTATTTATTGTATTTATTAGTATTATTATTTATTAAATTGTTTACTATTACTAATCACATGTGTTTTCGATTTTTAAGATATCTTGATATATACATTTTTATGACGTATCCTATTAACGGCAATAGATATTAATAATAATCGGAGTGCTACAACTTTGTGCATATTGGTCCCATTTCAAATCTCAGAGCATTTTAATTGTTGAAAATTTGATAAGGAACTTTTTTTGAAATGTTTGTTTTCACATGAATCAGTCAAATGTAAAAAAAAAAGAGGGGTTTTGAGATGTAATTTTAAGACAGTTTTCGATATTTATCTGCAAACCGGGCTTCGAAAAAAGAAAAAATGTATTTTACATAAAAAGTGGCTTTCAGTTTTCTCTGCAGGTTTTAATTGAAGACATTTTTGATTAAATCATAAATATAAGCTGTAGCTTGTAAAATGTAGGCCCCGAATTAAAGTGGTCTCGATTTTCGTCCGATTTTGAACGACGTATAATCAGATCTATGTTTGCGTATATGACATCTTCGCTAACAAACTTATCACATATACAAAGACAAACATCGCCGAAAAAATTATTCAAAACATGTTCAAGGGACTTGAAACGTGTAAGTCCGTTGAAAACTCTCCATCTCTGATTTTTAAACAAAAGTGTACTTTTCGTATTTAGATAAGTTACAACTTAAGCACATTCTAAAAGGTCAAGGGTCAAATATTGGTTGTTTTTGGCTATAAGAAACCCTTGATCAAGGCAGAACGATAGGCCGCGTAGCACCGCAAGACTTTCCATCACATTCACGTATTCTTAAAGTAGGAAACACTCCTCTGGACTATCTTTAATACAAATATATTAAAATAAAAAAATGATATGTACTATTACTATAAAATGAAATAAATGTATCTATCAAATATATGTCATGGGCGCGAGATGGATAAAAAGAGGCAACGCACTCCCCCTCGATTTAAAATTCTATATGTAACATGATTTTAAGATGTTAATAACAACATAAATCATCCAATAATTCAGTTACTTTTTCAACAGAAACTCGTCCAAATGAGAGGGACGGAAATGCCTCTTTCCCCCTCCCCTCTTTTCTACCTCTAGCAAATTTTGAAACCTCTCTGAGAAACATTTGAAAGAGTACCCATGCTGCAAATAACATAAAATAAATGCTAAATAAAGTTAGAATAAAAAATCCTCATCAACAAATAAAACAAGTGTCGTGAGTCGTTCACTTTGATGACAGATGGTTTTCCGAAAAGAACAAAATAACGAGAAAAAAAAAAATTAACATTAAAAATTATCAGAATACAAAATTTCACATTTTGAAACCAAAATGCTACCTGGTTGCTGCATTAACAACCTATGCTTTGGCAGTGTATCATAAAAACTCATATACTTACTGTAACTTATGAACTAAAACCTATCCTTACTTGCTGTCAGACCTTCTAAATCGTTTAAATTTTGTATTTCTTCCAATTCTTGAAGTTTTTCATGATCTCTTATGTGAGCGTAATTGGCAGAGAGACACATTAAGTAGTGAACCTGCAATAAAAATAATTATTATTAATATTTAACTTATATATGGGCAAATTTAATCAAAATACATGAACACAGTAAATTTGACAAATAAATAATTATTAAAGTATTTTGTAAACATTTGACTGCTTGTATCCGCGCGAAAACTGCAAGGCATGTATGCACAGAGCTAGGTAAATTATAAAGAAAACACGAATGTTTTTTAATATCGTCTATTTCACAAGATGTATAAAATATATGGGAGTACTTTCGGTATTGCTACCATCTTCAGTATCATGGCTTCATACTCAGTATTTGTTAAGTCGTGGCTGAAGATGGTAGCAATACCGAAAGTACTCCCATATATTTTATATATCTTGTGAAATAGACAATATTAAAAAATATTCGTGTTTTCTTTATAATTTATTAAGTGTTTCACAATCTCTCTGCAAAAATGTTAAATATCACAGAGCTACATGTTTGTCTACTATGCTCGAGATCGCGGATTCGAAACTCAGTTAAGGGCTCTACTTTTTTTATATCTGGGAAGTAAAAAAAAAAAACTATGAGCATGCCATCTGTCGACAAGGTCGTTAATTGGCTGTCCTAAGCTTGTGCGATGTCAGGTATTCGTTAAAAACCCAAATTAAACCAAGACTCCCACAGTAGATCGAGCTCGATCAAGGAGCGCTCTGGGAGATGGTGGTCACAAACGGCGATTGAAATGTTTTTTCATACCCAACTGGAAGTCAGATGGATGTGCAACTTAGCTAACACACACTGGATGGCGTATGAATGTTTCTGCTTCATTTGTTAAATTTTTTTAAATCATAAATGTACCAGCTATTTTACCGGTCCTCTAGCATGAAAGATCTCCATTGACACAAGTCAAGTCTGGGTGAGTAGAACCCCACAGGGGATGTCTCTCTTCCTGCCACCATTCAGTCCAACCAGTTACATCGTACACTAATTAAAAACTTATATGTTAAGGTTACCTATTTATTTTTTGACACCTAACAATGAAATTATAAAAAATAGAATCAAACAATATATTTTAGATACACTATGTTAGTTATTGTGACTCATGTCCGGGCTTTAATTACGAGGTCATACAGCCTACTACAAAAGCCCTCTTTTATTGCTCTGGTGGTCATGAGTCCGACAACTGTAGAAGTCCTAAATATTGCCTATCTAGGTTATTCGAAAGACGGCATGCTCGAGTTTTTTTTTGTACCACCCAGAGAAAAAATGTAAGGACCTCGGCCGGGTTTCGAACCCACGATCTTCAGCTTAGAAGGCAAACATGCTACCTCTGAGCTACCGGCGCACTCTTGACAGTAACATATATATTAAATAAATTGATGAATGGTAGATAACTTACGAGGCTGAGAATGACGAGCATACATGCGAATGTGGCCAGAATGAACATCACCTCCGCCTTCTCTACGTAGTCCTTACAGAAGAGTTTGATCTCCTGGGGAGGACACACTTTCATGTCCTCAGGACGGGTACCCTCGGGGAACATGAAACCTGCAACAAACAAAGACCTATAGTCTCTGGAATAACTGGAATTTGAGGGAGACATTCTTAAGGGACATAACAGTCCCTGCCACGACTGTCTGCATTGGTTCCAGAACTGTCAACACACCGTCCTAGTCCAGTCCATCCTGTGAGAATTATTTCTGATTATTCCAAGTAAAGTCAATGGAAAGGTCGGTTTTTGAATCACGAAAACAATAGCTAAAGGAAAAGGGGGAAAATCGCATTAGGTAACCATACCAACGATATGGGTCACATATTGAAGGAAGCAACGGGATAAAGTACCTCAATCTGTGTGAAGGTAGACAGCTTGACTCTCTGGAACAGCTGGATGTTAATAAAGCTAGAAGAAATAGAATTGTTTGAACGACCAAACTCACTTCGAATTCCCACCTCTGTTAACGCCACTAATTGTAAGTTAATATAACATATTGTGTACTTTATTATAAAGAATTTGAAGGCATTTTATTTTCTTCTTGTTCTTCGATATTATGTCACATATCCCTTATTTCTTATATGTACTGTGTATTCTACTATAAACCCTATTCTTAAGTTTTTTTATTAAAATTTCTTACTAATATATTTCTTCGATTTTACTATACTATTGACAACTCAATATTTGTAGATGTCCTGATAAGGCAGGACTTTCCTAGGGGGACAGGTTGTGACAGCCTTAGATAATCTCAGGTAACCTGAAGTTCGTATAAATATGACTACCTAGTAAACTTAAATGTCACTTGCACATTGTGCTGTCGATGGCGTAAGCCAAAACCAATACACTTTATGTATATATTTTCGTGGAATTAGACAATACAAAAGTTAAACAATTTCTTTGTCTTTATTTATGTTATTCACTCACCTTTATGACTGTTTCCTTAGGGCTAAGGAAATTTGTTCTTATTCAGTTTGATCCTTTAACTAAAATGACAGCATTGAGAATGGGCTGATGATGAGGTTAGGCTCAAAACGTTCTCATAAATACTAAAATATTAAAATTTTGGAAGACTGAAGGCCTGCATACATTTAGTTTAAGTAAAATGTCTTCCTCTCCCCGTCCATCTCAATAGGATTTCTTGTTTTACTCAAAAAAACCCATGCCATTGAATTCGAACCAGCAGGGATGGATTTCTACAATATTTCAAACTTCTTTTTTTTTTTTTTTTTAATTTAAAATAACCCTAAAGGTCAACTTACTGAACTGTTCAAAGTCAATGCATTGATTCTGTTTGACAACCCGGTCCGCAGAGCAGAGAGCCCAGAAGATGGTATAGAAGAGAGTGACCACTATCAGAAGAACGAAGATCACCAGCCAGACCAGGGTGAGCACGTAGGAGATAGACATGAACTGAAACATAAACAACATACATGTTTATACGTAGTCTGAGTACAATAATATTTATAAGAACGCTTAACTACATCCTAATAAGTAAGGAAATCAATCAACAATAGACAAGCTAAAAAAAAAAAAAAGGGGGGGGGGATAACAAAAAAACTTAATAATTGCTTACGTAATGATGTATCGAAACGAAATGTCATACGTGAATGCAGGATCCAAAATTGGGTGAAGTGATTAAAACGTAGTTGATGCTACAACTCCGGTATGTTGGAATTGTAACTTCGTTTAGTGTGATTAAAAAGGTAGCTACAACTACCCCCATAGTTGTATCTCGGTTTTTCCGGACATGTAGTTATAACTTCACTTTTGATGTGATAAAAAGAGAAGTGTCTCTAATTATCTTTAGTTATAACTCCAAAATGTTGAAGTGGTTGGAAGCGCACACTCCATGTCAGTTGTTAGTCTATTTCGTGATGGCGATGTTATGATTGTAATGTATTGAGAGAAGGGCCTACGGTGAATGGAGAGTTTTGAGTAAGTGCAAGGAGCTGACGTTTCGAGAATGTTAATATAGATTTTTTAACATCGGAATTTCGGCCACCTAGGGAAGATTATTATTATTTATTGTGGTTTTAGGGCGAAAAACTGCCATGGTTACCTAGGGAAGAAACTCGAAGAAAAGCACTGTCTCCAAGACAACGAATGGAAATATTTTTGTGTTATACTGCTGACCCAGGATTCCAGAGTGGAGTGTAAAAAATATAAATTACGTGATGGACTGTATGTTAGAAAAAAGCAGCAATTGGATTAAATTTCTCAGTACAGTTCAAGGAATAAACAGTGCAAAAGTCAATTGGCAAACACGCTTTAATTTACCAACTGTTATGGGCGCATTAGACAGTAATCTTAGAAATAATTCTCTGTCAACACATCTCTTATCAACGTCCTCTTCATCTTCAGATGACATGTTTAACAGATTAACGCTATAGAAACGACGACACGACCTGAATGACTTGAGTGTGGTTTAACAACACGTGGCCAGAAGCCAGGGTACTGTGGTGGGGGCCAACAGATTCCAACATGAAAGGTAGTTACTGCTACATCCAAGTTATATCTACCCATAGTTGTATCTCCGGTTTTTCCCGATACCACTCCACTTGAGGTAGATGTAACTATGAAGTGTTAGCGTTTGTTTCATCACATGAATTTGACTTAAAGCTATCGCTACACCGTAGTGTCTACTACGTAGTCACTTCGTTTTAATCACTTCTCCCAATAAGGACGAAACCTGTCGATTCGCAACGAAATTGGCCTCTTGGGAGATCAAAGGAGGAAGACTCATCCCAAAAACCCCATCAAGTGTCATATTAACGAATATACAACAGACATTTGAGAATGAGGATTCAGATGTCCCTAAGTAAGATACCTATTGATTTTTAACCAAATAGGTAAACTGGTTTCAGAGAGAGAGCTAAAACTTGGTTGGTTAATTCGTACTGAGTAGTTACATAAGTACACTAATTCACCAACGAGTTTTCTTTTATATTTTTTTCACGGCCATGAGCTAGTTTTGAATCGGCTATAGAAGATATGATATACCACTTACAAGAGCACAAGAGATGCGTCCACCGACCCTGGCAGAGGGGCCTCGGTAGACCTTATAGCGGGTAGCTCCGGTAGCCAGAAACCCGACGAAGAGGATCATCAACCCAAGAGCTCCCATACTGCTCCCGATCACAACGAACGTAGTCTGTAGTGGTTCTAGCCTGCAAACAACACAATTAGCAAAGTTATGAAAAAAACTTAATGATATAAGTTGATAAAAAATGATAGTTTCCAGATTTACTTTCCTAAGTTCCATTCTAGGAATAAATAATGAAAAAACTTGTATAATAAACTTCAAAGGAATCTCATTTTAACTGTTATATTTATTTTATTTTATATTCACCGATAATTGAACAGTCTTCACCTTACGTTTTAGACTGTAGAACAAAAATGTAAATATTTGGTGGCTGAAACATGGAGATTTCCAGTCTATACCTTCGATCAGGACTTTTCAATTTGAAGAATAACGAATGTATCGGATATATTTATAATGCATTTGTTCGTAACCATAAATTTGACCCAATAAAACTGTAAATAGAGATGAATAATTCATCTCTAACAATTAGAGATGAATGATTCACCTACCTACTAATTATGAGTAAAGTACGCAAGAAAATGAACATAGTAAAAATGAATATTCATTAAAAATAATTAAACTGTAACGGATACATAACTGTTATATGATATGCAGTTAGAACGGAATCAGTGTTATAGATAGACATTTCAGGTAGGATTTGGAGTGAAAGCAAAAAAGTAATTGATTAATTCGTTCTCGGGAAGTACATATTGATGATTCACCGACGAATTTTTAGTCTCTTGTACTGATTCCAATGGGCGCAAAGCAACGTTCCATAAATTCAGGCAAGGAGCATAATATTATTAGAAATTCTCTAATTTATTAATTCCATGAAGGTACAGCTTCGGTGAGGCTTCCAGAAACATATGGGGAGTAATATATTTTAGGAAACATTTATATATTATAAATAATTTGTTATGAAAAAACCGATAAAGTAAACATTTCTTTCCGTATATTTGTCAGAAGACTAACTGAAGAGTATCAACTGAACACATTTTTAGATCCAAACAATAACAAGACATTATGTTGCTAACAAAAATGTCATATGATTAAAAATGATGTTAGATGGGGAGGGCTATATGACACAATATGCATAAATGCTAAAAATGTTTTGCAGTGAATGAGACAAGAAAATATATCGTGCTTGAGGTCGGTAATACTGACACATTATCCTGATTGGTCCAGAACCATAAAATTCTTAGTCATTTATTCCCCTGATATCCAAGTTCTGGCACTATCCTACATCATAGTTGTTATGACTCACCCCAGGGCTTTAACTATGAGACATATCGCCTACTACATGAGCGCTCTTTCGTCTGGTGGACATGAGCCCGACTCTATTGTGGGAGTCCTAAATTTTGCTAAGGTAAGGGTATGGGATCCATGAATGTTGATCTTCCTCCAAATGAAGAATATAACATTTCTCCAAGATTCTTACAGCTTCTTCAGATAACTTGTACCACCGCAGGCTACTGTCGACCTATCTTATTATCACTTATTTTCTTGGAGATAAAAGTCGTGCAACAAATTTCTTATGGTTATAGGAATGTTTGTTCGTTGCTTTAGTGGTAAGAGCGGCTTATTTCACAGGATCTCATATTTTTAGCTGTTGCGCGCCTCTCTCTGTTATACGTTGTCCCGATCATGACTTCATGGTTGATAATGTACTTTCTTCTAACTTCTTTATATCACTCTCCATCAATTGAAGATCAACATATAGCATTTGCCCCATTTGACTGTTAATAAGCCATCAAACAATAACTTCGCGTAAAGAAACGGAAGTTTCCACATAATTTTTGTACCCACATTAAAACAGCCAGATAAATGCAATGTAATAATAGCTTTAATTAAAGTTGAATAAATGGTAGCAGCAATGGTAATTATGACAGACAAAAAAAACAAAAACTAAATATGTTTAACAGTAAGTAATGGGATTATTGTTAATATCTTACCATGCCAGGCGGAGATGGAATACTTCATCCAGCATCAAAGAAGAGAGTGTAGCTCCTCGGTACATAGTTCCACAAAACACACCCACACCAATAATGCACATAATGGTTGCAATTAGAGTTGCATAAGGTACACGGGCCATACATTCATCACATCTGTTACCTGTTACAACGTAATAAACAAAATATTAACACAATGTGAAAAAATGGAAAACAATTTGAACGTTTGACTATACCATTCTAACCAGAATATGAATCCGAACTTAAAGAGCTTTCTGAATATCTATAACGATTTCTTAACGGCTGAGTTTGAAGATGGGTCATTTCAATTCTATTATGACCACCTCTTCTCATTTTGAAATCAAGTTATCACAAAAATGGAACTTTTAGATAAATCCACGTTAAGATAAAAATTGTTTGAACAAGATAACACAAGTAAAAAACAGTGTAAACAAAGGGGGATAAGTGATCATTGACACACCCAGCGTATCATTGCTCATCACAGTTCCGTGCAGTAACTAATTAGATCTCTATTAATAATTGTATGACTCACCCATTTTAATTAGTAAGATTCTAAAATCTACGTAAAAGTTAAACAACTACTCCACTAACGTATAAAATAATGTTTTTCAGTTGCGAAAGTAACAATACCAATGGTCCATTGACATTAGATATAATCAGAATAATATAGCTGTAAGTATCGATGTTAAATTGTTGGAGCGAACTCCAGTATTAACCGTTGACCTAAAAGGTTAGATCAAAGTGCGTAATATTGTAAACTCTTTTTTTTTTTTGTTTTCACCATAATTTATTAGTGCTTGTCCTTGAAAAAACTAAAAATATTATTTGAACCCCAGTTTCAAGGATATTAAAACATTATCTTACTTATCATGTAAGCAGCAGTGAGCTATGGTACCACTAGGACCCTCATCTTCGCCAAATTCACCAATTTTTTAACTATTCACTTTTTCTAATATAAACAGTGGTTATTAAGCAACGTATTTGGTTTTGTCTTACGTGATTTATATATTTCTTTCTAAGTATTGCTTATTATATTTACAATCTATAACAAATGTATTGTGCTAGGAGAATGATTTTGATAATTCAAGTTCAATTTCAGTCTTTCGTGAAATTCAAAAAATATAATATTTGATCATTTCTGTATGCAAGCTTCAAAAGTGTTTGTATCTATACTAAAATATATATAATGCCTAATCTGTGTTTGAAAACATAATGAGGGCTAGGTTATTAACGATTGATCGGATTTTCATGAAATTTCATATGAAGCATCTTAATAAGTACGTTCCAATAGTAGGCTATGTGGTAAGCCAGACGGCCTCTTTCTTCCTTGCACTCCAACCTTCACAGAGTATCCTTCAACAGCCTGGCACCTCCCTTACTCCCAACTAGACTCAGCGCTCTATAGATGTTAATCACTTTTCATACGGATGCACATTGTTTGTGTTATGATTTTGTTAAATTAACCCGAGTAATTACATTTATTTTTTTGTAAATGGTAAGATTAATACTTGAAAAGTCAAGGAATCCTCTATTTTTATGTTCTCAATGTTACATTATAGGGGCGCTTGAAATACACAGGTATAGTACTTTACCTATCTAGCGGGTTCGAAACCTGCCCGAGGCCCAATTTTACCTGGGGGTAAAACTCCTTGAGCATGACATCTTTCGGATGAGATGTTAAGCGAAGGTCCTGAGCCTATATAATGACGCACTCGTTGAACATCCCCTACAGTTGGTAACTACCTACAGCCCAGGCATGATTCACAAATTAAACGTAATCTTTTGTAAATAATTTATCCGTATCATATGTGCACACATGTCACGGTTATATTAATTACCACAACAGTACTATAAAAGATAGCACATTTAAAAACCTTAATAGTTAAAATTTCCTGTTTACAATAAATGATTACCGAATTTTAGATTATTTAAGACATAATATTTTCATTATTTTGATTATTGAAAGCAAGAATACAAAGAAATTATAAAATCATTTTTTATTTCCAAGTAACTTCACGGTTTGAATTTGGCGGGAATGGTGTCTTAGTAAGACGTCAGAGCTCTTAGCTTACATGATAACTGAGCCCTTTTTAGAGATTGAACCAATAAATCTTGGAACTTGCCCTTAAAAGGTCTAAACGAGAAGGCCGTGGAAGTCAGTATCGTTTCGTTATCGGTTATCTTTCATTTGTAAGGATTTTCAAACTCAAACAACAGATTATTTTCATATATTTCTTCTTATTTCTGTTTTAATGTGCCCAACTAGAAATATAATTATTATTTTTTCGTTCAGAATATATTGAATGACAGTTGATACATGTTGTCTTATAAAAATTTAAATCATGAGCCTGGAAAAGGTTCTGCCGCCTGGAGTAAATGGAAAAAGAAGCGGTCAAATCAAAGTCAAAGTGGATGAAGTGTTTTGGACAAGAAAATCTTCCGAAGAGATTGTTGTCGAACTAGAATGGTGGGGAGAAAAAGAAAAATCTGTTTTTAGGTAAGAAACTCCATAAACTAACAAATTCCTGGTCGGACATTATCAATGTAATATTTATTGTTATTTTGGAAATTAAATATTAATGAAACCTGCATAGTGTTGTATTCGTATAATTTATACTTATAAAGTATACTTATTCAAGCGCACAGTATCGGCCGCGATTAACAAAACTGAAAAGTGCAAATTTATTGGAAAATTCGATAAATAACTACATTTTATATGTAAATTGCTTATGTTTTGAAACATAAATATATTACACTTTAAAGTTGTATCTCATGTTGAATCTGGAAAACGAATAAGAATTATTCTAATAAACATGAATATAATGGATGTGGGTATAGTTATATTTTGGAATATTGAATTTTTAATGGTTTTTGTCTGCTTGTGTTACAGGCCACAAGATATAACTTTCAATGAGGCTAAGAAAAGTGAAGACACCATTGTCAGTTACAACATCAGAACAAGCCCAGGTCTTTTCGAAACCTATCTTAGAAACTGTGCCAAAATAATATTCCAAGTATACAAACGGTCCAATAGGAACATCATTGTTGGTTCAGCCACTGTTAAAGACATTGATCAGATCATTGCTCATAGAAACTATCAGTCTTATTTCCCAATTTTCAGTCCAAAAGGGAATAGAATTGGGGATCTTCATATTGGCTTTGAAATTGTATACAATCAGAAAGAATCCGGTTTTAGAATAAATCATGGAACAGTTGAACCATTTCAGTTGAAAAATACACGTAAAAACGTTGGAGGTGAGTGTAGACCTGATTCGCCGCTCAAGTCGTCCTCTGAGGACAAAGTGCTGTCAGAGGTGCTCCAGAGAGGACATGAGCTCCGGAAGGCAATGGTGATGTCCGTCCTTCAGGACTGTCCTATAGACAGTTTGGAGACTGTTGTGAACTACAGGTCCGACATCCCCTCCACCACCACCAGGTCACACTCCAAGAGGCAAGAAGCTAAATTAATAGATTTCCTTTTAGGTAGGTAAATATTTCTACTGCAATTACTTTTACAAATGTATAATTGGAAATATAATCAAATCCAGAATTTAATTGCTCTGAGAGAGTGAGTGGTGGGATAGAGCCATTTACTGTTATCGCTCTAGTATATCAGTTAACAAAAAACTTGTTCGGTCCGTACAGTCTCACTCCCATCTCGAACCAAGGTGATCTTGAAATATAAGTTTTGTGAATATATCATCAGTCGGTTTTGACAGAGAAACTTTAGATTTTTTTGTACTAAGACATAGGCTTGAGTTTTTGAACAGTTGCAAAAAAGTGACAACGTTCTTTCTAATATGCTCCTTACTTAATGAACAGTTTTTTGAAATTTGAGATATCATTTCTAATGGCAAATTGAATCTTCTCTCAGGTAACTATGATTATTTTCGCCTAATTTTCGAAATAATTTGATTACCTGAAGTTTTTTTTATATATAAATTAATATTTTCCTTCGATCCTGGATCCCTGGTTCAAAATAAAGCTTACTAAGTAAGCTTTATTTTGTACCCGCTGGTACAGGAGCACCAGCGGGTTCTGTGCAAAAGCAAAATACGATTAATTTTTTTGGTATTGTATTTATTTTGCAACCTGGAACTGGTTAAGATTTCTTTCTTTCTGCAGTTGGAATGGTTTCAGGGCCGGAGCATTGTAGGAATACAATAAAAGTAAATATTCATTTAATTTCTTTACTTGTAGCTTTATAACCCTGAAGATCCTTCATTTTGGATATAAATCTAAATAGCATAACACGAACCCAAAAAGAAAAGTTCGTCTGTGAGTCACCTGCCATGTATTTCCCCAGCACGAATTGATAAATTACGTTTTCCCTTTCCCTCGACCACTTGGACTAAAACTCAAAATTTGTTTTACATAGTCGTTTTTTTTTTATTTTATTTTTTTATTTTGGGAGGCCCCGACACCCATCGCCGAATCGTTGGGGAAGTAGGGCGTACATAGTCGCTTCTGAATCATACTGAATTTCGTGTCCATACATTTATTACATCGGCAGTTATTGAGATTTTTGAGTTGAGTCCTCCCTCTTATCCCCACTCCCCTTCGACTGTTTGCGCTGAAAATTAATAGATGTCGTCCTTATAGGACTTTGGTTTTACATATGAAATTTCGTGTCTCTACATTCATTACAACGGCATTCATTACAGTTTTTGCATTGAGTCTCCGCCTAATTTCGACCTTCCATTTGGCCGCTTTGATTGAAAATCAATAGATGTCGCCCTTAGAGTGTTCTAGAAAATGTTGTGTCGATACATTCATTTTATCGGGATTGTGTTCACAACAGAAATATTTTTTTCGTTGAAAACTCATCGAATTTCTGACCGATTACATTACTTTTCCTATACTTCATATAGCTGGGGAAGTAAAAAAAAAAACAAAAAAAACTGCCGTTTATTCCAATTGCAGGTGAAAAAGAAATGTTTGCCAGTGTGAGACTTCAAAAGTAATATAAATTATATGTTACCATTTAGGGAAGGAGATGACAGCAGAAGAAGAAGTGAAGGCTTTGGAAACGTTGCGGTGTATTTCTCCAGCTGAGAGCTTGGTGGAAATAGCCAAAACTGCACCGATTCAGGAGGATTGCAAAGTAACTAAAGTAAGTTAGGCTTTATTACATCATTGCCTCTTGATTAGGGTTTGTGTACATATAGTTATTAAAAAGGGAATAATAACTCACTTTTTCATTCTTCTCTATTTGGGGAGAAAACAGATTTGCTCTCTAGTTTAAATTTTGAATGGGACATGACACATGTCCATCTTGGGTATGTTATAGTGTGGGAGTTTATTAAAGGCGAGAGTGGTGGAAATGTGAGAGGCACTGTTCTTGTCTGTTTTGAAAACAACTGCTTGTCTGAAAGCAATTATCCATTTTACATTTAGTCTTGGAAGACAAAAAACAATAGGCGCAAATTATTATTTCGTGAGGACAATGCGAGAGCTCACTCTACAAGAGAGTATTTTTAAGGTCATTGTGTATGGTAAGGTTTGAAGGGTGGATCGACAATAATTATTGTTCTTAGAACTTTGAATTGAAGGACTGAACTTGCTCGACGTTTTTGTCTTAAGAAAGTAATTAAGATTGATCTTTAACTGCGTAAGTACCTACTAATTAAATATATATATATAATTTTTTCATTCATCTTCTTCGCGTCTTGTCACTGGTTGCTTTTCCATTTTTCTTAATTGACTTCCTCGTTGATTCCTTTATTCCAAACAAAAAAAAATAATAGAACATAACCTGTCTAACACTTGTATTTTTTTTCACTCGAACTAAACTTTTTGGTTTATTCTCATTAGAGGTGTTGTTTGAGGTTTTGTCTTGTTTTACGTTCTGGGCTTCAGGAATTACACATAGAGAGAGGGGGAGAGAGGGATTAATATTGTTTCTACCATCACTAAGGTGAGAGGTAGCATGCTTGCCTACTGTGCTCAAGACCGCGGGTTTGAAACCCGGCCAAGGACCTTGGGTTTTTTATCTGGGAAGCAAAAAAACCTTGAGCACGCTGTCTTTCGGATGGGATGTTAAGGGATGGTCTCGAGCCTGTACTATGGTACTTGTTAAAGCCCTTGTAGGTAACTAAACATGGGTAGGCAAAATTTAGGACTCATTGTCGGGCTCATGTCCACCACATTTTATTTAATTACATTGTTGAAATCGAATATTAATGATGAGATTTGTTGATTTCAGAGCAAGTGTTGCCTCCATGGTAGGAGGTGCAGGAAGGGGAGAAATGCGATGAGATGTGTGTCTGAGCAGAGTGTCCTCAACAGTAGGAGCGACACAGGGACCTCTTCAGGGGTCGGTCTGAGGGGACAGTCCTTGTCCTTGCAGTCCAACAGGCCTCCCACCAGCACCAACCTGGCCGACAAACCACAACAATGTAACTAATAGTAATAACAATATGTATTCCCTTTAGATATAAATGTGTGCATTAGGTACGTCATAGGTTTTGCTTAAAAATAAAGTACTTTATTAAAATTGTATGTATCCTTGCAGGTTCTTCGGTTAGTAACTTTAAGCAGGATGTACGAATGAAATTTTATGTAAATCTGATCTAGTGTTAAAAAGCTAATGGCGTGTCTACACTGAAACTATATTTCAGAACATTATAATTATTAAATGTTTATTAATTAATACATAAACGCAATGTGAGGGCGCAGGTAGCTCAGTGGTATGCGTGCTAGCCTACCATGCTCAAGATTGCAGGTTCAAAACCCAGCTAAGGCCCTTAATTCATTTATCTGGGGGGTGGAAAAACTTAAGAATGCCCTCTGAAGGGACGTTAAGTGATGGTCCCGAGCCTGTGCAATGTCAGTTATTGGTTAAAGACCCCCTAACCTAGGTGAATATACCTAGATAGGCATAATGTAGGACTCCCCCAGTAGAGTCGGGCTCATGTCCACCAGAGACAAAGAAGCCCTCTGGTAGTAGGCGATATGAGCTTGTAATTAAAGCCCAGGGATGAGTCATAATAACGAACTAACTCCATCCCAATGTTTGTCGTCTATGGAACCTTAAACTGATCTCACATCTCTATAATATTACATATTTTTTTCTATGAATGTTGAACCAATAATTTATTTTTCTCTTTCTTCTCTGAATGACCTTTTTGTAACAATTTTGGTTTATTTAAGTAAATATTAAACTGTAGGTATATTTTTTTTAGAAACTAATTTCAGATTTTTTTTTCAGTTGAAAGTTTTGAAGATTTTGAACAACGGAAGCCACCAAAAACCAAAAAGGACATTACAAATTGTTACCGTTTGACCCTGCTTCATCTCACGTTAACATCTGATGGAGTAAGGAAAATTTACTATGCGCCGGGTCTGAAAGGCCTTGAGCAGCCCAGGTGCAAACATGGTATGTACACTAGAATCCGGAGTTCGGATTTTCGTTTTTCAATCGGATTTGGATTTTTTTCATGTTGGTTCAGATGTCTCTTTTCCAAATACGAGTAGAGCCAAATTAATTTGGGCTTGACCTTTCTTGATAAATGAATTTTCCAGATATCACGCAATTTCCTTCAATATTTATTTTTGTACATTTCCACATCTTAACAATATTCAACCTAAACTAAATATAAATAAAGCTTTCGATACGGTCTGGCATGCCGGGCTTTTGTATAAACTAACATTCTTGAACTTTCCTCCTAACTTAGTTTATACATATTATTTATACATAAACGATGTTCCTAAATGTTGAGCTCCTTCTGGACTACATAATAAATTTCAGTAAAAACTTTTTACTTAAGTGTGACACAAATCAAAACGTTTTGCTAAAGAAATAGGGAAAACTCAGGGAGAGGAGAAACACAAAAATATACGTTCACGATTTTAAATTATAATCTCTGTTTGAATGTTTATTAATTTATTTTCTATTCATTTCAGTTAATTTGTATTTGTTTTTGACGTGAAAACGTCTATTCGCTCGTTAAGCACAGTGATAGCCAGTCAAACTTTCTTGTGTTACAAAATACCGTCAGATTTCAATCGATAATAACTACGAGTCTAATAATGCGATAACAACGGTTGAGGTCACAATGGATAGAGCATGTCTGTACGTGTTTGTTGTGCAGTGTTTGTTTTGTATGTGACGTTATCGGGCTAATGTGGGCGCCGGCGGATGATTGTTGCGAATTAGCGTTGTGTAAAATTAGAAATTAGTGTAGCCTGATAACGCATTTAGATAGGACGTTGATTCGGGGTGTCATTGTAAAGAGCTCGTGGAGCACTACTAGGACTCAAAGTGAAACAATAAAAATATTCGCCGAAATATTTGTAAAAATCGGTATTAAATTGAAAATTGCAAAAAAATTAAAGATGTCTCATATGAATCGTAAATATGCGCGGAATTATAGAAAACGCAAATCAGAGGAAAGCTCGCATCAAAAGGAATTTAATAAACCTATGAAGTCTAGTGCCGAGCAAATGCAAGAGCTACGGCAGAAAAATGATTTTATCCCGACGTTTTCACAGAAAATCTACGGCGTGGACATTGACTACGCCTTATTTTATTTTTTTTTTTTTTTCTTTTTCTTTAAGAGTTTTTTTTAATATACTCTTAAGCAGTAGCATTGTTTTTAATATAACTGATTATTTTTGATTTGTATTTAGTGTATAAGGGTAATGGTTAAGGAACCTTATTGTATAATTGTACCTCTGTAAATGCGACTGTTATAATAAACTCTTCTTCTTCGTTCGTTCAAACAAAATTTGAAACATGGTCAAATTTAAATACATCTCCAGAAAACATATAAAGATGTGTAACATTCCATCTTTTATTGCGTTCTTTCAGTGTTTTTGGAACATGACGTTACCTGGAATACCAAACAGGGACTAAAGTAGTCCCTACTTTGATGAACCGAGGCTTTGTTGTACTCATGATGAAATCAAACATGGAATAATGTTTTTGTTTCTTTATGAAACAGATAAATGCTTGCGTCTGTTTATCAACTATATTGTCAATTGAGAGAACCGAACCGAGTAGTTGATTCGGTCATCAGATTTGATCGTGTAATGTTTAGCTCTAACGGTTTTAGTAACCGTTATTAATATCTGTGTTTCTTCTGCATTTACTTTATTCGGCATTAAAAACGAAAATTCTCAAGGCGCTACAAATCTCCGGATTCCGAAAAATATTAAATCTGAATTTGGATTTTAGCTCCGGATGTCCGAACGTCTGGAACTCCAGATTTTATTCAGAATTTTCCTTGCAGCTCTAGTGTCTACTTAGAAAAACGGCGTAAATTTAAAGAAATCATTTTTGATTGCAGCTCGGAACCACCACCCTCCTGGCACCTCGTTCACGGTGGAGCTAACCCTTCCCTGCAGATCTGGGGGACACCAGTGGGTCCGCACTCAGAAGTTTATTTCAAAGAACTACAAAGGACACAGTGAGTAGCCTTCATTACTCTGTTTAGACATGCCTAGAATGGTATGAGGCTTTGGTTGTGGGCTTGTAATAGCGCTTTACATATAGATGGCCAACTGGTAACGCTTTATTCAGTCTTATCTCTTATGCTTTTGGCTGAGGATGGTAGAAATACCGAAAGTACTCCCATGTAAATATAGTTGGTGAATGAATAAAACAAACTTATTTTTTGAAATATTGTCTATTCCACTAAAGATATATATACATATAATATGTCCACAATATGTCCGCGTTCCTCAACTTAGAAGTTGTTAATAGTTGGTGAAATTAGACAATATCATAAATAAACAAGTTTTATTTCTTTCAAGTTCATTTGAATTATTTCACAATATCTCTGCAATAATGTCAGTTTCCATTGGTAACGCCTTGCTTTTCATAACTCACTTTTTGCTTGATTTTAAACAGATTTCCTCTCGGGTTAGTGGTTTTTTGCTGTTTGGTGAGAGAGCGCGGATCAAGTGACTCGACCATAGTATATGTTATAGATATATTGTTTTACTTTAATAAAATATATTAACAAATAGCTTTATTGAAAACTACTCATGGAACCTGAAAAATATATTTTAGTAATGAAAACTCATCTAAACTGTTTAACTTACAAGAGAAAGAAACGTACGTTACAAAAGGGTAGAAAAGTAAGGAGGTATCCACTTGGATGAACCTACTGGGTACTGCCGAGAGTGTTGAAAGGCTGAAGCAGAGCCATCTCTGATAACCCAGTTGGTGCAGAAGCCACAGATGAAAGTTGTGTAATGATGCTCCACAGTCCCAGCATATGTTCTTCCAGAGGTGTTGGTCTCTTCTTCGATGATGACATCCGTTCACTGTGATCTTAGGAAAGGGTGTGCGATCGTCCCGAAGTATCATTGTAGAATGAGCGACATCTTTGGAAGCACAATGCAAGATATACGAATCAACAAGAATCCCAGAACTAAGAAACTTCTACGTTCAATGAGAGCCTGTAATCCCTCCTGCTAGTTAATTACTCATCCGATATTAACTGTTTAGGCATTGATCGAAACACCTTGAATCGAATATGGAACTTAATGAATAAAAATTTCGAAAAAGCGTACAAGAGAAAAGTGATCACCGAAGAACAGTATGATTAGCCTAAAGTTCGAACAACTTGGTCCACCTTTAACTCTCAAGTAATATCACATCCAAAAATGTTTGGAAAATAATCAAAAGTATACTCGTTATTCAAAATTTTGGAATTAACACATAATTTGTTATATTAATGCAAAGTTTACATATTGTCAAGAGACTTATTATTGATCTCAGAAAGTGAGTCAATCAGATATATTTTAATAATATCTATTGCGAAGTTTTAAATGGAACGTCACGAAGTGAATGTGTTCTAATACCATGCGTCAAAACTTGCGCCGTTCTGAGGGAATCCTGCCTTTCAAGTTGCCTGTAAGGTTAGCATTGCTGTGATAATCTAGAACAGCCAAGGTCAAACGTTATCAAAGATAGGCATTTAATTGCGAAAGGCAGTCTTTTCCCACGGTCAGCTATGGTTAGCTGCGCTCGAGATTATTTGCTAAAGTCATGATTTTTAAGAAAACTTCAGATGAAGCATTTAACTCAGAAAAAGTTCACCGTTTTCCCTTGAAACACTGATTTTCTAAAGATATCTTGGATTATTTTCTTACGGCGGTTCCCAAACTTTTATAGACCCCCCCTTCCGCCCCCCAGTTTTGGATATGTTGAAGGTGGTGGGAGGACTGAACCACATTGTTCCCGCATTGTAGGCTATTGAGACTCGGTTTTTCGGTGTTCCCTTTATTCATGTTTACATTTTCAAAGTGTTTATTTCTGAAATTCCATATTCAGTTCAGGAACTTTCGACATGAACATTTAAAATCGGTAGATTTATAACTCAAATTACAGGCTCGCACTTTAGAGGTTTAATTATATATATTATACAATTCTATTTGTATAAAACAAAAAATATTTCCCGGGAATGTACCCACATAACGCATTCGGGACCGCTGTTCTATTGTAATAAATCATTTTTGTTCCGTTCATCCTAATGGGTTTTGAAGGATATGATCTTTGGTTGTCCAGGAGTATACTTCGGACAGAGCAAGAGTAAGGCGTCCTCTGGAGAGTTGAGTTGGAGCCGACTTTGCAGTCTCCTGCAGGGCTGCACGGCCTCCGTCACCTGGCGTCACCTCAACCAGAGAATTCCATGTCCTCTTGGCACTGCAGTTCTGGACTCTGTCCCCTCAGATGAAGCTCCATCTACAGAGCTCTCCCTCCCTGTCATCAGCAACACCCGCCTTCTCACAGGACAGCTTCTCATCAGGATAGACCTGGGACATGTCAACCCCAGGGGAGGTATACTAGACGGTATAAAACTAAAATGGTTTATTGTATGTGCTACTGCTAATGTCGATGAGTTATTATCGACAATGGGTTGCTATTATCGATACACAGTGGATTAATCTGGAAAATACGATAATTTAAACCTTGATTTCTGAACTAACGTCTTGTTAGTTCTTAGTATTACCAATGGCTATCGACCAATGTTAATGTTGGTAGAAGATAGCTCTTTTGGATATGATTTGTATTTGTGAAGATTCTTCATGCGGGCTGTTGTTTATATCACGTAGCCGAAAGAATTGCTCCTTTTATTAAAGTATATCGTAAACTATTCTCCTGTCGTACATATATATAATTGGAATCTTATTTCCATCGTTAACAGTGGTCAGTAGCTGTCGACGTTAGCTACCAGGAGGCTAGATAAAGATAGAAAATATATATATATAGTCTCCTATAAAAACTTCAAAGTTAACTTTTCCAAACGGAATACGATTTGTTATCAGCAATTTTCTCGGGGAGGATCTCTTGGATGGGTGCGGGATGACAGGAGTAGAACGACGGGATTAACAAGGGAAGAGAGGTTAGAGTGGAATTTGGAGAAGCGGGATTTAATGAGGTCGGTGATTTGACTGAAAATCAATAGCTTTCTTCCTTCTCAACATTGTCGATACATTTATTACATCAGAAGCTATTAGGGTTTACGAGTTAAGCCTTCCTCTAAAGTAGGGATCTTCAACCTTTCACGCCCGAGGTTCAATAAATTCACAAAGATCCGCGGGCCACACGTCTGTCAAAAAAATAGTGTAGTCAGAAAATTTATATGAAAAAGGAAGGTTTGTTTTACATTTTACAAGACTGAATTGATTCTAAGCCTTAGATTCTAAGGGAAGAGATGGTGTTACAGATTTGTATATATATTTATTTACTAGTAAAAACATTTTACTCCCCCACTCTCTGACTTTGCCTTGTGGGTATTATCAATGTAATGTAATATGTATTTTCTATTTTTATATTGATATACCTAAATATTTTATTTCATTTTTTTTTCTTTTTATATGTTTAGTTATATAGTTTAAGTTTTATGTTACTCCTACTTTTAATTACATATAAATTTTCTTTAATTTTTTGTGTATTAAGTTCGTATTTGTAGACATTGATAAAAATGGTTTAAATTTAAAAAAAGAAAGAGAAAAAAGAAACATGTCATGTCACATGAAACACGAAATGTTTTAAATACCTATCAAGAATAGGTAAAAAAGTTTTTTCAATGGTTTTTTACGACAAAAAGCTGATAAGGCAATTTTTCTTGAAATTGCCTCAAATTCAAATGTGGGGGCCACTAAAATTCCTTCAGCGGGCCGCAGGTTGAAGACGCCTACTCTAAAGCTACCCTTCCCTTTGGCTCAAAATCCCCTTATAGAATATAAAATTTCGTGTCGAAGATATATTATATTCATTTTATCGGGAGTTATCATATACATACAGATATTTTTTTTCTTTCAATTCTAGGGCCTAAAAAGATGAAAATTCAACATAAACTTTCTGACAGATACCTAACTTCCTTTATACTACATATAACTGGAGAAGTAGAAAAAAAAAAATTGATATTTTTATAAGTTCTATTTATTTAGGTGGCCCTGTATTTCCTGAAGGTAAGACGTCCGCAAAGGATACTAAAACCGAAGAAGATGGATTGGATCAGGAAGATTTTGTCGACTTGGAGGAAGGACGTGAGGTGACCAAGACGAGGACCATCCCAGAGGGAGACGCAAGGAAACAATCGGATCTCATAGAGACCGCTGTCTCCAAAGAGTCCGCCACCTCTTCTGACGGTAACCACTGCCATTCGAATATTTTTTTGTCATTCATGTTGGTTGTCGTATCACAAATATGAGGGGAAAAAACACCAATTGGAAATTTTACAAGGAAGAATTTTTGTTAACTCTAATTTTTCTGGGAACAGGACATTTCGGCACAGAAACATTTCTGTTTTTCATATTTGGACTTTTTTTTATTTATATAATGAAGTATTATAAGGTTATATAATAATTTACGTCCCATCTGAAGGAGGGCTACTCAAGGTCTTTTCATCTCCCAGATAAAAAACCCAAGGGCCTCGGCCGGGTTTCGAACCCGCGATCTTGAGCTCGGTTGGCTAGCTCGCTACCGGCGCCCTCATGTTGTAGGAATGTGGTTGGTATCATGCGGGGGTGTTGTGTTGGAGCTGAACACTTGTTTTAATATGAATTACCATATGATTTTGTAATTATATTGTTTTTTTTGTTTTTCTTCATGTATTTAACTTGTTTATCATCATTTACTTTATTTATTTAGAGTTATTTTAATTTGTATTATTATTTTGTTCAATCTTTGTTTATATTATTATTATTTGTTTCTCTTCTTATTATTTTGAATATACATATGATACTATAGTCATACAACCATCAAATTTACCAATAGTTATTTTGTTGTAACTAATTGTAAATAAGCAAAATAAAATATTTTAAAAACAGACTTCCGTCTCCTTTCTCTCTTTTTTAGGGGCTGGTGTACCAATCTAACTCTGTTCTCTTAAAGAGAAAAACTGATATTACCTTGATATCGTCTTTTGTATAGGAGAGACAAATGTTAACCCTGAACACTGTTTGGACGCTGAGCTGCTCCGAGCCATAGATCTACTCAACAGTGGGGCAGATCGACAGGAAGCCTACGTTCAGACCACCCTCCCTCTGACAGAGTGCCCCACCTGCCGCCCGACCAACATCAAGTAAGGGAAACCTCACCTACAACTCCTCCAGATATACCAAGTATAGGGGAAGTTATGTAATCGGTCAGATCTCTAATCTTTGGGTCATTTGTTTTTTTAGGTTGAATGATGATCTGCCTGTTCAGCATAAGACTGAATCGTCAGTGCCACCTCCGATGAAAGATGTTACAGAGGAGCATCAGAGAAAAGATGTGGAGGATGAATGGCATCTGGATCCGGACATGATGAAGAAACACAACGTCCGCGGAACTTGGAGCCGACCCCAGCCTCCAGAGTGGAGAACACTTGGAGAGGCGGAAGAGGCCTGGAGAAGGTAATATTTTCACGTTCAACTTTTACTATATTAACCCGTTCAATTTTGATGTAATCTCTTTCATGTAGGAAGTCCCTGGACGAGGAAGCTGCGTAGTTCACGTATTTTCTCTGAAGTTATTTACAATTATTTTTATTTTCGTCAAGTTGAGCAGTTACAACGTCGTTTATTAATTAACAGAAGCCATCCGTACAGAAGTAAGGCGCTACTACATAACGACATATCTCAGCCACTAATGTGCATATACGAACATTTTGTGGCCTATAAAAAAGACATATATTTTTAATCGAAAAAATTAGTGTAACCTAAAATTATATTTCTTTAAATTCTGCGCCGCTCTCCCTCATTTTCCTGGTTTGACAGACTTGATCTTTCTTTTTAGAAAAAAACTATTTTTGCTCAAATTTCGAAAACAATTAGCATAAGCGTTTGGGTGTCGGTCGCGCGAACGAACACGTATACAAATTACATAGGAATATTCACACCCTGTTCTGGAGAGCATGGTTGGTGAAAATGTTGCGATAGTTTCTTAGGTTTTACCGGGTGAGCTCATAAGCTGATTTTTTTATTTTTCTTTATTTCAGAGAGGGTCGAGAACCAGAAACTGGCTGGACTCCTCGTCCTCCCGAACGTGTCTGGAGAAGACCTGAAGAGTTTCATCCCCCAGAGCCTGCCTGGAATGCACATCTTCCAGAACCTGCCTGGAATGCACATCTTCCAGAACCTGTCTGGAGAACCGCGAGTTCCAAGGAGACGATCCACGAGTTCACCCTGAAGGTGGACCGGGTCTCGGGTGTACCTCTCTTCACCGGGGACACTGATGCAGACTGCTACATCGACTATGCCTTCCCTGAAGTGGACTGTACTGGAAAATGTGAGTTATTCAGATGGGTTATGAAATTAATTTAGATATAGTCTCTTTATGTCTTTTTTAAATTTAAATAGAACTTCACACTTGTGCTAAGGTTATAGTTATTTTCTGACGGGGAAGTGTTATAAGAGTTCCATTTAACTTCGTCAGCTCACAGAAGGGAGGGATCAGAGGACAGCTCAACTCAAGAACTCTAATAATTGCCGATGTAATGAATGTACGTAGAATTCAGAAGCCCATATGTAAGTCAACTACTGATTTTTAGCCCAAACTTTTGGAAGGAGAGCGAAAACTTATTGATTAATTTGTGCTGGGGAAGTAGTACATCGCCGGTGATTCAGCGACGAATTTTCTCTTCTTTCTATCGTTGCAGTTCAACAATAAATCTCATCTAACTTTAACTGAAGGTCACTTGAGGTGACCAATCTTTCCGTTAGAATCCTTGGCTACTGGAAAGTGATGCCGAAATGAAGGATTTGTTTTTTTAGTTACTATTAAATTAATGAGGGGTCTACATCATCATAATGGATTACTCAATTGACTGGATAATATTAGCCATTTTCTTTATTGCTCTACTGGAGGTCCGGTACATCCCTCCGTTATGATGACTTTGTCATAACGTTATTAGAACTTTGTTCTAGTCAACAATTGAAGTAATTTATCGTTATACCGAAAAATTAATTTGAATATTGTGCACACATATTGCCGTACAAAGTATTTATATAATTTGGTTATGCTTGCCTTCTAAGCTGAAGATCGTGGGTTCGAAACCCGACTGAGGCCCTTAGTTTATTTTATCTAGGAGGTAAAATAAACGTAAGCACGTCGTCCTTCGGATGGGACGTTAAGCGATGGTCCCGAGCCTGTACGATGTCAGGTGCTCGTTAAAGACCCCTACCCTAGGTGAATTAAAATTTAGTAGAGTCGGGCTCATGTCTACCAGAGTGACGAAAGAGTACTCTGGTAGTAGGTGATATGACCTCGTAGTTAAAGCCCGGGCATGAGTCATAATAACTAACTATAATTTGGTTATTATTTTATTTTTATATTTTACCAGAAAATAACCTGGAATTTATGGGACCTGCCAGCTAGACATCCTGTTATTTTAAAGATTGATTTTATTTTTGTTGGATTGTGCGGTTTGAACCGAACCTAGCCTCTTGATTTCAAAGTGCTAACTATCGGAAAATGGCCATAGGTATATCTTTGAGAGAAAAAAAATATACATTGTGTTCAATTTGTTTACCAGTGGTGTACAGTCGCGTGTGCAGCGGGACGGAGCTGAAGATGGCCTTACGACAGACGGAATTCTCCACAGTGACACGACACTCGCTCCGACTGCGCTCTCCACTCACCCAGGCCCTTCTCTCCCTCTCTAGTCACAATGTGCCCCTCTGGCTCTGGACCAGACTGTACCATCCTCCCCCCTCCAAGGACTACAAACTAGCACAGGTAATCTTTCAGAGCTCTTAAGGTCCTTTTCACGCTGTCATTGTTTTCATCATAGAAATGACGGATTATGCGTTTTGTCGCTGAGACAAATATTACGAGAAATTATGAAATCGAGTCACTTAGTGTCCAGCTCTTCACTCGACAATAAAATAAAATATGCGATAAGAACAAATGTTGGCGTCAAATAGCGAACATGTCATTTCACAGAATACCTAATCATTTCACGTAAAGCCGCCATATATTGAAATTAATTAAATATCACCTTTTGCAATCTATTGAACTTATATAACTGAAACATTGCACAAAGTTACAAGGGTGATATATAGATCCAGCTCTAAATCGATTGGAGAAAAATAATTGGGTTAACAGAAAATGTTAAGTAAATTAAATACAGAAAAACCCCAGTAGCTGCCGATGTAATAAATGTATCGACACGAAATTTAGTATGAGGATTCAGAAGTCTTTGAATAAGTCACATATTGATTGTCAACCAAGTACGTTGATTGATTCCAGAGGGAGAGCACACAGTTATTAATTCGCGCTGGGGATGTACAATCTCGGTGAATTTGTTGTTCACTTAAAATAACAAACATAATTACACAAACAACAATATTAATGTATATTATTTTCCTTGTAATCACTGTCAACTTGCCTTAACTTCAATAGTAATGATACTAAATGTAATTATTTGCACACAGATCCCACGTATATGTTTTTATATATTTTTGTTAACATTTTGCTAACACATCATGATTGGTATTGGATAGATAATTTGTATTAGTTAAATGCGCTAAGTAATAAAACATAATTCTTATTTGAAGCAGATTTTCTGACCATTTTAAGCTGACTTTGTGCGAAGTCTAAGTTAGATTTAATAGGTTCCAAGATATCGGGGAGCGACATGCGGACAGACATTGAACACTTGATGCTAGGGTTTCTTAAACGGTCTTCGCACTTGGTACCCTAAAAAAATTAATTATGATTATAAAAAGTAAAGAAAAAACATATGTTTAAAAATGTTGTCTATTTCACAAAATTTATATATATATATAATATGGGAGTACATACTTTCGTTATTGATACCATCTTCAGCCACGACTTAACAAATACAATATTGTATTATATTGTACTGTAGTATTTGTTAAGTCGTGGATGAAGATGGTAGCAGTACCGAAAGTACTTCCATATTATATACAGGGTGTCCCAGCATGGAGGTAAAAAACTTTGAGGTCTTAAAGGAAATTTAATTTTGAACAAAAAATTTCCTATAAACATAAGTCCGATTCGGAACCGTTTCAGAAATATTCAACATCTTCCAATTTTTGTACTTAGCACTATTTTTTTGCATAAAATCTTTTATTCCTCCGTAAGTATAAGAGCTAACACAAATTTAATTATACCATCATAAAGAGCGGTAAATTACCTTTAAAATAAGTTCAATTTATCATCACTATTACAGGAATTTGACAGTTTATACGCAGCATAAACCGAAGAACTGTGTATTTCGGAAATTCTTTGGCAAACTGTAGCTCACGTTTTTTCAAAAAAATGTCCTTATTGTATATCTTAATTTTTATTTATAAAACTTGTGCATTTAATAAGCTTTCAAACGATAAAACATTATATTACATGAGCCTTATACTTGTGTAGCAATATTATGGTTTTAGTGAAAAAAGAAGGTAAAAGTAATTGACATGTCTCATAATCCATACAGTGTTTACAATGAATTGAGGATTACTATACAGGGTGCCCAGCATGGAGATAAAAAACTTTGAGGTCTTAAAGGAAATTTAATTTTGGAACAAAAAATTTCCTATAAACATAGGTCCGATTTGGAACCGTTTCAGAAATATTCAACATCTTCCAATTTTTGTACTTAGAACTGTTTGTTTCCATAAAATCTCTTATTCCTCCTTAAGTAAGAGCTAACACAAAGTTAATTATACCATCATAAAGAGCGGTAAATTAGCTTTAAAATAAGTTTACTTTATCAGAAAATTGGTTCGGACATCCATCACATAAGGTATTTCATGCTATACACAATAGAGCTAAACAGCACCTACAGCGGTCGGTAACTGATTGAACTACTGTACATATCTTCTTGTAGTCGCAACTGCTCGAAGCCCAGTGTAATGCGGTCGCCTTAACGTTATTAGAGTAATGGACAGGACAGCTATCTAACTGCATCCACATGTTTTGCCTGGTACGCAATGGTACACCCTCCAACAAGCCAGAGAAGTCGGTTTCAAAAAAGTGGAGAAATGATATGCCATTAACTCTCTGTGGAAGAAAGTAAGGGCCTATGAGATATCGGTCCACAATCCCAGCCCAAACATTCACAGAAAACTGTCGCTGGAATGAATATGGTCGAGAGACATGGGGATTTTCAACTGTCCAATGATGACTATCGTGAAAATTAACTGCACCAGTCCTTATGAATGTATACTCATCTGTCCATAAAATCTTCGTGGTGATCTCGTGAGACATGAACCAGTCAAAAAACTTAATTCTTTGTTGACGATCGTTCTCAGTCAATTCTTGTACAGGTTTGTCGTGAAATGCGTGAAAACAGTTTTTACTTAATAATCTTTGAACGGTCGATTTCGATTCTTTGAGTTCATTGGCAGCCCTTCGTAGACTCGTTCGAGGATTATTTTCGAAATGCTGTAAAATATGGCCTCGTTCTTTTTTAGGTAGGTACCTACTCTAAGAGCCTCTGACGGCCGAGGAGCTAGAAATCCAGTTTCACGAGCTCTATTGTGTATAGAATGAAATACCTTATGTGATGGATGTCTGAACCAATTTAAAGTGAACTTATTTTAAAGGTAATTTATCGCTCTTTATGATGGTATAATTAACTTTGCGTTAGCTCTTATACTTAAGGAGGAATAAGAGATTTTATGCAAAAAAATTGTGCTAAGTACAAAAATTGGAAGATGTTGAATATTTCTGAAACGGTTCCGAATCGGACCTATGTTTATAGGAAATTTTTTGTTCAAAATTAAATTTCCTTGAAGACCTCAAAGCTTTTACCTCCATGCTGGGACACCCTGTATATTTGTGAAATAGGGAATATTTTTTTAAAAACATACGTTTTTTCTTTACTTCTTATTGTTTCACAATATCTCTGCAAAAAATGTTAAGTATGCTTCTAATAAACATTTTGAATTTGTTTTAATGTTGATATTTATTTCTTTTCCAGGCTTCAATATCCCTGACAAAATTGAGTAATCTTGAACTTAAATATGAACAACAATTGGAAAAGAAGGCAGTTTTCGAAAAATTAGTCCTTCCTTTGACCGTCGTGGAGTCGTCAGTGACGTCTGGATATCGAGGCAATTTTGGAGAAATCGAGGTGACCCTCGGCTACAGTTGTGCCTCGACTGAGACTTACCGAGAATGGATAAGTGGCCAGGGCGGGGTATTAAGGGAACGGATGGAATCACAGCGACCTCTGGGAGAATGTATAGACAAAACGAACGGAAGCCCAAACCACTGGCATCAGTTTGACACCAATGTTCCTTCGGATAGTAGCAATTTCAAGACATGCAACGGGAGCAAAAATCATCAAACGAACTGCCATTTTGATTATTTGCAGGCTCAAAAATATGAACATTATCGGCCATCTTGCGCATGTGCAAAATATGGACCACATTGTATTCATCCCTGTTCTAGTAGCAGTTATCCACCTTTTAGCTCTGGGTGTGGTCACGTGGTGTCTTCTCAAAGCTGCAACAGCGATCCATTCAGAAAAAAGGACAGAGATTACGGTGATGATCCACGCTTGTATAGGACAGACAAGAATAAGGCGTACCTGAATGCGGGAGAACTTAAGGGGAGAGGAGTAGTGCAGCGGGTTTTAAGAGAAATGCAACAGAGAAGGATGCAGCTGCATGTCGACTCTACAGCGAAGGAGAATCTCTGTCCCAACAAGTTTACGGAAGATAGAAACTCTGCTGATTCGCGAGGTACCTATTTGAAGGATTTAACTGAACCAAAAATGACAGGTAGCGGGGATGGACAAGACAACGTTATCTCATTGCAGCGGGTGAGTCCCGTGGGCGGTGGAGGGGATGTATCCGACACTCCGCCCGATTTGATTCAAAAAGATGCTTTTGAATCTTTCGATTTGCGAGTTGATCTCCCGGATAAAAATGAGACTGAAGATTTTGAGGTTCGCTCTAGATTGAGTTTTCTGCAGACCCCTCCGCCGGACTTACCCATGCTCCCAGGCTTCAAACATTGCAAAGATATGGTCTACTTGGAGAGCGATTCCTCCAGCTCGATACGGGAGCGAATTCAGAAACAGGATATCAACAATCCTTTTTCTAGTAATTCTAATATGTCGTTGTGTGTCGACAGTGATTCTTCAATGTTTAAAATACCTGATCCCCCTCGGAAAAATGGGAATCAAAAGAAAGAGGATTCAGACAAGAAGATAACTGGAAAAGATATGGAAATGATTAATGTAAAAAATAAGAGAAAAATGAAACGTTCTAAAAATGAAAAACAACCAAATGAGTTAAGTCACACTGACAACGATAATATTATAAGTGATAACACCTTGAATTCGGTGGAGTCTTTGCTTGGAGACGTTGGACGGGAGAGCCGGGATGTTGGAGTTGCGACGGAGCTGGCGGCAGAAAACAAGGATACGCAGACTTCCTACAGCGAAGAGAACCTGTTCAGGGCTCGAGTGGAGATTTGCAGAGCTCTGGGGCTGCCGTCAATGGAGACCCGATTTCCAGACGGGCGTATGACCCTCGTGAAACCCTCCTCCTTCGCCTACTTCTCTGCGAGACAGGCCGGCAAGGATGTCATCCTCAAGACCCCCATAGTGGAGAAGAAGACCAATCCTGTTTGGGACTCTGTCTGGGATGTACAGCTTCCTGTTGATCTTCTGAAGAAGGTAATGTATAGTTAGCAGTTAGCTTCTATATATATATATATGTTACCGTCAAAAGCCGGAGGCTCAAAATGTTATTCTTTGAAATGAATATTATGATTTTTATATGCGAAGACCCATTTCACATAACCTGTACTGCTACACTAAAATAAAACGGCCAACGGGAATATCAAAATAGTATTCTTTTGGATATATGAGCTCGAAAATGTTATTAGAAAATAATTTTATTTTGATATTCAAGCACAGTATATTATTAACTAGAAATGTACTCGAGTACTAAGTAATCGCATGTGAAAGTAAAGCATTTACTCCAGAACGACGAGTACTTTTCAGAATCGAATAATTAAGGTTACGGTATTACCCTCTTTATAGACAAAGCGAGTTCTGCCTAGGCCAAACGCGAATTTCTTGAGGTAGTTATGTGTTTTTCTTAAGATGTTTTAGTTTCTTCTAGAATTTCCAAAGCAGCTAAGGAAAACGAGAAACTCCTGCTGTCGTTAGGGTTTCACGTTTTCTCTAGTTACTTCGGGAGTTCTCTTTATTGAGCTTTTGACGTTTTGACGGTCACATCTACATAATTAAAGCTCAATGTAAGTATGTCTGTTTATCCGGGCCTGACGCGAAAACTGCTTATATTCACAAAATGTGATAGGTTTTTCAAGGATTGTCCAACGAATATGAGTACGTTACATCCAAAAATTTCAAATTGAGAGGATGCTGTCGGGGCCGGGCGGCAATTTGTTTTTTTCGGCAATAGTGTCTGACATTTCAAAGTTTTCTCATATGGATAAATCCATGACTTTGTGATTGTGGTGTTTATAACACATCAAAGATTTATTGAGTAAGCGAACTGAGCATCCGGATTTCCCTGAAAATATTTGCTATAAGTGGATTTTTGAGGGAATTGTCATTCCAGTGCTCTCAACAGATATCACCTTAGCGGTCAAATGGAATGTTATCCTCTTGAGGCAAAACGTGGATTTATCTTCTAAAACGTTGTATTATATAGGTTTCAAGCAATTTCAATTAGTCACATAAGAAGTAGTGAAATGAACTTTATGGACGGAGGAAGGAATGAATTTCCTTTTGATCAGCAGGATTAGTCACATAAGAAGTAGTGAAATGAACTTTATGGACGGAGGAAGGAATGAATTTCCTTTTGATCAGCAGGATTTGAGTTTGTTCGCTTCTGTTTTACACAATATTTGTCGGATCTGGTCTCACTACATTTTGTAGAAAGGTAGAAGATCTAGTTCATTTTGTGACCCGGTACGAAGTAAGGCTTCTTACGAGGAAAGTTTCAATCTTGAAATTTCCATGGTTTCTAAACCTTTAAACATTCCTCAAAATAGTAATATTTTGAATACTATTTTGTCAAAATAATTTTGAAATATTATTTTGTATTCAAATGTCTGTAGGGTAGTATTTTTTTTTCACGAGTTTTTAATTACATATATTGGGAGATTAGGTTTTATGACTCATGCTCGGGCTTTAACTACGAGGTCATATCGCCTACTACCATAGCGCTCTTTCGTCACTCTGGTGGACAAAAGCCCGACTCTACTGTGGGAGTCCTAAATTTTGCCTAACCTAAATTTTTATTCACCTAGTCTTTAACGAGTACCTGACATCGTACAGGCTCGGGACCATCGCTTAACGTCCCATCCGGAAGGACGGCGTGCTTAAGTTTATTTTACCTCCCAGATAAAATAAACTAAGGGCCTCGGTCGGGTTTCGAACCCACGTTCTTGAGCTCAGAAGGCAAGCATGCATACCACTGAGCTACCGGCGCCCTCTTACATATATTATATGTAATTAAAAACTTAATAAACATATTCTATTGCATTTATTTGTATTAAGAATTTTCTGTTATCTATTTATTTTATTTGAATAGTTATTATTCATCTCATGTGTGGGATTCTGCAGGCCAGTCCCTCTCCACTCCGTCCCCCCAGTTACCTAATTTCTTCTCCCTCCATGTGAATTTTGTGAATCCTAGCTATTTCATTGGCTGTATTTTATCTCAAAACGAACAACATGCCCTAATCATGATTGACAGGGCTCAGTGGAATCCTCTCTAAGCTCTTATGCTATTAACATAACACGTATTGTTCTTTAATGTACATCACACTACATTTTACCATATGTCGTGACATATCTGCACTTTACAACACATTGCCGGTCTGTTATTACTTCCCCAGCAAATCAATGTGAGCTACCCGTACCCATGCATCGTTTATATATTTATGTGTAAGATTTATTGTCGTTGGATGTATATAATTTATTAGCTATTTTGAGGTACAAAAGTGTGTGACGTTTCCTATTATTATGTTATGATTTAACGAAAATAATATTATTCTTGTAGCGTGTCACAGGCATTGTTCTGCTCTTTAATTGAGAGGTGAATGTTTCTGTCTTGACAGTGCGACTCTGAGCTGGAGATCTGTGTGGAGGTGAGCGGGGGAGGTCCCGAGGCCGCAGTCAATCCAACTGCCTTAAGAACCTCTGATCCTCTGTTGAGCCGCTCGGGTGTCTCCCTTCTGCGAGCCTCCATTGACCTCACCCCTGTCACTGCTGGCCTGGCTAATGCCAGTGGTTGGTTCTCCCTGGCCGACAAGGCCTGTGTCTGCCGAGCTCAGATCAAGGTAGGCACCTAAAATATTGTTACTGGTTCAGTATATCCCTATGTATTTGTCTTTATCAGTGGTTATGTCTTGTAGGTACGTATCCTCTTTTGAAAGTTGAAGTCTTTTTGTATTTGCATATATTATATCCATTAATTGGCATTTTTATTTTATTTTTTCTTAAAAAATTACTTTTGCTATGTTTGCTTACCCTCAGAGTTAATTTGCTGTATTGACTAGATGAGGGGCGGGCAACCTTTTTGCGCTTACGGGCCTCATTATGCCCCAGACTTCCCAGTTTGACAGCACAGTGCATTACATTCTCAATAACCACTAATATATGTTTAAATTTCAAGAAACTTTCATATATATATGCAATCCATTTGTTTATTACCCAGCTCTTTGTTTTGGCCAGACTATATTCCTATGTTTTCCGTTAATTATTTGTTTTAAAAAATAAGTAATTTTCCAGTTGGTTCGCGAGCCGCATCACCTTCGGGACTAGCCGTTCGTGACTCGGGCTTCAATACTCATATTAAATTCCCAATCCCGAGATTATACTTTTTTTTTTTCGGGTGTACCGGCCCCTGAAGGGGGCTTAACAACACCCGTCCGCCGCGTAGGGGGGAATTAGGTCACATTTTAGATTTAATTTAATTTATTTTGATGCTACAGCCGGTTGTAGGACCCCGCCAATCGCAGGAGAGATCGGTTGGGTCCCCCAACATACCTTATCGGCGTTTCCCGAGAGAACTCGGGACCAGGCACTTATGTTATTGGCTGTGTTGCGCCGAGGATGGTCGCAGGTGGGCCGTGTTACAGCACCCAGCGGTCATCCCTGGAACCACGTTAAACTACCTTCAATACCTTTACCTTCCAGGAGGCGACGAATGAGGTTATACATTACAGTTGATTACTTAATATATAGCAAAGTACATCTATTTAAAAAAATCGTCTGTCTACATGCTTTAAGTTTTCGGCTCATACTTCGTTTTTATCTGGACTAGGTGTATTTTGTACAATGATATTTTTAATATAATTGTTATTCGTTTGTATGTTTGTTACAGCATCACGCCGAAACTACTCGAATAATGTTATGTTACCTGGTATTGAGGTAGAAGGCAACGTGCATGAGTTTTCTCTAATAACCATTAATGTTTCAAACAGTATATAAACAGCGCAGGAATGTAATCTATTTTTCTGTAACGAAGGAAGATAGAATAATGAGTTGATTGCATAGGCGGTGGTGACCCCCCTGGAGGACGCAAGCAGGTTCCGAGATGACTGGCTGAGAGAGTACACGAAGGCGCGTGGGCGGCGGGCGGAGGCTCCATCCCTGACCTCGACCACCAACGCTGCCTCCATAGCCACCTCCCTCCAGTAAGTAGACTGGTGCGGCTGCGCAAGTGCAACCACAGTCATTCACATTTTCATAATTTTGTTGATGAAATTTTTCATCAGGGGATTGTTCTATTTTCCTGTTCCTCTGAGTTCTCTTCAACCGCCGTCAGTTATTTACAATCCGTGAAATCTACCAAAAAAGCGCTTTCTGGTAATAAAAAAAACCCGGCAAGTATTCACGTATAAATGGAGACAAAACATCGTTTACCGAAAAAATAAACTGCTTAATGTTGCATTACAAATTTTTTTTTTCCCCATTATCTCGAGACGGAACTCTCTTCATGAAGCCATCAAACATAAAATCTGTTCTGTGTTCTTTCACAATTTCATTTTTTTTTTTCAAACTCCAGAATTTTATAAAAAAAATTAAATGTGTATTAAATAGTTGTTCATTTTTTATTTTTTCGTCTTTTCAGAGAGAAACTAGGCGAGCTAGAACGCCTCACACAACGTATGAGAGACAAGATGGCGACCCGGGACAGATGGGAGTCAAGTTCCCCGTTTCATCTTCTGGAGGAAGTTCGAGATGTTAGCCTACCTAACTTCCATCTGCACGGGTAAGTATCATTAGGGTTACAATACCAGGATTTCGGCTTCCCGCCATTTTCATTCCCGGGGTGGAAATTCTTGATTTGGATTTATTACACATAATTTTTATTTTAATTGGTTGAATTTGTTTTATACCTAATACTTTGCTTATAGTTCCTTATAGGATCCTTATTTAATATATTAATTACATAGGCTTTTAATGTTTGTTCATGGTATGTATACTTTCCAGTCTTGTCGAAATGGGCACCTCCCCTATAGTATTGTCTCCAAAAGACGAGGAAGTGAGAGGAGTTGATGATGCAGTGCGACCTACAAGAAGGACTGACACTTCCATGATCCATCTGTCAGATTCTGAGGAGAAGAAGACAAGAGCAACCAGGAAGAGAAGCTCCTCCAAGTTCGCTGGAGCTGGCCACAAGTCAACCTCCCACAAACCTTCCTTAGTCTTCATTTCAGACGACGGAGGAGATGGTAACTGTAGACTTTTTTACTTAAATTTAGGTTACGGAGCTCATATCGCCTACTACCAGAGCGCTCTTTCTTCACTCTGGTGGACATGAGCCCGACTCTATTGTGGGAGTCCTAAATTTTGCCTATCCTAAATTTTTATTCACCTAGGGTAGGGGTTTTTAACGAGTACCTGACATCGTACAGGCTCGGGACCATGGCTTAACGTCCCATCCGAAGGACGGCGTGCTCAAGTTTATTTTACCTCCCAGATAAACTAAACTAAGGGCTTCGGTCGGGTTTCGAACCCAAGATCTTGAGCTCAGAAGGCAAGCACGCATGCCACTGAGCTACCGGCGCCCTCAGGAAGTTAATATAAATATTGTAAATTTCTGGATCTAAGTTAGTTACTTTTATGAACGTTCATAGTGACCAGAAGAAGGGACCTGTAATTGTCCCGAAATATCGTCCAAAGAGAAAAAAATAAGAAGACACCTCTGGAGAAAAAATGCCGGAAACAACCAACAGTGGAACATCCCAGAGAAGTTTAAGAAATACATTAACTCTTACTGTTTCGTTTTATTCAGTTTTTATTACGTGTTATCAGTTTTTAGTGCGGGTTATCAGTTTTAGTGCGTTTTATTTTCTTGATTGTTTTTAAATCATCGGATTGTCATGGAATTTCACATGTGGTATTCTTAAAGCCCGAATTAAAAAATAGGGTGTGTGGCATCTCAACATTTTGAAAGGGAGGGGGGTTTTGGGGGTAGGCCTTAGCATAAAATAGTTGTAGCTCATTAACGTATGGTCGGATTGTTATGGAATTTCACATGTAGTATTCTTAAAAGACAAAAACATAAAAAGGATATGTGACGTCTCAAAATTGTCAACGGGAGGGGGGTTTGGGGGGGCAAGCATATACCTAAATAGTAGTTTCAAAAGCAATATTTAAAAATTGGCTGTGACCCTTTTGGACGGGAGGGGCGGGGGTCCATTAATGCTGAATGAATCTCACATGGAGCTTTCTTAAAGATGGGAAATAGCCCTAATTTTAATAGGGTGGGTTTCCTAAGCATGTATTACCTTGAAGGTGCACCGTTGCACGGTAAATAATAGCTCTCACCAGCGTTCTTAAGCACAAAATACCTAGGGCATCCGCTGTTGCAAGGCACATACTATCTAAGGTGCCCGGTGTTCTTAAGTAGGAACTTGCTGTGGTTCCAAGTAAAAAAAATAAATAAAAAAAAAATCCAGTCCAATAGCTTTTGACAGAACGACGTCTGTCGGGTCAGCTAGTATTAAATAAAATCTAATGTCTGTATGTTTGTGTTTCATAGATTCCTAAACTTCGATCCAATCTTGTGCTTATGTTCAGCAATTATGTTCGTCGAGTCACCGAGAAGGTTTAGAACATAGTTTTATCCCACCCACGCACCCACCCCCGCATTTCGTTCATTCGCTTATGGAACAAATATCATTGAACGAATTGGCATACAGTGTTTTGTATTAGATTATATAGAACACGGAAAATGTTTAAGACTTCTTTCTACTCAACCACCCTTGTCTTACCCCAGTACCGACCCCTGCATTTTGTTCATTCGCGTAGGTAACAAGAATCATTGCACGAATTGACGTAAAATGTTCAGTATTGGATTCTATAGAGCACTAAAAATGTTAGAGACTTGTTTCTACCCTACCCTTACCCGCACATGCGACGTTGCAACGCTTGGCGGGTTTAGCTAGTTTGTAATAAAATGACTCGTCATAAATAAATATTAAACGCATTCTCATTGTTTTAACTACTCCTCCTTCTCGGATTGAGGCGCTGATCATCTGGTCACGGTACTACCAGTATAACCAGAGATATGCTGATGTTTGAGAACTTTTTGTACAGCGGGTATACTTTGTAATACTGTCTGTTCCCCAGGCGGGTTGCCTCTTGGCCGGGACGACTCTCACGGGATGTCGGTGATCTCCATTTCTTCAGAGGATGAGGTGCCCGAGGTGAAGACACACAAGAAGGTGTCCCTTGGACCAAGTTCCTCCCCACTCCATACATACACCCTCCAGGTAGGTGAGCCGCCATTTTATTATTATTTAAATAATTTTAGGCTAATTATTTATTTCTTTTTATTCTATATCTGTATATACTGTTCTATAGCTGGTCTAACCACGCGACCAGAAAGAACTTCATTGCAAATTCTCTCATATAATTCGCCTCTTTCCCTTTTTTATTTTTATTTAGTGTATTATTTTATTTTTAGTATTTTTTATGAAAATGTTTTATTTTTTTTTAGCAAATATAAATCTTGTACCTAATACTTTCAATTGTAATGTCTTTTAATATAAGAGTGCCTTGTCCGGACTTGTTTAGAGCTCGAGCGGGGAGGAAGGGGACGACCTGGAGGTTGGGGACGACGAAGAGGAGAAGGAAAGCGGCGGTGAGACGCCGTCAGAGACCATCTGTAGGATCTTGGGCAGGATGAGAGGCAGAGACGGGAGGAGGTGACACCCGCTACTGACTGGGCCTTCATCATAGTATACAGGAGGTATGTATTTACTAATGCCAGTAGAGTGGCCCGGGGCACCGAGCATGAGAGGGTCTCTGTAATGCCAGTGGGGTGGCCCGAGGCATCAAGCTTTAGGGGCCCTCTGTAATGCAACCTCCTGAGCGATATTTATCCAAATTATAATTAGTTAAGATTAGACACGGTTTTAAGCAATCGAAAGCATATTAAATTAAATTCTTCAATTATTTGATAAATAGAAAGTGATTTTCACAGATTGTAAAATAAAGATATGTCTGACCTCACAGATTTTATTATTTTATGCTAGCCGGCTTTCGAGGTTGCCCTCATCATTATGCTGTCTACAGAAACCTACCATTTAGTAAAAACATAAAAATTGGTATACATTTTAGCCCTTAGGATTTTTTACCGTTTTACTAAATTATGTTTCTGTTTTGCTCAAGATTGTTGGTTCGAAACCCGGCCGAGGCCCTTAGTTTATTTTATCTGGGAGGTAAAATTAACTTAAGCACTCTGTCCTGGGATGGGACGTTAAGCGATGGTCCCGAGCATGTACGATGTCAGGTACTCGTTAAAGACCCCTGCCCTAAGTGAATAAAAATTTAGGGTAGGCAAAATTTAGGACTCCCACAGTAGAGTCGGGCTCATGTCCACCAGAGTGACGAAAGAGCACTCTGGTAGTAGGCGATATGACCTCGTAGTTAAAGCCCGCGTATAATAACTAACTTTATGTCTTCATTGTTCCAGATTGTTCAACTGTCCTTCCTAGAGGTCTCATAGTCCTGCGCAGTAAAACATTAAGTAATTTGTTGTAAGAAATTAAAAGAATTGATTATACATTCCGAATGAATAGAAACTACGAACCTTTTTATTCTTAGACATTTTTATATTCATTTTATTTTTTTGTATCATTTTGTGAATAATTTCTAATCACATTTCCTGATCCAAAATTAATAATGTACAGAATAATAAATTATAAATGACTTTCTAATGTTTTACTCAATATTTGTTGTTTTTTCATTGATTTTAAGATGTGACATAAAAAATATATTATTAATAAGTTGAAACAATTTGTTAATTATATAATTATTTCTAATACCTTTGTTATTTTAATATTTATGAATTTTAAGATAAAGGCTAATGGCCCTGCAGTCGATGCGACGTTAAATACAAACTAAGAAAAAAAATAATATGTGCTCAAATAAATGAGGAAACTTGTAATGAATATAAACATATATTATGGATTTGGGATGGATAGGTAAAAATCATGAAATCCTGTAACTTTGAATACTGTTAAGAGTCATTCTATCTGACAGACGCTAAAATCCTGTCCAATTAAGGTACTTTAAAATTAATTTCAGTATGTGCCTCCTGTTGCGCTATTTAACGCCGACATATATATCTTTTGTGTAATAGGACAATATTTCCAAAATAAATTTGTTGTATTTTTATTTAAAAAAAAAAAAAAAAATTGAAATGATATTTTTCCTTGTTTCAGTGTCACCATAGGATTGATTTGTTTCTGGAAATGTGAGAGTTTTAATAAAAATGAAACTTGTCAGAATCGATTAGCTTTTTTTCTTCAAAGTTGTTAAAATTATTTTATAATCAGTGTTCCTATTAAATTCTTTTCGACTATATATAATTTAATATTTGTATATGATGTTATGTATAATATGTATTTAATAAATTAAAAAAAGTTAATAAATATTGTTTCTAAAGTGTCGAAAGATATTCTATTATTCTCATGTGCAACATCACCCGTCGGGATCTGGGTAGAGGGCTTAAGGACGACTACTAGCTGTCTCTGTCTCTAGTACCTGGTCGTACAATGAGGGCGCCGGTAGCACAGAAGTAGCGTGTTAGCCTGCTGAGCTCAAGATCGCTGGTTCGGAATCCGGCCGAGGCCCTTTTCTGTGAGGGGAAAAACCTTGAGTACACATTCCTTCGGATGGGACATTAAGAGATGGTCTTGAGCCTGTACGATGTCAGGTACCCCTACTCTAGGTGAATAAACTAAGTATGTTGATTTTTTGTGGTATTTGACAATATTTCGGGACATTTAGACGTCTCTTCTTCTGGTCACTATGAACCAATGTCCCGAAATATTTTCAAAAAAGAAGACACCTCTGGAAAAAAAATACCGCAAAAAATCAACATCTCAGTGAAGTTTAAGGAATATATAAACCTAGGTAAACAAAATTTAGGACTCCCACTGTAGAGTCGGACTTGTGTCCACAAAAGCAACAAAACAGCACACTGGTAGTAGGCGATATGACCTCATAGTTAAAGCACGGGGATGAGACGTAACAACTAACTGGTCGTATAGCGGAAATTCAAGGACTGTATGGTCTGCAGTTTCGATGCCGCCCAATTAATAGTTGGGGTTGTTCTTTCTCTTAAAAAATAAGAGTAGGGAATGAAATCTCCATGACCTGGGAGGCCCAGGGTCAGGCTGTACCCACGTAGTGTCGAGGCGTACTCGGAAGTATGAATAATATTACATAGTTTCACTTTTCGAGTAATTACCTTTTAAATATTTTTCTTACCTGATTACATTACAACCTCAAGTTAGGTTCCCCAGATATTTCTATCCAAGCTGAGGCCATAGCATTTTTTCGATAGTTTTTTATCTTTTTGACATTGCTCGATGGTAAAAGGAAAACTGAATAAGTGAAGGTTGTTAAACAAATTTGTAATTTAAAATTATGATACGACTTGTATATTTGGAAAATTTGTTTTCTCAATTGTTAGTGACTATATCGAAAATGGCAGAACAGGCGAAAAGTAACAACTGAATAGAATGTATGAGATTTGGGAGATCGAACGGCATTCAATTATTAAATTATAAAGAAAACATGAATGTTTTTTAATATATATTTCACAAGATATAATATATATCTTGTGAAATAGACAATATTAAAAAACATTCGTGTTTTCTTTATAATTTATTAAGTGTTTCACAATCTCTCCGCAAAAATGTTATATATTTTCACTTATTAGATACAAACTTCCTGCTTCATCAAAATTAGCTCTACCTCTGCCTTCTTTGCCTACTGAGCTCAAAATAGCCGGTTCGAAACCCTGCCAAGCCCATAGGTTTTTTATTTGTGGGGGAAAAAACTTGAGCAAGACGTCCTTTGGATGGGACGTTAAGCGATAGTCCTGAGCCAAAGCTATGTCAGGTACTCGTTAAAGACTCCTACTCTATGTAAATAAACTTGGTTAGGCACAGTTTAGGACACCGACAGTAGAGTCGGGCTCATGTCCAGCAGAGTGATGAAAGAGTGCTCTGGTACTAGGCAAAATAACCTTGTACAATTTTGCGATGTTCCGGCCCGAAGTATAGGAAATCAATGTATTTTTACCCCCCTGGCAAAGAACACGGACAACCAATTTTTCGTCATCAAGAGATAAATTTACCTCTCCTAAGCGGACACTTACAAAACAATTCATTTGAAAATATTATTTTGAATGCTTTTTACTATTCGTAGAATTCGCTGTTCATGAAACTGGCATAACAATAACTATTATTATGTGTGTTTTATGTAATTATCTAATGTTCGTTACCTATATATGTAGCATTAAACTTAAAAGCAAATTAAAAGATTTTTTATATGTACCTATATATATGTAATGAAAAACATTTTTTTTAAACCCTCCTCAAGGAACTCCGTTGCAAAGGTTTTACTATAGTTGCCGGACGAAAAAAAAAAAAAAAAAAAAAATTAAAATTGGTTGAAAACATTGTTTTATTTATTCATTCATCTGATTGGAATTCTTGATCGTCGGTGTCCTGGTCTTCGTTAGCGATGCCCACAACCGATGCTGAAGATCTACGTCGCAGCTGATCCTGAGTCTTCGATGTACCATCAGCTGATTCTTGTATAGTAACTAGCTCCTTGTCATCAGCTTTCTGTGAAGTTCGACTGCAATTAATTGAAAATGAATTTTTCATTTTATTTGATTGATGATTTGATTGTACACTCTCTAAAAATGAGAGAAAATTAGGTTTATATAAAATACTTGAAACACGTTTCGGTGAAAAATAAATTCCAGAATTTTTGGCCAATTCCATAACATCCCCGTGTATATCTGACCAAGTAAAAAAAATCCAAAATTTATGATCTTTAAACCTCTTCTCCCAGAAAAAATAAAGGTAATTGACTTGTTCCATTAAAAATAACTTGAATAAATGAAAGAAAATTGGTAGGTGACAGTAGAGTCGATTATAGAGACACGGACTTGACAGCCTGCATTGAACTCAAACCTTCTCCCCAGCATGGGGGTACATTATATATATTGTTTTCACCATAAGGGTGTTAATTTTTGGAGTTTTTTATTTGTTAATTATTGTTTTTTATTTTCAAATATATTTTGTTTAAAAAAAAAATTCTCAATTTTCAACACGACCTCTTTCAATTTTTCCTTTACGCAGACTCACCTTTTTTTCGCTCCTGAAACCTGGGACTTGACAATTGGACTTTTCGAATCGCATTTTCGATGTATTGACAACCTGGGAAATATGAGAGGCGGAGATCTGGAACCATAACATAACGGAGACTTCTCCTTCGGCACTATGATGTACTTGAAGGCTGCAACAGAGTATAAGTATATGTAAATAAGTACGTCCAAATAGAATTTGTGTTTATTTGCAGAAAATTAATTTAGAAGCACTTGCACCAAGATATTTCTTTTATTATATTATATTATATATATAATATATATTATTATTATTATGATTATATATTTCCTTTTCCTCTAATTGCCATCAAAATCAATTGACTTTGAGTCTTCACTTCAAAAAGAAACATTTAATTCGGTACATTTTTACAGAATTTATCATGAACAGAGTTTTGGACATAGTTGACAACAAGAAAAGGATTATAATATATAGTTATTATGACTCATGCCCGGGCTTTAACTACAAGGTCATATCGCCTACTACCAGAACGCTCTTCTGTCTCGACTGTGGGAGTCATAAATTTTGCCTACCCTAATTTTTATTAAATTGTTATTCCTAAATATCCTAGGGCAGGGGTCTTTAACGAGTACCTGACATCGTACATGCTCGGGAACATTGCTTAACGTCCCTTTCGAAGGACGGCGTGCTTAAGTTTATTTTACCGCCCAGATAAAATAAACTTAGGGCCTCGGTCGGGTTTTGAACCCACAATATTGAGCTCAGAAGGCGTACCACGCCTTTATATTTATTTATTCCTATAGGACGCATACCACTGAGCTAGCGGCGCTCTCTTATATAACTAGTTTTGGAGATCTAGAACCAAAACATACCGGAGACTTCTCCTTTGGCACTACGATGTGTGATACTTGAAGACTGCAGTAGGATATAAATAAGTTCATACGAAAGAGTGAATGTGTTTATTTGTATAAAAATTTAATTTACATTTGTTTACGTGCTAATGTAACAGAGGAAATTTTGAAATAAAATTTTCGGATTGTACAAAACGTATAATAAGTGCCGATGTAATGAATATATCAGCATGAAATTTTATAAGTAGTTTCAAAAACCCATAATGACGGCCCGTCTTAATTCTCAGCCGAATTGACAATAGGGGAGGGGAGATTAGACATGAAGTTATATATGAGGGAGGATTGGGATATTCCTGAGTAAAACACCTGTTGATTTTCAGCCAAATTTCCTGTAGAGGAAAAGGGTTTAAAGGGGGGAGCGCAAAAAGGGTTTAGAGGGAGCGCAAAAACCTGAGAAAGTACTTTCAGGGACGTCTGAGGATGCGTCGATGGGGTTTTGCAAAGTATATTATGTAATCAAAACCCGGCTGAGCCACTTAGATTTTTCTTCTCTGGAAGGTGAAAAACCTTGAGCACACCGTCCTTTGGATGAGATGTTAAGTGATGGCCTCGAACCTGTGCGATATCAGGTACTCATTCTCTCTATCATTGATGACAAAACCTAGCTAGGCAAAATTTAAGACAATGACAGTAGTGTCGTGTCACCAAAGCAAAGAAAGCGAGTTAAGACGTGTATCACAAAAAACCATACAATTCTAACTACGTCAAATAATTGTATCAACAACAAAAATTGTACGTTTAAATAGAAGGAGGCTGAACTTCGAAACTCTTATTAGTTCAAGAGGAATCTGTTTTATATTCTTCATGAATAGCCGTAGGAAAGACAGTTTATGGTCTTTCAACCAAATCAGTCGGTAAGGAGAATGGGTGTAGATGAAGAGCGGAAATTTACCATATTGCCCACAACCCTTCAATTTATTATTAAGTCTTTATTTAATTATTTATTATATTATTTATATTATATAAAAATCTATGAGAGGTCAGATTACATATTATTTGACATCAGCCATCTTCATATTAACGTCAGCTCGTCAAGCTACTATGGCTACAAAAGAAAAAATCCAGTCTACTTTAAGAAACCTATCGAAGATCTCTACACCGAAACTTCAGCAACTATTTTATAGGTATAAACTTCTATTTGGGAACCTCAATACAGACATATGGTTCAACCGACAATGCCTAAAATTAAAAATAACGCCAAATTATATTAGTAATACAATTAAATTCCTTAAGATAAATAATTGTAAGCTTCACAATCAAATCGTTCAATGTTTTATTTATGATATTTTGGGCTCGTCTACAATAATTAGCAAGAGAGGTCCAACATTTTCCTCATCATTTCATCCCCGGTTAGTTGTTCTCTTGCAAACCATTTCAACCTAATATCACTGAGTCTTGGGCAAATAGCGAGAAAATGGTATGTACTGTCCATTACTTGCAGATCACACATCTCACAATATTCATTATCATCTCAGAATGGCTCCTTTTTAAGGTTTATTACCCCTGCACGCACTATCATTGTCCATATTTCTAACTCCTGAGAGATATTGCTGCTGAGGTGACTCTCCCTTCTATCTTAGTTTCAACAACATTTTTAACAAATACATTGCCGGTTAGATCGTCGATGTATGCTCCTCTTCAAATATGACCTTTCGCCTTTTCTCGTTTAAATGTAATTGGAGTAAATAAGGGAGCTCGGGAGCCGATCAGGCTTCGTGACAGATCCCATCTTTGTCTGGATCGATACTTATTTCGTCCCCCCCGACCCTTTTATGAACATAAAAAGATATTTACGATTAGAGATATGTCGACGAAAAGAGAAACTCGCGTGAGGCCATGAGTTCTAGAGTCTAGTCTCATCAAACCTCCAGCTTCGACTGACAAAGCACTTTAACAAACATGGATTTCATTAAAGCTCTGAGAAACAAGTCACGAAACTAAGATAAATATCTTTAGATTTTCTTATCCTGAAATTTATTAATTTCATATATTTTTGTTTTACTTCTACATATATACGAAGAATAGGGAAGGTTATGTAATCCGTCAAAAATTCGATGCGGGCTTTTCAACGGAATTTCATGTTTTCCGACCTCTACATTCCAAATATGAAAAATAAAATTTCTGTCTGTGTGTGTGAACATGATAATACCTGATAGAATCAATGTATTTTCATGAAATTTTATAAGTGAAGCGAGAACTCTCTATCGACGGACGACACCTATTGTTTTTCAGCCAAATATACCTAAGGGAATAGGGGGGAGGCTTAACACAAAAAACCCAATAACTTCCGATGTAATGAATGTATCGACATGAAACTTCAATTTAAAGTCAGAACCCAATGAGGACATAACCTGTCAAATTTCAGCAATATCTACTGAAGAGAAGGGGGAGTTGAGAGAAGGGGGCTCAACTCAAAAGACCCATATAATTGCCGATATAATGAATTTATCGACACAAAATTTAGTATGAGGATTCATAAGCCCTTATTTTAGTCAACTTTTGAATATTATCGCAAACGGAGACTGACTCTAGACATTCTGTTACGGGGACATTCGTAAAGAGGTTAGAGACGTAATGATATCAACTTAGCTCCGTGAGGATTAAGGAAATAGCCAAAAACAATAGCTACCCACAAAAAACAATAAATAAAATTGAAAAGAAGGTCAAAACTCATGATTTTAGGAATAAACTGACCAAACTAGAAAACAAAATAAAGTTTCTTATATATGAGTCAGCATAACTTATTACGGAAAAAATAGGTAAATTGTTGAAAAAAGAAGGTTTTAATATCGGGTTTAAAACTATCAATCCCATAAGCCAGTGCCTAGAAAGAGGTAGGGACAAAACAGATATTGAGAATAAAAGCGGAGTTTATAGTTGCAGTCAATTATACATTGGACAAACGGGACGTCGTTTTAAAGACAGAATTAAAGAGAACACACAGCCGAAATAAAGAACCGAGGCAATCGTTCTACATTCGCGACTCACATTATTGACAATAGCACACTTTCGACTCATCTACAGGCATCAAATATCTCCATTATTGCTCAAAAAGCAGGCTACTTGATAGCTTAGAACAATTAGAAATAAATAAAGCTACCAAAAGGAACATTTGTATGAATGACCACATTTATTTTAACTATTCCCCTTTGTTAACACCCTGAACCAGTTCTGTTTCCACATATATGTTTGTTATTATCTGTTATTATTAGTTGTTTCCACATAGGTATATGTTTTATATTATCTTACTTTTATCATTTACTTATTAGTCAAAGGATATTGTTTTATGTAAATACGAATAAAGGTTTTTGTTAAAATATTTCATGATGTAGCTAACGGTGCAGCCGGGGGATTCCCAAGTTGAAATAGCACCCTTTCACCTGAGATGTGTTAGAAGGGTCACTCTCTGCAAACTAACTTGTTCATAACTAGACCTGACGATGGTGCAAGGCCGAAACTGGTAGTTTTGTGAATATCTTTAGTGGAATAGACAATATTACAAAAATAAATTTATTTTATTTATATATTTCAGTATATTTGCCAATTGTGTCTATGTTGTAGGAATGAAGAATTGTAATTTAAAAAAATAATAAAAATTCAAACTAAAAAATATTACACAGAAGTGCACACAAATTGAAGGCATTTTTTCGTTGTTTCCATGGTTATACGTCCTCAGTAACAAAAAAAAATTGTCGGTGAATCACCAGCCATTTACTTCCCCAGAACGAATTATTCAATACATTTTTCGCTCTCCATCCAAACAAATCCACCCTTTGGGCTAAAAATCAAATAATGACTTACTCCTCAAACTAAATTTGGTGTCTATAAATTCCTCCTCCTTTTTAATTTTTTAAAAATTATTATTTATTTTATTTTTTTTTTGTTTTCTATTGTGTTTAGTTATCATTGTACATAAATTGGAACAAAATAATGGTAATGGAACATTACCTATATGCATAATGGGGCTCTGGGTACATAATATATATTATAAAATTTTGTATTGATGCATCCATTATATCGGCAGTTTTTTTTTTTTGTTTTCGAGAAATGTTTTTCTCATTTTTAGAAGAATCAGAGTCGGAAAACATGAAATTCCAGTTAAAACACAAAATCGAACATCTGACCGATTAAATAACTTCGCCTACACTTCTTACAGCTGGGAAAGTAAAAAAACAAAAGAAATATGAAATATTTTTTTATTTATTTTTGGCCCCATGTACGATGCATATTAACCATGACTCTTATAATGGTCTTTTACCTAATTATTTACGACATCCATGGCCCCGGGAGGAAGTTTTATCAACGAAATAAAACTCACTCCCGGACGGGATTCGAACCCGCAAACCAAGGTGAGACCCTGCGACTAAAACCCTACGCTCAAGCCCGCACGGCCACCATGGTTCCCAAACATACATATATTTATCAGTGGAGGCCCTCGATAGACGTCGGTAATGTGAACTTAAAATTTATATTCCTGCTAATATGGGACTGGAACCTTCAGATACAGAGAAATTCTTGATACATTGTTCAGATACATTTTTGTCAACCATACTGTTGTATAACATATTGTAAATAAATGGCTGATATGCTTAGACCATAAGGCCACAAACCAAAAAAAAAAAAACTTCAGATATCCCCCCCCCCCCCCCCCCGCCCCTGCCCCGTTTTTAACCTGTATAGAAATTAATTGAAATGAAATATCTGAAGAAAAAAAAACTTAATAGTGAAACGTTTTCCTCACCCTCATTCATTCCGCTATATGTAAACTTTAAATTCGGATGGGTAATTATATTAATTTATTTTTGAAGCTATAAACTAAATAAAATATATATAAGAGACTGGAAAAAAGTGTAATAGAAACTTGATGAAAAATTAGAGAGTGACAAATGTTTACACATTATGAAATATTTATATTCAAATATGGGAATGGAATATAATTATACTCGTATGTGTATATCAATGAGATTTTGATTGATTTCTCCTTCCCTTAGGACGATTTGCCTGCAAAACACACATAGAGTTTGTTTTTTTCAATTTTGTAATCAGAGAGTCAAAGAACGTGAAATTCTGATGAAAACTCAACTAATAATGTGAAAAATATGTAGAAATATGTAAACCATGTAATGTTTGTAGAATAAAAAGGTTAAAACCGATTCAGAATACCTTAAAAAGTTGTATATAAACATTTTAAACTCAAAGAAAAATATTTAAATACATAATATTTATATTATATATTTTATATCCATTGTATACTTATTATCAAGAAGCTAAAATTTAAAAAAATGGCTACCTGTTGGGCCGGGGAAGGCGTGGAATACATTGGTGAGAGTTGGCTGGGCAGGAGATATCCAATTTGCAGCCTCCTTCAAATCTCTTCCTCTCATCCTTTCTACAAGAAGTTTCAGCTCTCCCTGCAGACGTGACAACCCTTCCTCCAGTTCTTCTAGTTCCGTGTCCTCCATCACACTCCACCACCTCTTCTATACAAGTCTCTATAGCTACACAATCGATCTCTGGTTCTACATGTTAAAGGTCGATACAAGCACAAGAGTATAACCATAATTTAATGGTTCACCAACAATAGACTTCACCAACTCGAATTATTTGTAACAAAGAGTTCACTAAGAGTTATTTTACTTATATTACTTTATTTAAAGTTGATTGCGGGCGATACCTGGACAAAGAATAAAAAGATGTCTAGCCCTCCCACCTGGTGTCCCCCTCTGCCTCATCCAGCACCTCCCACCCAACATCGCTACATCTCACCGCCTCGAAAATGTTATTTATCTTAGCTCATAATAGCCTAGTAATAATTAATAATAGTCTACCATAAGTAAAGACGAAAAATATATTCTGGTTGGTTCTAACTAAAATAATCCTTATAGCACCGATTCTTTGTATTTTCTGAAAAACACATTGTTAATAAATAACATAGACTAGATTAAAAAAAATATATATATGTATATTTAATTTCAAATACCAGGGCCAGTCGGCGTAGTAATAAGAAAAACAAAAATTAACTAAAATTAACTCTCCTGATGTGGAGGGGAGAATGTGGAAGATGGGCTGATGAACTGATCTCTAGTAAGGCCGAGAAGGATAACTGAGAAGACCTGGAAGCTGAGGACGCCATCACACCAGATGAGCCAGATACCAGACTTCAGAGGTCCACAGAGAGGCGATCCGGGTTGATGAGAGAAGTCGGCAGGTTTGTGGCCTTGAGAAGTGCCCTGGTGTCAACAGGCTGAAGAAGGACCCTGGAAGACTCTCTGTCCAACACTGTCCAGCGGTCATAGAACCAACTTCTCCCCACTCCCACATTCATAGGCTCCTCCCATAAATTGTTAATAAGATCAGTTTATGTAAAATGAAACTTAATAATAAATTACAAAAATAATATTGACAATAATTGTAATAATAATAATAAGAATACGAATAATTCTAATTATTATTAATATTATTATTAGAAGTGGGTTCGAAACCCGACCGAGGCCTTTTAGTTTATTTTATTTGGGAGGTAAAATAAACTTAAGCACGCCGTCCTTCGGATGGGACGTTAAGCGATGGTCCCGAGCCTGTGCGATGTCAGGTACTCGTTAAAGACCCCTACCCTAGGTGAATAAAAATTTAGGGTAAGCAAAATTTAGGACTCCCACAGTAGAGTCGGGCTCATGTCCACCAGAGTGACGAAAGAGCGCTCTGGTAGTAGGCGATATGACCTCGTAGTTAAAGCCCGGGCATGAGTCATAAAACCTAACCTAACCTATTATTATTAATTAAAGAAAACATAAAAAATATACCTCTAACAAAATCAAAATGAACTAAATGTTGCGCTACCACACATTACTGGAGCAATGTCAGTAGAGAGGCTTCAACTAGATACTATGTTAATGCTATAGCATAATACGGACGTGAGAGTAGCTCGTGTCGGGTCAGGCCGCTGGCTGGGGACTAGCAGGAGACTCAATCAAATGTAGCATGGGGCATCCATGACCCTTCAGGGTTGAACTGCCCCCAAAGAAGAAAAAAATAAAATAAAAAATAAAAAAAACTAGATATTATGATCAGAGCCGTGCAGACTCTATGGCGAAGGCGTGCGAGGCACACGGGCGACCAATACTCGTTGCACGGCCCTGACTAAGATAGTCAACCATAAGTAAAGATGAACATTTGTTCTGGTTGGTTCTAAAGACGATAGCTGAAGAAGATATATAAAATATATGTGGTCCTTCTACCACCCATTCCTTACATTTTTGAAAAACACATTAATACAGCAATGTCGGTAGATAGGCTTCAACCATATCCCATGGTGTGGTAGTCAACCATAAGTAAAGTAAAGAAGACATTTAGAACATAGGTGCACCTAGGTCACAACATTTCCCGAATATAACTGAAAAATAAAAATAAATGTTTCAAGGTCGTTGCTCTCCAACCCCATTGCATTGTGTTCACTTCAAAACTCCGAAATAATAAACATAAAAGAGACACCGACAAGTCTACATTTCACTTTTTAGCACCCAACTTTCAAAAATCGATTTTTTTTTTTTTATTTCGATAGAACTTTGTACTCGTTTATACCAAAAAAATTTTCGTTTGTGCCTCAACCAAAACAAAGATATGGCGTCCGAAAGAAATTGGCTATAAATACCGTTAAATTGGAGAGAACAATGACCTAGCCCCATAATATTAATCAAAAATTGACCCAAACAATAGCTAACAGATAAGAGACAAAAAATAAAGTCTATGAAAAAAATTAGAATTCTTCTAAAACCGGAAGTGGGCTAATGCTCTCAAAAACACGTAGTTTGCAAATTCAAACGCCATTTTCGCCTATTGCAAATTAAATTCGGCCCTTCAGAAAATTTTGATAAAATGCTATTATTTTATTTTCACATTCTATAATAGCGTGTAACAAAATATATGTAACATCATACCAATATGAGCATCAGTATGCCCAGGTGACATATGAGGATGAAAAAAATTGAAATATTTAAAAAAGAAGGAAGAGGGAAACAGCTAAATCAATTTTGATGAAATTGTTTTTGTAAGTTCGGACCCACGTGATGATGACCTGATTCGATTTTGACCATTTTTGAATAAGGCTAAGGATTGAAAATATGGGATAAAACAATGAAATGATAACATTTTTCATGATTTTTTCGCAATTTTGAAGCAATAATATATTCAAATTTCAAAATCCGTAAAACAGATAAAATATTGATAATTACATCGTAATATTTGTATTGTTTTTTTCTCCATCATTAATTTTTTTTACCTATCAGTCTTCTTTTTGATAATTGATTTGATAATTTTTTAAATTATTGTTATTTGGACTAAGCGTATTTTGCCCAAAATCCAGTATCTACTCGGGTATTAATTACTTATAATTTATAAATATTGTAGGTGGCGAGGATCGAACCTCTTACTTGGGTTGGAAATCCGATGTCTTAGCCATTGGGCTACCTTTAAAACTACGATAATTGATACTTCCTATTGTTTATGTAAAATTATCGATATTATCGATTCTACTTCAATATTATGTTGATATTCTAACATAGTATCGATTTCTATATCATGATTGATATTTTGCTTTTGATATCCCATCTCTAGTGCCATATGTTGAAATAAATTCATAATAAAATACGGGACATTTAACGTTAAAGGTGGATCGCCCGGATCCGGCGCCACCATCCGAGTGTTAAATAAATAGTTATCTTTAATAAAATATCTGGCTACATTTCCCGTATATTTATGAAAAAAACTTTTTAATGCAGTAATGTTCCTATATCGACTTTGAATAGCCAATAAATATATTTTCGTTTATGTTAAAGCGAAAAAAGTCGACCAAGAATCATATGGTTTAGGTGGTTCTTGTGACACTTTCTCTATATTTCAGAAAATAATCTTAATGCACTGATGTTCCGCCATTGATTCCAACAGGAAGTGATAAACCTAATACTACTTTGAGTAATATATTTTTTGATTACTTCTTACTAAAATAAACGAAAAGTAATTATATGATAGGGGTGGTGATGATGTCACCCATTCCGTATATTTTCTGAAACACAATAATTCTGCTATGTACCGGAATTCTTGGTAATTTCTTTCTCCAGCATGCCGGCCACGATCACAGTTTTTCTTTGTCAGTAATCTAATACACACCTCTTTGTATAGCGTCCTGTTTCTATAGAGAGGGCGCCGGTAGCTCAGTGGTATGCATGCCTGCTTAGGTATTTAGCTCAGCGTCGCGGGTTCAAAATCTGCCAAGGCCTGTAAACACATTAATTTTTTGAAAATAAATGGTTTAAATTTTAAAAAAGAAACATGTCATGCCATGTCCCATGAATCACGAAATGTTTTAAATATCAAGAATAACAGAAAAAAAAGTTTTTTTTACTACAAAAAGCTGACAAGGCAATTTTTCTTGAAATTGCCTCAAATTCAAATGTGGGGGCCACTAAAATGCCGGCGGGCCACTAAAATTCCTTCAGCGGGCCACACTAGACTCTAGGAGAAAGGCTTGGCTAGGTAGCAGCACCACACTCATCAAGTGCTGCCATCTGTGGAGCTTTACCGTGGACCAGGAGGTCGCGCAGACTCGCCCCCACCCTACACACAACCCCCCCCCTCGGTACTCTCTGATTGTATTCGGGCCCCCCAGTATCCGGTTATCACAAACCTACCCTTTAGAATCAACACTACTTACCTTATTTTAAGTCTATACACTATTCTTGTTGTTTTGTAACACATCTTGTACCGTTGCCATGTGAACCAGTGTTTTCAAATGTGTTTATACTTGTTACCAGTGTATCGTTTGCCCTCACAGGAGGGTAAATTCAGCTAGCGTCCTCTACAAATCCCCAAAATGCTGTGCTTCTTTAATAGGGCAAATCAAATCTGAACTCTCCTCTTTCCATTAAATTCTCCATAAATTTATTCAAATGTGTAAGTATGTCTAAGTTTTTTTTAATATTGTATAAATTAAGTATTTTTATGTAAATAAAATTGCTGATTTTCAATAATAATTTATTTATTAGCTCCTAAAGATGGATCAGACAAGACTTATTCACAGTTTTGGTTATAGAACATATTAATTCGGGGAGGGGAGCACATTTTTACCTGGTATAAAATATAAGCACTTGGTTGTCATTATTAATTAATTTGTTTTCGTTCTGTGTACAATACACATTAAATTTCGTGTCGATACATTCATTCTATAGAAAGTTATCGTGTTCACAGACAGACACACAACCAGACATTTTTTTTTTCATATTTGGAATATAGATGTCGGAAAATCTAAAATTATGTTGAAAACCCTTCATCGAGTTTTTGACCGATTACATAACTTCCTCTATATACTATATACTATACTTCGTATAGTTTGGAAAATAATAATAAACCGATGAATATATTCCATTATATTTCGTCAGAAGTAAATATTTTATAGGTTAGGCTTTATGACTCATGCCCGGGCTTTAACTACGAGCTCATAACGCTATTTCGTCACTCTGGTGGACATGAGCCCGACTCTCCTGTGGAAGTCCTAAATGTTGCCTACTCTAAATGTGGCTAGGGGTGTTTAACGAGTATCTGACATCGTACAGGCTCGGGACCATCGCTTAACGTCCCATCCGAAGGACGGCGTGCTTAAGTTTATTTTACCTCATAAATAAAATAAACTAAGGGCCTCGGTCGGGTTTCGAACCCACGATCTTGAATCAGAAGGCAAGCAGGCATACCACTGAGCTACCGGTTAAATATTATATATATATATATATATATATATATATATATTTATATATTGCAATTGAAAATTAAATGATTTTTTTGTCAAGGAACAATAAAAAAATATAAATCACTTGGGAGATGGGCTTGTGACCCGGAATATCGATAGTTTGAAGCAGCTATCGATTTCAAATACATAAGTAAATCGTGGTTTGTGAATATTGACTAGTGTGAATATTAAGCCCTTCATTCTAAAAACATTATAGTACCTGATTTGATGATTTCATATTGCATTCTTTATGACGTTCAAGACCTTGAAGGGAGGTTACCTCCGTCTTGCTCCAGGTGGTTAATATATAATACCTATATAGTAACCACTTGGATAAGGTTTATATTAACCACCCGTATTTTAAAAGAAACTTGTATGGTTATGTTAACCACCCGTATAAGGTTTTATTATCCCATATATTATATAAGGCGGGGTGCGGGATGATAAAACTTTATATGGACAACCACAAGAGGTGGCGGGAACCTAGAAAAAAAATATGATGACCAGGCTGGATTTGAACTCTCAATTCCCTTATTCAGGCGTGCACTCTATCATTGAGCCACCCATTTCGCTGAAAAGCTATAGGTATCTTACTTGGTCAATTCTCAGTTCTTATATACAATTTCGTGTCGGTACAGTCTTTATAATGGCTCATCTTAGGAATTTTCAGTTTTTTTGATATTTTTGTAGGGCCCTTTTCGGAAATTACTGTAGAAATCAAAATTAAATCGATATAAAATTGTTGAAAAAATAATATCTTCCCCCTTTGCCTTAAAACTTGTTGGGTAGGGGTATACAAGTTTCTTTTAAAATACGTGTAAAAGTATTCTTTTAAAGTACGTAATAAAAGTATTCTTATTTTTCGTCAGGATATCCAAATTTACCATCAACATTTTTTTTCAAATATTAGGCATATGGGATCTCAAACTGAGTTATGGCTCAAAACGTTTCTTTAAATACTAATTGATAAAATATAAAAACAAGTTTGGAAGACCAAATGTCTGCAATCATCCGCTTCTTTGTATGTTTTTATTATTTATTTATTTTGCAACTGTTTTCAGCTTCGGATAAGAAGGGCGGTAAGAAGCCATGGAAGAAAGGGGCCGAGGTGGTTATCGAAGACAGCTCTCCAGATCTGAGCCTCAAACTGCGGCGAGGCTCCAGCGACTCTAGGGACAGCTTCTATATGGACTTCGCACAGGGGATAGACTCGGACATCGAGGAGGTGGGAGGTGTCTGTCATCACCAGGAGATGTCAGACGATGTGTCCACCCCCACCGCCCCCACCGTCAAGGGAGATATCTCCGCCCCCTCGTCAGTATACTATAACTTTTTTTTTCTTTTTTTTTTTGTCAAATCCTACTTTCTACTTCCCCAGATATACGAAGTATAGGGGAAGTTATATAACCGGTCAGAAATTCGATGTTGAGTTACACCGGAATTTCATGTTTTCCGACCCCTGATTCCAAAAATACACACCCTATTTTTTAATTTGGCTTTTAAGAATACTACATGTTCAATTTCATTAAAATCCGATCATCCGTTAATGAGCTAGACCTATTTTTATGCTTTGCCCCCCTCACGACCCCCCCTCCCCTTGGGAATTTCGTGACGCTAGATAGTGTATATCACAATTGGCTCTTAAGAATACTATATGGGAAATTTCATCACGATCCGACCATCCGTTTATGAGCTAGCACTATATTTATGCATAGGGACCCCCCACAACCCCCCTCCCCTTAAGAATTTTGAGACGACACACACCTTATTTTTCATTTGGCTATTAAGAAACTCCATGTGACACATGACAATCCGATCATCTGTTAATGAGCTAGAACAATTTTTATGCCTAGCCTTTCTCATAACCCACCTTCCCACTCAAAATTTTCAGACGCCATATAGCCTATTTTTCAATCTGGCTCTAAAGGATGCTACATTGCCACTAGAACAAATTAGATCGGATAAATCTTTTTCAAGAATTCCTAAAATCCACTTTATTAGTAGTATTTTTGCTTAAACCAAAAAATGGCTGGATGAAGTTTGATAAAATTTCTTTCAGATCATATTTACGTTGATACGCTTCGATTGGCACCAAAGCGGAGTCGATATCATTTTTCATTCGCGAGATATCATACGTACGTACACATACACATACTTCTTTCCAAAAATAGTGTAAAAATACTTTAATGACCTTGAAACATAAAAATTTGATGAAAATTTTGATTTAGATTTTCTGACCCATTACAATAACTTCCCTATATGCTGTCATATATGTCATTCCCTATATGTCATGTAGACCTTATTTCTTATATATATAGGGGAAGGTGCTGTATCTCGGACCTAATTTGACATTTTAATTTTTAGTTTAGTCATTTTGTTTCAGCCGGTGATGCTGAAGGTGAATTTTAATTCTTTCGTATCTCATGTATCAAATGCAATTTTTAACAAATTTTATTTTAAAGTTTACAATATTTTTTTGTGATTGAATGATAAAAGTTTTTTGGGACCAAGGTACAGCATGTTGTTGTACTCGTACCTTGGCCCTAGAGTGTTTGTACCTTGGTCCATGCCTGGTTCTTCCTCGGACTCCTCTGTTTTTGAGCAATTTTTTGTTTTCGAAACAAGAAGAATAAATTAAAAACTTTTTTTCTACAAAACAAATAAAAAGGAACATAAGTAATAACAGATTATATTTTTTATTTTATTTTCAGATTTTATTTTTCACTTGAAATGGTTTTCCAAGAAAATGTTCATTCCACACGATAACTACTTAAATTAATACCACGAAAATTAATTTTGTCCTTGTGAAAAAATTATTAATTAAAAAAAAAATTAAAAATGATTATTAATTTGTCCATGTGAAAAAACTGTTGCGCACCAGGAACACGTTTTAACTATCTTACTTTTAAAGAGTCATCACTCATCTCGGTCATTTCTGCAACCAAGTATTTCACTATTTTTTTTCCTAAAATTTTAACCAGCAAATAACTCTATGTATTCTATTATAAACTTTTTGTAATAACATTATTATTAGATTATTGTCAACAAGCTCCCCCCTTCCCCCCAAGGACTTCCCTAGGGTACAGGGTGTCACAGTCTTAGGTAATCTCAGGTAACCTGAGGATTGCATAAATATGTCTACCTAGCAAATTTAATGTAACTTTTTAACTTTGTGTTGACGATGGCGTAATCCGAAACAGGTATACTTTATGTTTATATTTTTGTGAAATTAGACAATATATTATTTTAAGTGACTTGAAATAATTTAGGAACTAATAGTTTTTTTTTTAGTATTAAAAAATTACTATATATAATATTGCGTCAAACATTCATTATATCGGCAGATAGTTATTAGCAATTTTCAGTTTCTCTAATATTGCTCCCTTTCCCGCTGACATATTTGTCTGAAAGTCGAGAGGTCTCCTCCTTCTGGGGTTCTGAATACACAAAAATTTCATGTTGATATTTTCAATCTATCGGAAGTTATCGTGTCCACAGATATATAAACACATGAAATTATTTTTAAATCCTTGGAATTGGTCAAAATGTTTAAACATTTTGACCACTTTTCCACTGTACTTTGTGAGGGTAGTAGAAAGTAAAAATATTTTTGAACAATGAAGATTATTAATGAAAACAATGATTTTGTGTGAACGACGAGGTTCTGTTCCTTCATTAAACCCATGTTAGGTGAATATAGAACCATGTCTATAGATTATAGGTATGAGTATTATCTGTTTACTAAATTGATGCAATCTAAATTGATTGATGGGGGGGTCTTTTGTTCTAGGGGGGGAGTTTAAACATCAGTCTATCCTGCGCTTGTCTATTTAACATTGCAACAGATTTATCATACATCCTCTCATATGCATGCATATTTATTTTTTATTTAAAAATAATGGTGATAAGTTATTTTTCCAAAATAATATAGCATATATTTTTTTATTTATTTTTTTGCAAAAAGTTGAAATAATATTAGTCTCCATGAAAGTTTATCAAAAAAGACCGTCGATTCAACCGACAAATAATATGCTGATTGAAGAATTTAAATTTAAACAGTAAGTACATGATTTCATTCATGCGTTCATAGTTTTTAAGATGTTTTAAAAAACGTTTATGATTCGGTACTCGAACGGTCCAAAGTGAACATTCTCTGTCTGTCGTATCTTCTCCGTCTGTTCGTTATCTCTGTACGTTCGTCGCCTCTTTCTTTGCATGTTCCCTTACCTGATCAGCCTAACACCTCATTCCTGCATTCTCCTTAACTCGCTCTATTCGTGTACACTATTCTCTGTCATTAATTAATTAATTTTTAATGAATATTTTTAATATATTTTAATATTAACATACTATTATGCAATGATATCTCCTCTTCAACTATGGGTAACACACCTATAAGAAACTATAATGCAGTTTTGAACTGAACTGTAGGGAAAAAGCAAAGCTCAACTCAAGAAACTAACTCAAGATTGATAAAACGTTTATTTTAACAAAATATGTAACAATATTATTTATTACTTATAACAATAAAGATCATTGAATGGGAGATAAAGTACTTGAGAGAGATATTTATGTGAACAAGATTACTCCCGAAAGAATGAATGTATCCACACGAAATTTTATGTGTTAATCAAGAATCCTCCAACGACGACACCTATTGATTTTCAGCCAAATCAATCGAAGGGAAGGGGGCTCAACTCAAAAATCCCCAATAACTGCCGTTGTAATGAACATATCGACAAGAAATTTCGTATTTGAAGTCAAAGCCCAATGAGAACATAACCTCTCATATTTCAGCGATATCGGCCGAAGGGGTGCTCAATTCGAAAATCCTAATAACTGCCGATGTAATGAATTTATCGACACAAAATTTAGTATTCATATAATATACATGAGGATTCAGGAGCCCATATGTAAGTCATCTATTGAATATTAGCGCAGTTTTGGAGAGGGAGCGAAAAGTTAATTGATTAATTAGTTCTGGGGAAGCACATTGCCAATGATTCTCCGACGACTTTATTTCATGGTCTTTAGTACCTTTGTATACTATGCTTTATTTAACATATGTTAATGTTTTTTGTTTCAGTTGGGGGGGTTCAGGAGGTCAGCCAGCCACGCTCCTTCCGTCCCCCGCCAGTCCTTCTGCGGTGATTGTGAGTCCTGAGACCACCCTCTCACACCACTCTTCTCCAGTCCGGGTTCCTGCAGGAAGGAGCGGCTCTCCTCATTCCTCCACTCGACCCACCCCTCGTCTCCTCTCCCCGTCTTACTCAGGGTGAGTACATCCTCTAGATCAGATATAGTGTTGTCCTTGAAGTGGTGGTGATGGTTAGTTCTGACAACTGGAGGGCGCCGTCATCTGGTCCTTCTCAGTGATGCAGAACACGTTCTCCTGCCATATCTACTCGTACTTTCTCTCCACCAAATTTGGTTACCTTAACGTACTACACCCATGTGGTTTTATGTTCATTTTTATCTCAGATAGTACAATATAACCGACATTGCAAGGTCAAACTTTCAGATTCATGACACTGAAACGATATAAGATAATAATAATAATAATTTTATTTACGTTAAACCAATACATGGTAATAGGATACGTCAAAAGAATTTATACATTAAGATATCTTGTAAATTAGATTTATAACTACTCGAGTCTAACACATCTATGATTAGTAGTAATAACAAAACTATTTAAAAAAAATTAAAATGAAATGAATAAATAAATGCTTAAAAATATATGAGTACATAGATACATTTTTAATAAGTAGGTAATTATAGTTTTAACTTTTGCCATAATTATTTGAGGAGTGGTGCAGATCATGTCATCAGATATTGGTATGTGTCTAGCATGCTCTTAAAGAAAGCATCCAAACAATGCATTTTCAACTTGAGGAAACTCATCTCACTATAGAGTCTGTTTTTCGAAACATTTTCCGCTAAGCTCATAAAATTCATGATCTTCACCCAGTTTTTACAGATGTTGTAGATCGTAGCCTTTCCAATCCTTAAAAGTTTAGCGAACTTGCACAGTTTTTCAATTTGATCTATTTTTTTTTTTTTTTGCACAATGTTGAAGTTATTCTTTTGCATTTTCCGACATTGCGTTCACTTTTTCTAGAAAAATCTTCAAAAAAAATTCTTTACACAACAAAAAATGTTTCACTCGCTTCTAAAACGGAACTCAGAAGCCGAAAGGCGGGGGAGGAGGGCGGATGTTTTTGTTTACACGACCTAATACAATTAATTTACGAAAACACATTCTTTTGTTAACGGTTTCTTAAAAGCACCAGATTACTGGACATAGATGTCTGGCAAACCGCCGGATTATAGACATTCTGCTCTGTTATGTTTGAGCTGTTTTTAGAGAACTATGCAACGATGCCTCACTTGATGGGGATTTTTTTTTTTTTTTACACCTGTCTATGTGTTTATAACACACATCTGCTTTAGACAATTTATCATCATCGGTTGGTAAACTTTAGACTATGACGTACGGACAGACAGAACGAAATTTAGCTACACTGGAACTTTTTAAACACATTGTTAATGTGTTTAGTGTTATGAGCCCTACACTGGTCTGTGCTAACCTCGTTATTGACAGTCGGTTTCTTCTTACATAATAACCCTGCCCAAAATGGCCATTATTTTCTGTGGTTATTCAATTCAATTTTTATTGTCATATAGAATCTACATTCAACAGAATATATCTCGGGTGTTTGGGCAAAAGGGCTTTAGTCAGAAAATCTGAATTTTAAGAGGGGAATTTCTGAAGGTTTGAAAAATTACTGCAAATCACATTTATGTTACATACTTGAAATATTATTTATTTAGAAATATTATATATTAAATATAAACAAACTAAAATATTCCAACATTCAGTATTCAGTTAGATATGGTAAAAATATTTAAATGCACTTGTCCTTTGGATCACAAGCTTAAGCCCTTTTGCCCGAACACTGGAGATATAGTAACAACTAAGAGTCCACACGTAAACGTTCTACAGGCAATTTTAAAAATGAAAACGTGCTTATAAATGAAATCAGAGTTACAAAGAAATAAAGTCAATTAATAATGCCTTTGATGAATTTAGTTTTCATTTTCTTCTGTAAAAATTAACAATGAATGAGAAGAATAAAAAATAATTTATTATTATTTAATAACAAATATATTTAGAGTAAATACTAAAAAAAAAAAAACAGCTAGAAACTTGTTCACAATATTTAAAATGAGTTAAATTAATTATCTACAATTTATTTATTAATTAATTTTCAGATTAAGTTTATTTTTTGAGATTGTATATGTAAAAGTTAATATTATCAGGGTTTTTTTTGATAGGAGTTACATGAATGAGATTTAAAGCAAAAATATTTGTGCAAACCTACGAAAATAAAGATTTGGGTTTTATCATAAATTGGATGACATTTTTGTAAAGCTGAGAACGGTAGGGTCGTCAGACTTACACATTTAGAGGACTTTTGGAGATCAAGCATGAGTTGGATTAGTGTCATGAGTAGTCTCATGAGTTTTAAAATCTACGTCCTCTGATTCACGAACAACATGAAGTTTTCTGAATATTTAATATTCATGTAAGTAATCTATTTTTCTTTTAAGTCTGTGTTGTGTTTGAACCTTGTATTGATCAATCGATGAAATCAGAGGATTCACGTTTGCAGGAAAAAGTTCGTAATATTACCAAATAAATCATATTAGAAATTGATTTTAATTATGCAATTCGTATACATATTTTTTTTAAATAAAAAAGTGATATTACATTTCAAACAACCAATTTTTATTTTTATTCTTTAATGAATCCCAAAGTAGGGTCACTTGCACAGTTTTCTACAACTTTCTATGAATGACCATTTTCCGTTATTTTCTTTTATTGAAAAAAAAATCAATGCTGCTTATCTATTTCTTATCCACTTACTTATAAGTAAGGATGTTTACAGTTTTCCTTAGGTTCCTTAGATTGCTCTGAATGCAAATAATATAACAATAGATAATAATGTTGAACTTAAGCCTTTTTTTAAAATTACGAAATATAATATTACTCACTTCGCTTTAATCGCGAGTAGACGATGTTGCCCCTTCTCCAATAACACACATAGATTATTCCATTTGTATTTTGGAACTCATTTAGTCATGTGTATTATAGATGACAAATATTGTATGAATTAATTACTGCTATTTCGATTAACTAAACGACTCAGCTGGCAAGATAAGTCTCAATTGGTTAACAAATTCCTTCGTTAGAATTTGAGTTAGTTTTTCTTAAACGTCCATAACTAGCCAAGTGACCCTACAATGTTTATTTTTGTTATTTGAGTTTTGCAATTATTACCTTATACCTATGTAACTTATATATTATTTTTATGTTTTTCTATTTATTTTTTTTATAGAATTTTATTTTATTTTTTTACAGTTTTATTTTAATTTTTTTCTAGAAGACATAACAATTGTGATTGCTCAGAACATTCCTATAACTTGCAGCCTTATTTTGCTCCTAAATATATGTAAGCATTAATTCAATACCTTAAATTTTTAATTATTTGAATTAAAGTAATAAGAGTTTGTAATTTTTTTTATTTAGGAGGATTGAGAGTAAATTTCTCGATACTGATTGAAATTTAAAATATCATTTCCAAAACTAAATTGTATGCTCTTTCTGTTAATCACGATCATTTGCTCTTAATTTTCAGATTAAGTTTATTTTTTCAAGATTGTATATTTGAAAGTTAATATTATCAGTTTCTTTTTTTTTTTTATAGGAGTTACATGAATGAGATTTAAAGCAAAAATATTTGTGCGAAACTACGACAATAAAGATTTGGGTTTTAACATAAATTGTAATGACATTTTTGTAACTCTGAGAAAGATAGGTTCGTCACATTAACGAGTACCTGACATCGTACAGGCTCGGGGCCATGGCTTAACGTTCCATCCGAGAACGGCGTGCTCAAGTTTTTTTTTACCTCCAATATAAAAAAAGCTTGAGCTCAGTAAACAAGCACGCATACCACTGAGCTATGCCCTCGTAAACTGATTAATAATTCCTTTCAGTATTTACCTGAGTCAGTTTTTTAGTATTTGGTTGTGTATTAACTCTTAAAAATGTAAGTAATATTGTTTATTTTGGACTAGAGGGATTTTTGTTAACTGTATAAAGACAGTTGTGTGTTTTCTCCTCATATTTTGATTTTGTCTAGTTAACTTTTGACCTAGCTGGGACATTAAGCGTGTACTACTAAAACACAATTAATTAAATGTTACTAACCGTATCGTGAAGCATTTATTTAAACGAAAAGTATGGAAGTCCGTCACCATATATTAGGATTCTTGGGTACTGCTTCAATAAGAGGACGGATGTGACCCTGTTAACCACATTGTTTTATTTCGGATAAATGAGAACAAATAATATATTACAATCATATTATTTATCCGAAAGAATAAAATGTTGACCCCCTCGTCAATGACGTATATATAAATAAAATGATTGGTCCGTTTCACAAAAAGTCGGTAGTAGTCGACTGCTACCGAACTTCGGTCTTTTAAGCAGTGGTTAGAAGTTCTGGGTTTTATCTAGTCACTTCGCGCTTTGCCTGAATTCGGCTTTTGGCGGTTACAAATACTGATTCAATTTAATATATTGAATCTACAAATGCTTTTAAATGTATATTTACCGGTTGTTGTCTGCTCGTGTACGTTTCTCCCATCCCTAAAATTTTGAATAGTTTATTTATTACACAGTTTTATTTTATTTATTAATTTTACATTTTCAAATGATATTTTATAAGACAGTTTGATGATGGGAACAACCTCGAAATAATAAAATCTGTGAGAGGTGAGAGCTACATGTTTATTTGTCTGTTTTTGTATTAGACTTGCGCAGCATGGATCCCAGATGTTGCCACCGGCTGTACTCTATCCAAACATTTCTATGATGAAGAGGCCTTCTCGAATAGACATTCTACAGATCACGTGGCGGAAAATGGGCGCGTGAGTCTCTCGAATATTTCATATTCTACTTACATGGGGGAGGAAGGTCTTCTATGTACGCATGACAAATTAGGTTAAAAGTTGTTTAGTGGTTCATAAATATATATATATAATATAAATATATATAGTGGAGGTTGTTAGTTGGGGCACATTTAAAATTGGAAGTTATAATTGAAACATTTTGTCAATATTAATATTTGTATATATTTTAATACGGTCTTGTAAAATTATTATATCTTTAAATTATATTATAGAAGTATTATTTTTTTACTTGTCTTGTTTGGGCTGTCTTCTTTTTTCCAAATCCTCCTGTACATGAACGTTCTACCTTCACTACTTCTAGTTCTTCTTTGCTTCGAAGTCTCCTCGACTCATGTTGAAGATACGGATGAACAGGGAAATACTTCTTGACAAAAACGGTGATAAAACAGCTTCTGGGACAGACTGACATGGACACTCGGGGACAGTCGGACATGTACACCTCGTGGAGCTAGACCATCTCTCTCCCCTCTCCTTATGCCGAAGCCTTCTCAATTCAATTAAAAAATATTTACTGTTTTATTTATTTTTTCTTATTTAAAATTAATTAAGTACCCCTAATTACAGACCGTTACAATATAAGGTGTTTTTTACTCAATGAAGCCTCTTTCTGTTCTATGCAAAACGTTTATTTTCTTATAGCTTATGGCCGTATAAATAGATGTTAATTATATATTCTGGTTCTATAATTTTAACATAAAATGTGTTGCAAATCATTTTTTTTTTTTTTAATAGCAACCCCTATCTTGTATTATTTATTTCATATCTATTGTTCATAAAATAACTTATTGTATAAAAAGCTTGAAATTAGGTTTACCCCTTTCTGCGATACGGAAAATCGTATATTAGAGATCTTTCGCGACACCTTTCTGTAATTATTTTTTCATAGATAACATATTTTTCTACAGATTTCCAAGTGGACAAGAACTTCATTAGAAAAATTAATGTCTTGTATTAAATTTAAATTAATCTTTCGCCGCTCTAGTGGGCTTGAGCCCGACTTAACTAGGGGAGTTCTAAATTTTGCCTACCCAGGTTTTAGTTACTTAGATTAGGGGTCTTTAACGAATACCTGCCTTGTACAGGCTCGGGACCATCGCATGACGTCCCAACCAAAGGACTGAGCTCAGTTAGACAAGCACGGTACCTCTGAACTACCTGCTCCCTAAAATATATATATATTATTCACCTTATTTTTGTTTATATTCTATAATTTATTACCAGTTTATGTATATAATTTATAAACCATTTTGATATTATTCACCATGTCTAACTGAAATAGATATTCTTGTTATTATCTCTGCAGCTGACTGTTGTTCTATGTTTCAGACAAGCGTTGGCTACGACTCTCTCCGCCCTCTACGGCAAACTTCTGGTAGTGATGGGCATTGCGTTCCCAATGGCTGAAGTCATATCTACTCATATCCCTCCCTCATTCTATGAGGTTCGTACTCTACTCGTATTCACGTGTTGCTCCATAGTTGTTACACAGAACCTACACAATGTCTTTCTGTTTGTGCATGGCGTGTTCTACCGCATAAAGTTTATAACCCATCTTGGTCCATTTGTCTTGTGAACAGGCATAACTACTTTCACTCTAACCCGCAAAACTATTTACTTCCCCAACTATACAAAGTAAAGGGGAAGTTATGTAATCGGTCCAAACTTCGATGCGGAGATTTCAACGGAATTTCATGTTTTCCGACCTCCAGATTCCAAATATGACAACAAAAAAAATGCATGTCTATGTGTGTTTGTCTGTGAACACAACAACAGCATGAATGAATGTATCACTTATTGATTTTCAGCAAAATTGACCAAAGCGAAGGGGGGGATTAGGGGGGAGGCTTAACAAAAACTCTAATAACTGTTAATAGATTGAATGTTTCCACACGAAGTTTTATATGTATGATCAGAACCCATAAGGAAATGAATGAATCGACATGAAATTTCATATTTGAAGTCAAAAACCCAATAAGGATATAACCTGTCAAATTTCAGCGATATCGGCCAAAGGAAGGGGGTGTGAGCTCAACTCAAAAACCGTGCTAATATAACTGCTGATGTAATGAATTTATTGATACAAAATGTAGTATGAGGATTTAGGAGCCCCTATGTAAGTCAACTATTGAATATTAGCGCAAATGGTTGACTGGTTTTTGGAGAGAAAGCGCAAAGTTAATTGATTAATTCGTTCTGGGGAAGTACTCCGACAATTTTTTTTCCTAAATTTTACTTTAGTCTGTGGTTTGGCAAGACCCATCTCTTGTCAAAATTTCAAGTGTCAAACTGTTCGAAAGTTGTAACAGACGAACCGACAACTCACTTTTTCTGCCCTCGGGGGTTTCTTTCTATTACTTTTTAGTTACGGCACCCTAAAAGAAGAAAAAATAGGTGTTATACCTAATGCTTCATATTGTTTTGTATTTCAGGGCTTTTATCTGTATCTCTACTTCGGGAGTATGTCTTTCCTGTTTTATATGTACGCCATGCTTCTTCAAGATGGGAATCAGAAGAAATCTTGCGATTCTAGTGAAACAACCGGTTAGTATGTAGAAATATATTTTATTTATAGATAGAAAAAGGACTTCTGAGCTCGAAACCCAGCCGAGGCCCCTAGGTTTTATATCCTGGAGGTAAAAAGAAACCAGAGTGGCGAAAGAGTGCTCTGGTAGTAGGCGTCATGACCACGTGGTTAAAAACCGGGGCATGAGTCGATACGAACTAGATAGAAAAGTACTTTCCTGCTGAGCTGATTTCAACAAGAATGTATTAATCCCTGTTCTGGAGATTATATATCTTGTTGTTTATTTTATGGGATTTTCAAATTTTCATGATGAAGTCCGTGTCTGGATTCATGAAATTTCAAAGGACATAGCCGCTCTAGGTGTGTGATCCTCAAATGACAGTCTGGCTGGCAGTTGCCAATGAGTCTTCCAAAAAAAAAGTCACAACAATTCTCATGACGGGAACAATATGCTATTATGTCGTATATACGAATATTATTGACCGACGGCTCTTCCTTTGAGGCAGCGAGCTTACAGTTTGTTTATTTATTTGTATGTTACTCGTGTTTAATTTTTTTTTTCATATTTTTAAATTTATTAGACTTCGAGATCAGAAAGAGGTAGGTGAAATGAAGGCTGATTTTGGATCCTCGCAGCCGCCATACTGAAAATAAAATTTTGAAAAAAAAATATAGTTATTATGACTCATGCCCGGGCTTTCACTACGATGCCATATCGCCTATTACCAGAGTGCTCTTTCATCACTCTGGTGGACATGAGCCCGACTCTACTGTGGGAGTCCTAAATGTTGCCTACCCTAAATTTTTATTCACCTAGGGCAGGGGTCTTTAACGAGTACCTGTCATCGTACAGGCTTGGGACCACCGCTTAACGTCCCATCCGAAGGACGGCGTCCCTAAGTTTATTTTACCTCCCAGATAAAATAAACTAAAGGCCTCGGTCGGGTTTCGAACCCACGATCTTGAGCTCAGAAGGCAAGCACGCATACCACTGAGCTACCGGCGTCCTCAAAAAAAAAAAAGTATATAATAATATCTACTTACAGTTTATTTTCATATTTTGTCATTGTGACCGCCTAATTTCCGTTCCCACTGAGAGGGAAAATTCTGGTGACTGCGTTCATAATTTTCCTGATATTGGTCTGTATTTCTGGATATTTCAGAAAAAAAAAAAAAAACGCTTCTTTTAGCTCAAGTGTCAGAGATACGGACACAGCTCGTTATACGGAAACCCTAATAATTAAACTAGCTTCAATTAGGATATTTTGGTTGCAGAGAGGCCGCCGAGAGAAGCGATGGCGTCCAGCGAGAGTGACGAGTGTGGTAGTGGTCGAGACACGACACACAGCAGCAGGGGTGGAGTCCACTGTGAGCCACAGGTCCCTTTCCAGCATTATGGCTCGTTCTATCTCAGGATGGGTGCTGTCGGTACGTATAGCTTTAGGGGTCAAACTGGAAATAGCCTGTCCAAAACATTCGCCTAGACGATGTGGTCAGTCATTTTATTGCACGTCTCAACAAACTGCAGGGGTGGGTTCAAAATACTCGAAGATAACTTAAAGATTACATAAAACAAATATATATTATGTTGAGGGAAGTCGAGGTTCTGTCCTGTAAAGAGAAGAAAACTCAGTATTTAGCCAACGTTTCGGAAACTGTTTATTTCCTTCTTCAGGGCCTTATAATAACTTGAATGAATGTGTGTGGTGAAGGTAATGTGTGTTTGTGTCTGATGGTGGACTTAGAAGAAGAAAGAAATATGCAGTTTCCTAAACGTTGACCCAATACTCATTGTAACGATACTGTTGGCTCTCATCAATCAACTGTATATCCATCATCATTACGTGATTGCCTACTTAAAATTTTTTGTAACCATTGATACAAATCATTGCATTTTTTTGCACTGGAAAAAAGCATTGTTAGAATTAAGCACATTAAAATTTTCAAGTTTACTGGGAAATATTAAAAAAATCAAAACATCAATATTTCCTGATGTGGCCATAACAGAACTGTCTTATACCAACCACTTTGGTTCAGAGATCTCACCATCCCCCCCCCCCCCCCTCCCTCTTTCCTTTCATGTCGTACTGTAATAAGAGGCACTCTCAGAATTACGATGTACAATGAAGAAGAAACCAGAAGATGTCAACCAATTACTTTCGTATACTCAGTAACGTCAATATGAAATGAATTTGAGAGAAGGGAGGGGGACGGATAGTGATCTGTACAAAAGTGGTTAGCATATACGAGTATAGTCCTGTTATGACCATATCACATATTTGTTTCGGTTCAAATTAACATTTAAGTACCTTAATTCCTTTTATCCATTTATTCATGAGATAAATAAGATTGTTTTTACATTTTTAGCGTTTGGAGTTGGAAGTATGATCTACTCAGGGCTGGAATTTGGACAGTATTTTGAGTTGGAGAGAAATACAAAATGTCACAACGTTCTTCTCGCACTGACTCCTGCCACCAGGATGGCCTTCACGTTTATACAGATGTATTTTATATTTCTAAATGATGAGGTAAGTTTTAATATGTTCACAATAAGACTAGAATCAAGACTCATTTCCAATTGGATTTAGCTGAGTGAACGATACATTTCGAAGCTGTGGTGTACCTGAAGCCGGGTATCAAAGATATTTTGATACATAAAGAAAACTATCAAATAATCCAAAATGGTTTATATTGTTACGAATTCAATCTATTTTTATCAGTAGGTTATTTCATGTATTCACTGATAATCAATGGCCTGGATTGTTTCTTTTGTAATCGTATCTTTTCGAACTTACTTTTGTACATAATGAATTTTGACCAATTTATTGAAGATTGAAGCCGACCCATTGTGGATCAACAATAGATACAGGAAATGTCCTGCTGACAAATCATAAATGATTCAGTTTGTAACAATATTTTGATCGATTTTGTTTAGTTTTATGTCCGTCGCATTTATACAAACAAATTTCTGTTTTTTGCAATATTATAGTATGTTGTATGAAATTTCCAGCAGCAGATGAGGGTGACCCGTCACAAGATTTTGGCACGTTTTGGTCTGATGCACATGATCGGTACCAATCTGAGTGTGTGGCTGAATGTACTCGTTCAGGAAACGAAACATGAGATCCTCACTTTCTACAATCCAGAGAACAACACTATTGAGGTTCATGCCAAGACTCCAGCTCATGGTAACTATCTTCAGCTGAGTCGGCTTATATGTGTGTCTAGAACCCTTTAAAGACGACAGCTATTGGTTTTCAGTCAAATGGGGGCTCAACTCAAAAACCCTAATAACTTTGGACATAAAGAATGTATCCACACGAAATTTAATGTGAATCCATTCTTGATAACAAGTCCAAAATAAATTTGCGAAAGTCCGTTTTACTGTTTGTTTTTCTGAGTGACTCGCTTATTTACTAATACTGTATTTAGATCACATAACTCTGTATTATCTGCAGAAAGTGAAAAAGACACCTGCAGATTTTGCTATTACCTGCTATTTGGTATGAGTGTGTGTCGGTGTGCTGAACTAGATGCCCATGGAGTCGTCAGTCCCTAAGAAGGAAAGACAGTTAAAGCTAAGGACTTTGACAATGCCGAAATACTGGATTATTTACTTTCTGTATGAGATGGAATAAATTTATTATTATAGTATATTCATGGTACATAAATTATGTTTATTTATTGACCGAAACGTTCCAGATGCTTGAAATGCAAATAGAAAATAAATTTAAAAAAAGTTGATATTAAAGTAACTACAATATTTACAAAGTTTCTGAAATAGAGGAGCAGTAGAACAAGACGGATCTGTTGGTTTGGTATATTGCAGGCTATGGGAAGGTGAGCCTGCCCCCCAGGCGAGTGGCCAGAGGCCTAACGGGCCCTCACACCATCTTCGAGTGTCGCCGTACCAACATCATGGGATCCCTTGTCCAGGATGCCAGCCCCTTCCTCTTCCCCTGCACCATCGAGTACTCCCTCATCTGTGCTGCCATTCTCTACGTCATGTGGAAGAACATCTCTCGGCTGTCTTCCCCGCCCACGCCAGGACCCGTCTCTCCGGACAAGGTGAACTTGCCTCCCTTATTAAACAGTTATAGTCAGTTTCAGCTCCCCCCACTCCGGGGTATCCTCACCCTCCCTTTTTCAGGATGCTAGCCCCTTCTTCTTCCTCCAGATGTAGAGGCACTCTACTTTACTTTCTTACTATCTATATATAATTAAAGTTTTGTCTGTGCAGGGACGGTGTGATTTTTTTTTTTATCAGAAATCCGTTTGTGTTATAGATAGATAAACTTTTATTGCACAAAAGATTACAACCTCTATGGCAATGAATGGGTTTTTTAAAAAGTCTTACTACTCTTTAACGCTTGAACAAGTTTTCATATTATTATTATTGCAGGAGACTCCTCCGTTTCACTACAAACGGTCACCTCATCACTACTCTGTGGACTGCGCCCAGGCTCACAAGGGTCTCTTCGTTGGGATACTCGTCCTCGTTCTCACTATCATCTCCCTCATCCTCTTCTTCGTCCTCATCTCTCGTCCGGAGTTGGTCAGTTTTGCCGTCATGGAGTTGACAATCTGTGAACTGTCCCTCTATGCGATGGCCACTTTTGCTACCCTTTTAGGAATGCTCCAGGTAACTACATTTTCCAAGCATTTATAAAACTGTCTAAAAAATCTCATCAACGATTGTTTGACGTCTGGAAACTATTGAAGCATAAAAAACTTTATAGAAATATTTAGTGATACTCGTATGTCAAATGCCTTCTTCATGTGGTTGGGCTCAATGTGAGATTTAACGTTTGTGATTCATGTTGTTCTATAAAACGTCGGTGATACGTGGTATGTACTTCCGCAGATTAGTAATCAACTAAGTTTCTGCTCTCACTCTAAACCCTTCTTTTCTCCTTACAAGTGTCTCCGACTCTAAGATTTAATAACTGTTTATGTATCTAACTTTTTTTTGCTGAGATAAATATTATTATTATGTTTATAGGTTCGTCAGTTGAAGTACGACGGAGCTAGGAACCTGGAGCTGGACAACATCCTGTTGGTGGGAGCACAGACGGGTATGTTCATCTACAGCACGTTCACGATTATAGGAGGTCACTTCACCCTGGAGAAGAACACTGTCCTTGTGTTGGCTACTGCACTCGCCTCTCTTGTACAGACACTCTGTCAGACCATGTTCGTCTTGGACGCTTCACGAAGGTAACACATCCCATTATCTTTTCCCCAGATGTATTGAAGTTTATGAATAAGTTGGTAGGGTCAAAACCCTAATATTCAAATGGCTCCAATTAACGACCATTTTCCGCTATTTTATTTTATTAAAAAATAATAGCGTTACGTTTATATTTTTTATGTACTTGTAGTTTTCCCTAGGTTCCCTACATTACTCTCGATAAAGTATATGTAAGTTGGCTAAACTGTTGCAGTAAAATCCTTTATTGCAAAAGTAAGATTTTTATGTTGTCCAATTTCATAAATTCTAAAATTTCAAATATAAATAAATATTTGGGGCCCATTTATGGAGATAAACAAAATGTACTCAATTTTCAATTGCCATTTTCTTCCTGTTCAGTTTCAACCAGTTGGTCCGCTCTGGCTCCCAACTCCTCATTTATACTTTAATTTCATTCAGATCCTTACTTTTATTGTAAATATTTATTTTGAGGGATTATTGTACTTTTTTTATATACTTGTTGATTTTTGAACACTTATGTATTTTTCTGTGTGTAGGTCGTGTGTGACTCCGGAGCAGATCCGTAGAAAACCCGGCCGAGAGATAGTGACATTCCTGTTAGTGACCAACCTGGCAATGTGGGCCATCAACACGCTGGAAAAGTCCCGTGCCGAGTCTCACCCCATCCAGTTACACTTCTACGGTCTCTGGGCTTGGACCATCATCACCCACGTCTCCATGCCACTTGCCATCTTCTACAGGTTCCACTCGACCGTCTGTCTTTGCGAGATATGGAAGAGGGCCTACAAAATGAAACCAACCTATATGTAATCTGAACTTAGGGTACTATTGTCTGTCTGTTCACGATTGGAAGGTCCGCGGGTGAGTCAAATAGGGAAACCTACTAACGTGTTTATACGTTAGCCATTATGTGGACCGCGCCTTCCAATCTCGGACAGAAGTAGAACTATACTTGATTTATTGAGAGGTTGCCCTGCTAATCCTGATAGTAGAGAAACGTGTGAAGCTAAACGCCATTGCTTCATAAATATCACTTCGACACCTGGCTGATTTATAACTTTTTTTTTCTTTTTAATAGAAATATATTTTATTAAAATGAAAAATGGCGGCAATCTAATTGATATTAATAGATTGGGCAGTGAGTGCTCTTTTTGGTTTTAGCTACAGGTCAACCTCTCATGAATGAGTGAAAAGTACGAGGTTCGAGTCCTAAGGGCGAGGCGCCATAGGATCCAAATTTGACATGACTTGTTTTCTATGTATCGGTGCCACCGGTCTTGACTGGAGTCCTGACTCAGGTTGGTTCAGACTCAAGTTCAGCTCCAGTGTCGCCTCACCCTAATAATTCTCTGATGACCCAGGAGATCTAGTACCAGCTGCTGATAAAATACAAGTTGTGTCCATGGGACCGAGAGAGCCTTCATTTTGTTATTACACAGCTGTCGTAAAATTTAGACATGAATAAACATAGTTACATCACAAATAACGATTATTTACAGTATATAAACAAATTTATGTACATAACATTTTTTAATTCAAAATGGAGAATGCGCTTGGGCATTGGAAGACATCTATCGCTAATGACATTTTGAATATTCCACTAAACTTAATTGAGTTTCATGCTAATCCCTTCCATAACTTTAATTTGATACTCTTTTGTATTTAAAATAAATAAAAGTGGTCTCAATTTTCGTTCGATTTCGGCCAAAATCTAATCAGATCTAAGTTAGCATATGTGGCTTCATCATTCCAAATTTCAAGTTCATGGCTACAATCGTTTTAGAGTACACACACACGCGCACAGAGAGACATCATCGCGAAAATGGTCAAAACGTATTCAGTGGACTTTAAGACGTGAAAATCTATCTCGGATTTTCGCTAGATTACAACACTAATTTATACTATAAGTATAATGAAGTAAAAAAAAATTATATAAAATATTTATCAAAATAATCATGTCTACGAAACTAAAACTATGCAACCTTAAACAGAACTTAACTAGAATATCAAAAGAAATTTTTCATAATCATCAAAGATGACGCGATCTCAGAGACTCGACTTCGCTCTGCCCGTCACAATAGTGGGACGTCATAGCACAAAGAACCAATCAGTTCATAGATTGTTACATATTATCTGTTGGCTCATGAGAGTCATGACGTCCCCTCCCTGCTATATTTTATCACCAGATAGTGCTAGACCTTCTGAATTCAGAGTCAGACGTTTAAAGCAGTCATCATACGATATTATATTTCCATATCATCTTGAATTTCATTTATATTTGTCATTTTATTTATCTTGTAATACCCAACTTTTATTATACATTATAGCTTTAAAAAAAGTTAATTTATTGAAGTAAGGTGGTGAATTAGCTCACCTCTCGTTATTGTTTAGAAATTGCATTTTAAATGAGCTCCACTTGAACGTTTTCGGATCAAAATTATATGCGCATGCGAGAAAAACGCTGTTGTCATTATAATGAGAGAGGACGGGAAATGTGAAGTTTAAAAGTATTCTTTTGCTCTGGGAACGATGATAAAAACCATTTTTATGTACGATTATCGGTTACGAAAATTTTACATTGAACAATGAACCAACATATGTGTGATCAACGACAAAATATAACGAAAAATAAATTTATTTATTATTATTAAATAATTATCCCTGTATTTAAAAAAAAAATTGCAATTAACACAGGCGGTAACAGCACCGATGTAGCGTACATGGCTACAATGCTTAAGATCTTCAATAACACCGAGGCATGGCTAATAGCATCGTAGATGAGGCCACAACAAAAAAAAAACTGCATCAACTATGGGCAATCTCCACAGGTTGGCCTAACGACCGGTTTTTTATTAACGGTATTTTTTAAGGATGAATCATAGATGAAATGGTTTCAACCCTCTTAGCGCATTTCGCCGATAATTTTGATCCGAAAAATTCTATAATGTGCTTCTTTAAAAAGCAATTTCAAATTAAACAATTTCGAGAAAAGATCTCGTCTTAATCTATTCTCTTTCAAAGGAAAACGGGAGAGACGGTTCTGTTCGCTCCCTCTCGTCAAAGCATTCAGGGTGATTTATTTCAAGTGTAAAAAAAAAATATTAACATTTTTTTGGGGAGGTCATTTTGGATAATAAATGCCATATGAAAATGAATCATATTATATTTAGTTAAGTATACAGCCATTGCAATATCTGCATATTCAGATGCACCAAAACTGTGCATTTTTTTAAACAGCAAAATAAACAAAAGTGTTGGTAAATGACCGGATTACTGCACTTGCCAGCTCTATTTATTTGTAGTCAGATAAGTTTTCATTCTCCCTCATATAAAATTGTAAAAGTTCCATCGGTAGTGTCGTGTTTGCAGACACAAACGGGCATAAAACAGGAAATACCAGTGAAAAGGCAACATTGAATTTGTAACATGTTACATAACTTCCCCTATACTACATATCACTGAGGAAATAAAACTACAATAGAACGCTAATTAACTCAACAAATAACAACTTGAACTGATTTCTTACTTCATTTGTGTTATTGTTTTGTTTTGTTATTTCAAAGGTCGCCTTTTAAAGTTTATTGTGACACTTGAAAGACTTAATGTGACATTTTCTTACTCAAAATGGGGCATTTTGGGAGGGCCCTCAAAGAAATGTCAACATTTTTTTACATCCGTTATAAATCATCCTGTACTTCTTTAAAATGTTTTCCATCTAATTGTAAATTATACTTACAATATTCAGTAACATATTTCAGTATTATTGCATTATTATATATTCATGCCCACAATATACCTATTTATATTATACATATATGGTACAATAGAATTTACATTATATCATTCTGTGCATGTACCATCATTTGACAATTGGTTGAAGAATTCAAAAAAATGTAAACAAATAACTAGGAATATTTGAAGAAATAATAATAATAAAAATAATAAAATAACTTCCTTAGTTTTTAATTACAATTTGCTCATAAAATATATTTTAGACCCTACACATATCTCTCTCAGACCTCAAATTTTCAGTTTTATTATTTAAATTAACATCAATTCTCTCATTTTTAAGCAGATATATTTATATAACCGTTTCCATTAACCATTTTCATAGTTTTAAGTGGTAATTAATTCTCCCAAAACTTAATGAATTTTGTTCATTAACATTATCATGGTGTATTTTGACATTTTACTTTAATGAAAAAAAAAAAGGAATATTGACAGCATGTTTAAAAAAAATATATATATTTACTTATTTTTTTATTTATTTTATTATTATTTGTAACCTTCATGGAGTCTTTGTGGAAGCAAGTTTCGTCTCATCAGGACGGCGTTCTAATATTTTTTCACCTCAGATAAAAAAAATTAAGGGCCTCGGCCGGGTTTTGAACCCGCGATGTTGAGTTCAATAAGCAATAAGCTCTCTACCCTCTCATTTATAGATGAACATTTGAGATTGCCTCTAGTAGGCGAAACGTCAAGTTTTATTTAACACTAAATATACTTTTTGAAGAACTTTTACTTAAAGTCCAGAAGAACTTTTCACTGACAACTGTTATTTTTTTAAAATAATATTTCCTTCTATTTTTTTCATAGTTTCAGAGCTAATGTTAGTTTTATTGAGGTCCTTTTAAATTTTTGCAATCTGTATCGATATAGTGGAAAAGTAATAACAAACAACGAAATTATTTTAGATTTATATTGTATATAATTCTACAAAAATATGTACATATAGTGTATAGGTCGCTAGCACAAAGTTCAACATGGCGTGAGCCGAAACCGGCTTTGTATATATTTTTTTGTGAAATTATATACTATATAAATGTAAAACAAGTTCTTTGTTTTTGTGAGTTTGATTGAGTCCAAAAAAAGTAATTAACCTGTTGATTTAATTAGAGGGGAGGTAAAAAACAATTTTATTGTATATATTTAGTTAGTCGCGGTCATGAATAATGAATGGACTGCAATTCCTTTATTTCTACTCTACTTCAATTTAAGTTTTCAATTCTTTTTCACCCTATAAAACTAATAACAAGTCAATAACACCAAAAACATAAGAGGCGAAACATTAAATGAATTTAATAAAACAATTCATTCGCGCATATTCCTGGACATTAAATAGTTATTGAGAGAAATATATTTAAAGTAAAAATGTCGTTTTTCTTCTTACTAAACCTAAACCATAGATGAATATAGTCACATAGTATTTATAGATTTTTTTTCTGTTAATTTGACTGAAAACTCAATGGTTGTGTATACTTCTGAGGTTATTAACAATAATTGTATCCTAATTGATTAAATAGTATTTATATGTTTATAATAACTTTAAATAATGACCAACTAATTCCAGTACAAATCTGTAACGTGATATAACTGCCATTTTTAATGTATGAATTATAGTAGCTAGGTATAAATATATATGACAATATTGTGTTCCGTTATTCATTAGAATAATAAATATAGTAATTTCTATGTATTTATTGTATGTTGTATGTGATCAGTAATCAATATAAGGTTGTATAATCGATAGATGATAGTAGCAATATGAAAGTATAGTACATTCGGGAGTGGGAGGCCTGTGGGGGTAGTGATAGTACTCAGGGGGAAAATAGGAGTTTAAATCAGAAAATAATGTGTAGGAATGATAATGGAGTGACGGGCGGGAGGCCATCTTTTCTGATCTCAGTCAGTCCCAACTGGGGTAGGAGAACGGGAATTTGATTATAACAATTGATAAAGAAGATGACTTTTTTCTAATGTATTAATATTAAATGACATTTTCAGTATAACCCCCCCCCCCCCCCCCCCCCCTTCTCCCTCCCAAACTGACATTCTAATTCTTCAAAATGGAGATTCAGAATTCAAAGCTCGAATCATGAATCTAAAAGAGGCTTTAGTACTCGGTACAAAAAACAAGTTGGTGAATCATGGTTTATGTATTGAACTGATTCCAGGTCTACTTTGTGAAAATTCATAATGAACAGGATAAAGGAATATACACACACTAAAGGAATATAAACTCCAGACACTACTTGTCAATATTTTCACTATATTGGTCAAAATTACACGACTATAGTCTCGCCTGTTACCGCATCATAAAGTGAACTAAAAAATTTTTTTAGTTCACTTGATGATGCCGTAACAGGCGAAACTATAGTCGTGTAATTTTGACCAATATAGTGAAAATATTGACAAGTAGTGCGTGGAGTTTATATTACTTTAGTGTGTGTATATTATTCTTTTATCATGGTCTATGTACTTCTCCAGCACGAATCAATCACGTTTTCGTTCTCTCTTTAAAACTGACTGACCAGTCCCTTCTTCTCCCCCCCCCCCCCCTCCCCCCCCCACATTCTCTTGGTTGAAAACTATTAGATGTCCTTTGGGATTTTGGATACAAATACAAAATTTCTTATCGATATATTCAATAAATAAGTAATAAGATGTATCAGTCTAACATAGATTTATTTAACCACAACTAGTTTCATCAGTCAAGCCGACATCTTGAGGTGGTGAATCTTGTTAGAGAAGAGTTCAAAGGACACATATCTGAGGCCAGCTGGTCACTCTATTTATCCACAATGTCCAACTGGCCTCTGATATGTGTCCAGTCCTTTGACTTCTTCTCCAATAAGATTCACCACCTGAAGATGTCAGTTTGACTGATGAAACTAGTTGTGGTTAAAATACAATCTATGTTGGACTGATACATCTTATTAATTATTTAACAAGTAAGTCCACTACATCTGCCTACCACCAAGAAATACGATATATTTATACTATCAGGAATTATTGTCCTCATAGGACAGTCAGGAAGTTTTTGGGGATTTGGAATAAGGGGATCGAATAAGTGAATTCTTGACCCAATACATAACTTGGCCTATACATCGAATAGCTGGGGAAGTAACAAGCGGTCATCTGATTTATAAAACAAGGACATTTACAGAGGTTTAGAATCAGTTTTGTTTCCAAAAATTCCTTATTAAATACTTTTTTTTTTAAATTTCCAATCTCATGAAATACGAGTAGTAATTGACAAGTTCATACTGGTCTTTGTTTCTACTCCCTACTCGGGCAGAAAGGACCCCGAATGTGCTATATTTTTGGTTGATAGTCCTAGGCTGTCACTATTAATCACTAAACCCATACATGTTTTAAATTATAAACAAGATTTGTCTTCCCAACTTTAATTATACTCATCATATCTCTTGATAATAAATATAATTATGATATTAACAAAACATTCAATTCTTTAATGAAATTAATTATATATGTATTATACTATACGTACCTTGTAATTGTGCGAAGGATCAATGGCAGACACCTTGTAATTGTGCGAAGGATCAATGGCAGACTGAGCCCCATTTTAAATGGAGAACCATCATAAAGTATTCCTTAAAATGTGTTTAAACAGAATCCTGGACGTATATTTGTATTCGATTTTATGCATAATTTTCCGCTATGACAGTTTTTAAAAAAATCTGAGTTTTGTTATCTAAGTATTTGAAGTTATTTGTGGGGGTCACATGCCTCTCACGCCGCCATTTCAAAAACTGAAAAAATTACAAAAAATAAATTAATTTTGTAATCATCATTTTATATCTCACTTAATCATATCCATTTTTAGTTGGAAATTTCATGCAAATGTTAAATTTATTCAAAAAAATGTGTACGGAGCTGGAAATAAGTGGGCTTCGTCGCAATTAAGAGGAATTGTGGGATTATTGTCCTTCGGCTATGTGTTTGGCACAAAACTACTGATATGTTAGTGAGACATTCACAAAGTTTCAAAAATTATTTGGTAACATTATGATTTAATACATGATGCATTCGCTAGGTGCATACAGATGCAACTGTGTGGTGCTTTGAATAGTGAGCGTGCCTCATATCATTCTCTCAGGACAGTATTGTGACTCCTGCCCGGGGCTCTACTATAGGAATCCTAAATTTTGCCTACTCAGGTCTTGTTACCTAGGATAGGGGTCTATAACAATTACCAGACATTGCACAGGCTCGGGACCCTCGCTTAACGTCCCATCTTAGGGATCTCGGGCGGGTTTCGAACCTGCGATCTTGAGTGCCCTCTGACTCATTACATATTAATTATACTGGTGCTACTGATGTGGTTCACACTTTCTTTTTTATTGATTACAATAATAACATTTGTTTCTGTTAAATCAATAATAATTGAATATTTTATACATCATAATACTTAGCTCATAAATTATGTATACCAATCGATATTACATCTGGAAAAACAAACACATGAGATGAAGGCTATATTCCTCTTATATATTTTATAATAGTTATAAAAATAAAATAAATAAATAATAGAAAGTTAAAATAAATAATTAAAGTAAAATTCCTAATATAAATAAATACAATTTTTAATTATAAGTAGTTTATATTTATATTTCCTTAACATAAGACTTACCTGCTCCTTCCTCAGGTTTATTACGATAGATAGAAATATTGGTGGAGAACCTCTGCCAAAAATATAATGTATAATGTATTTTGAATAGAATTCCGCTGATAAAATAAAACTAATAAATTAAATGGTGCTTCAAGTTTAAAATATTTTTTTCAAATTAAATAAAAAAATTTATAATTTGATTTATGAAAGCTTTAACAATATTTTGACAAAAAGTCATTACATTTTTCCACCCTGTTTCTAAATTTTATGAACGAAACTGGGTGGAAAGTGTTCCGTAAGAAATATTTTGGCGTTATAATACATTTTTTTAAATATTAAACCGCGGGGAATTCCGTAAAAAGCCACATATTGCTTGATTTTGTAAAAATAGTATCTAAAATAGGTTCTACGGAATGTAAATAGTTTTTTTTAACATCCAAAACTTACATCAGTATCATTCGGTTAGACTCATTAAATTATTTTTATATTTAAAAAAAAATAATGATACATTGCATTAGGAAGGTGTTATATAGTTAGATAGGATGAGTCCATAAGTTTGTATGGAATGAACCAAAAGGCTGCCCCGCAATTGTTAGTCTCGTTTCTCAGGTTGACTACTTCACATTGTTAGTCTCATTTCTCAGGTTGACTGCTTCACATTGTTAGTCTCATTTCTCAGGTTGACTGTTTCACATTGTTAGTCTCATTTCTCAGGTTGACTGCTTCACATTGTTAGTCTCATTTCTCAAGTTGACTGCTTCACGAACCGAGTATAGAATGCATAAACTAACTATAGTTAGTCGAGGATTATATTTAAATATTATTAAAATAACATTGTCAGGAATACTAACTCAGTCTCTCTTTGATTCTTCATCCAGATTATCTTTTTATAATGTATTTAGAGGATTTTTGCATTATTGAGTGGCCGCTTATTATGTGTGTACGGTGAATTAGCTTATGCCAATGCTTTTTTTTTTTTTTAATTTAAATTTTGACAGGAAGTTGAACAAAAATAAAAAATAAAAATAACAATATGAAGAATTTATATTAAAATATTCAGAAAATAGCGAATTTTCAACACAATGTTGGACCATTTTTATAAATCTCTTTTCTATCAATAAGACTGACGAATGAGTTTTGAGTAACAGTGCATTTTTTGAAATATATTAAATAGATAGTCAAATAAACATATATTTTAAATTATTAATTTCGTAGATAATTTTATTTAAAATTTCAATTCTAATGTTCATCAAATTAGATATTTGAGGAGGCTATTAAATGGCCCAGTTAGTGTTATAGTAGATTCTCGGTTGTCTGGAAGCGGATTAACCGGAAAATGGAAAATAAAGTGCCATACCTCAGACGAAAAGGAGAATTAATCTTAGTCGTGACACTTTTAACAGATTTTGGTATTAATAAGGAAAATCGATTATCAGAAATTACGTTTTGTTAAGGCTTCTGGATAATCGAGAGTCAACTGTATATTGAAGTATGAGAAGTCAGGAAAAGAAAGTGACATTAGTATAATGAAAAAAAAAAAAATAGTTATCTATTTAAAAATATTTTTCCACCATTTTTTTACATTGAAAAAACTATAGAAATAGAATTGTAGTAATAATCAAAATAGTTGTCAATTGATTTTCGTTTTATATAATATTTTTATAAATTTCATTTGTGAAAGCCATAATAAAGGCGGTGTACGGATAATAGAGTCGTATGATATTTATTTTTAATTTTTCCGTTAGAGACAGTTAATTGATTAAATGTCTTGAAGTTTCCTATGTGAGCTAGTTCTCGTACAAGAGAGTTTATTAATTAAAAATTAAGTATATTATAAGTTGAATCTTGTTTCAACTTTTATATATATTTTTTTCAAATTAAAGAAGAAAATTTACTAATTTGATTTATGAAAGCTTTAACAATATTTTGTCAAAAAGTCATTTTGTTTCGCAGCTCCTTTCTCTGTAGACCGCCTCAACCTTTTGTAAACTAAATATGATGGACTTGAATAACGTGTTTTTTTAAAATTTATTAAACAAATATATAATTAATTTTCAATTTCTGTTCTTTGGGGGGTGAACGGGAGATTTTCAGTGTAATAATATGTGTGGTAGCTATATTCTCCCCTTTTTATTCTCTGAGTTCAAAACATCCTAAATACATAAACGGAAATTTGTTGTTCCATTGCCTTGGATAATATCCTCTTTTGAATATTTATTATGTTTGTTCATTTTTAATTTTTGATGGAGACCTGTTATTTGAGTCCATATCAGCAAATATGTCGACTCAAATAACAAGTCCAATTAATATGAAAAAAAAAAAAAAATTAATGAGAAACTCTACAGATGGGATAATTAATATACCGGAAATATTTGTGTATTAAGTATGTTTTGAACACAGAAAATTAATGGGAGTATAATATAGGTACCACGTATAGTTAGTTATGACTTATGCCCGGGCTTAAAGGGCATATCGCCTACTACCAGAGCGCTCTTTCGTCACTCTGGTGGACATGAGCCCGATTCTAATATGGGAGTCCTAAATTTTGCCTACCCTAAATTTTTATTCACCTAGGATATCTTTAACGAGTACCTAACATCGTACAGGCTCGGGTCCATCCAAAGGACGGCGTGCTTATTTTTTTTTTTTTTACCTCTGATAAGATAAACTAAGGGCCTCGGCCGGGTTTAGAACCCGCGATCTTGAGCTCAGTAAACAAGCACGCATTCCACTGAGCTATCGGCGCACTGGGCATATAAATATAAATTATTTGAAAGAACACTTTATTCATGGATGTATTTTTATTATTGATTAATGTCAGATTAAATAATGCACCGGATAAAACTGCACACATATGAACTATGCTTATATGAACAATATTTTGTCTACTAATTTTGATATTCATTTTATAGTACAATTTGTTTTTAATGTTTTATTATTGTACGAGTGACATGTGAAGTGGATCCTTGTATCCTCATATTTGAAGGCTGCTTTTGTTGCATATTACATCTGTTTGTTTAAATGCTTTGCATATTGTTATTATTTATAATTATAGAGAGTTTACTTTTATTGTAACTATGTACATTCTGTGGTGTAAAGTTTATTAGAAACTATTGGAGGCATAAATATTATTACTCATGAAGTTCATAAAAAATCCTCCAGTTATAGGGTCCATCTGGACCCCAATCGCTTTGTGTCTAATTCTGTAGATGAACGATTGCTAAGTATTTTTTTAATACATGTAGCAGGTATAATAAAGAGAGTCTGTTTTGAAAAAAAAAACACTTTAATAATAAATCTTGAAAAATACAAAAGGCAGGACTAGATCTGAGTAGAAAAGCTCTTTTTTGCCGTACAAAAAATTCTTACATCCTAATTATATAAAATATATATACATTTTATATAAATATATAAAACACTAATGTAAAAACTAAAATATATTTTCAGACTTTTCAAAAAAAAAAAAAATAAAAAAAGCAAGGATAACATTTTTTCTTTTTTGGGCACTTTTTGCCAACAACAAAAAATCTTACTAATATAAGACTTAAAATTTATTGTTACAGAGATCAATTAGTAAAATCACAATATAAAAAAAAAAATCATAAGCTCTCCATAAAAAAAAACATTCAACTATTATTTTAAACTTCAAAAAATTTATAAATAAAACTGCTAGGTACATAGTTAGGCTTCTAGGTTTGCTGTTGTGTTTAAGCCGAAACAATACAATGGCGTTCAATTCAGCAGCCTAAAAAAAAAAAAAAAAAAAAACTATGAATGCAATAGAAGACAAAACGTGAAAACAGTAAAATAATAGAGACTCTAAATTGAAATCAGGAAGAACATAGAACACAAGATGGGGTCCGCTTGGATCCCTCAGTTGGTTTTAGTTGGTTTATTTGAAATATACAAAGTCACTCACCTCTGGAGTGGGTTCTGCACACAGTGACGTCTACAGGACAAACCGAAAGAGAAGGTACTCATGGCTACAGCCTCCTCAGGCACCTCGGGTACATGCGCACTTTAGTCACGTTGTGGTGCGAAGGTTAAATAGGCCTGATAGATGACCCGTTTCTAACTTTTTAACCTGCAATTTTTCTAAAAAAAAAATATATTTTGACTCATTTAACAATATAATATCCTACTTTATCTATTCCTGTCTAAAAAGTCAAACAATTAAAAGTTACTGCTCCCTATCGGGGAAAAGAACAGTACTCAAAAAAACAGTATATAACAAATGATATCAATTATAAAAACTAACATTTTTAGAATATTGTCACTTAGAAAATTATTTTGAAGTACAACGCATATAAAATTAATGTTTCTTATTATTTATATTGTTTACAAACTATTCAATATAAAAATAAAATCTTTATTTAATTATTTGAAGTGTTTTTTGAAACTTTTTATTTGGCATGACACTTCCCTAACTGATTTATCTATAAGGATGGTTCGCACTCCAAAAGTTTGTCTTGGTTTACAACTGAACCTGACGATCGAGTAATGCCAAAACCAGTAGTTTACGGATATTGTTTTGTGGAATAGACAATATTTCAATAGTCATTGATATTCAAACTACGCCATCAAACTGGGTAACATATTTTATTTTGTGTTAGTATATTAAAAAAATTAGGATCACGTATCATGTATTCATTACCGTTGATATGACGTCACATAACGAAACATTATTTCTTTAATTTCACACCCTGAATGTGCATTTTTACGAAAGTTTTCAAATAAATTGAGTGATTATCTATTTGTATAAAAAAAATATTTAAGATTATCTATTTGTATAAAAAAAATATTTAAGATTATCTATTTGTATAAAAAAAAAAATATTTTCTTTTTTTCTACAGAACTATTACTTTTTTTTTTTTTACTTATTTGTACAAATTTTTGTTATTATTATATTGTTATTGTATATTTAATTTGTTTTCTTTAAATTATTTATGTTTAAAAATATTATATCAAACATTTTGTATAGATATTATGTTTTAGAATATTCAGATGTAAATATGATTCCTAACTAACTCAGTAGTAACTGTGGATTTAATGAGTTGAAGAAAATTGGAACTTCAGTGGTTTCATATATACTTTACAATAAAAAATATATATATCTATACTATTCTTATTTATTTATTCTATAATTTAAATAATATGTATTCATATATTTTATTTTTATTTCGAACTACTTATTTGTACCTACCGTTCTTTTTAGAATAATTATATGACAAGGGTGTGCCATGAAAAATGTTCCTGTAGATTTTTTATTTAAATTGTAAATTCACTTTTTTCCATGAATATTTTTCATTATTTATCTATGATTTGATAACTGAGTTACCATTTTATTTCTTGAATTATTTATTTATTTGAAATTATTTTTATGGCCTATTTTGTTCAATATTATGTACCTTATTTCAGATTGAGGCTGATATTCAGAAATAATCTAATTTTTTTTAAATATTAAATATACGTATGTGTATAGATATATGATTATACTCATGTCTGTTTTCTTATGTATTATCTAAATATTTACTCAATAAAAATAAGAACATTTTTACCAAGCGTTTAAGTTTTTTAATATTATTTTCCTTATTCTAACACAGAGGGTGATAAAAAAAAAAAATGTTATACATTTAAAAGATTGTGATGCTGGTCACTCATTTTATTGTCCATTACATCAGTATGTTGCTGCACACCAACTTGACAACATGGTTCATCACATTCGTGCCCTGGATCAGTTTCAATTTGGCGACCGATCTGCTAGCTAGATCAAAAGGATGTTTTTTTTGTTTTTTTTTATTTATAAAGATACAACTGTTGCTAGGGTGCAACAACCAGCATCTATGATGGTAGGTATTGATATGTTGGCGTGAATGGCATGTGAGAGGAAGGCCACCCAGTGGTAGGTCCTCGGGACGAAAATTTATCTTAATTATTAGGATAAGAACAGAAAAAAAAAAATTAATAAATAATAAATAAAAAGGAATTGAAAGATAGTTTTGATGGATGGGTAAGAGAGATGATAAAAGTAAAGGAAAATAATGTAAAAAAAATATTAAGAACGAATAGGATTTAAGGTGGCAGTAAGTCGCGGTTCCATCTTCTCTTCAACCTTCGTGAGGGGTTTTGTGGTAAGTGTTGTGAAGATAAAGTACGTATTTCTGGGTTTGTATGTGTGTAAAGTTTTCTAAAAAACCGTTTGTAAGTAGTTTGTATTGTGTCGGGTACTGTGTGTATCATAAGATCGTAATGAAGTGTTCTGCTGTTTATGTATTAGGGGCACTGTGTTATCAGTCTGAGGATTTTTGACTGAAACGCCAGAATTCGTTTGATGTATGTTTTTGCTGAACCGTGTATCTGTGATCCGTATGTCCATAATGGTCTAAAGCCGGGTTTACACTAAGTAGCAAAACAGCTATATAGCCGAGCTATATGTAGCTGAGCTATATGCAGCCGAGCTATATGTAGCTGAGCTATATGCAGCCGAGCTATATGTAGCTGAGCTATATAGCTATGTCTAAAAACGTTTCGTTGTGTTGCTGTAGCAGCTGTACGAGCATGTACTTGATGAAATCAATCAGTTTACTTTGCGATGGCAAGCAAGAAACATGTAGCTGTTGTTGCCGCCGCAGCAACAGTCTTACTGGCAACTTTGAGAAGGGAACGGAGGTTTTGGCTGCGACCATATCTTCAGGCCATTAAGAAGTACAGTGGTAGTGATGTGTTAAATGATTTGAACCTGGACGATAAGGTAGAAGACGCGTCATTGTGTTATGAAATTCGCTGCAATGGAGGTTTTAATAACTTCTTACGAATGACAGACAAGTGCTGATTTCGATTATCTACTCTGCACCATTGTAGAAAAAATTGAAAAGAAAGACACTAACTTTAGAAAAGCTATATCTGCAAGTGGAAAACTAATCTAATGTCATCTCTCCTGCAATTTCATTCCACGCGTCGAGCTTTCGGTTTCTATTTTTAAAATCCATGTCGCTCGAATCCCATAAAACAGGTTGCCCGCGAAAGAGCATCACTTTTGTTACAGCATTTCTGTCCCACTCAAATTCACACCGCAGGTTCTCCATTTTTTCAATTTCACAAGACTCTGCAACAAGGGACTACTTCACTGCTTCAGAGCAAGCACACAACTCAGGAGCGTCTTTGGGCGACAGCTATATAGCTGTGCTACAACAAAACACGCGCTGCTAGCCCGGCTATATAGCTCAGCTATATAGTTGCCTTTGATCTTACCGACAACCGACGGGAAACTCATTTCTTGCTATATAGCTTTTGAATTGAGCTATATAGTCGGACTATATAGCTGTTTTCGGGTGGCGTTTTGAAAAACTCAGCACAGCTACATAGCTCGGCTATATAGTTGTATAGCTACATAGTGTAAACCCGGCATAAGTAACTAAGTGTAACAGTTCCAATTTTGATCGTCTATTTATAAGTCCGTAGAGTATTTTGAGTCGACGGTTCAGCGTGTTCCGTGTGAGACGTGTGTGAGGATGACATCAGTATGTTGCTGCACACCAATTTGACAATATGGTTCATCACATTCTTGTCCTGGATCTGTTACCTGCAGACGTTCAGCTGGCTCTATATATTTCCTGGAACATTTCAGTGGTGTTAAAAAGACATTATAAGTTACTGTAGAACAAAACGATACAAATACATATATATATATATGTATTTGTATCGTTTTGTTCTACAGTAACTTATAATGTCTTTTTAACACCACTGAAATAATCCAGGAAATTCTTTTTTTAAACTAATTCGAATACGCTAAACATGAATGCTTATAGAATCAAACAAAAACTATGAATACAAATAAAGAATATTCGTCGGTGGATCACCGCAATGTACTTCCCCAGTGGGAATAATTAAGTTCTTGCTCTCCCCTTATAACCAACAGACGGACTTAACAACTTAACTTCCTGTCGATACGACTAAATCTGTAGTTATTAGAATTTTTGAGCTGTGCCTCCTCTGTTCCCCGCCTTCCCTATGGTCAATTTAGCTGAAAATTAGTACGTGTTGTCTTTAAGGGGTTAAAGATACAAACATACAATTTGGCATGAACGTATTAATTTTATCGGGAGTTATATTATATTTACAGATACACATAAAACAAATAGGATTTATTTTTTTATTTTTGAAAACATGAAATTCCTGTGAAAACTCCACTTCGAATTTTGGACCGATGACTGGAATTGTGGAACTGAAGAAATAAAAAGAAAGAAACCCGACTTGTATATTTTCTTGCCACTTGCCAAGCTCCCCATCAGCATAGTCACTCTAACCACTTAGAAACGGATGCGGCATTCATTCAGTAAATTAACTCAGAAATATACCTGCAAGCAGTGGCGTAGCGATGCCAATGCAAACAATGCGGTCGCATTGGGGCCCTTGCCTTTGGGGGGCCCTTTCCAATTCAGTATTCTAAGGATTTATCCGAATCCTTATTTCACGAGTTACTGCTTTTCGTGAAAAATTTAAGGCCGGAAATTTTGAAGATCAGCACCATCAAAGAATTGGCTGAACTGGCAATAGTCAAGTTCTACGATATGACAAGTAACTATCCCGAGGTTTGTTCTCTATTGGTTTTGTTTTTGACGATCCCGGTGACGGTGGCAACAGCAGAGAGAAGTTTTTCGAAGTTGAAAATTATTAAAAATTATCTTCAAAATTCCATGAGTCAAAAACGACTGTCCGACTTAGCTCTTTTAAGTATTGAAGCCAGAAGGGCGGAACATATGGATGTTTCCAAACTGATAGAATCTATCATCTGATGTATTTGCTTCAGCAAAATCAAGAAAGAAAACATTTTAATTTCAAACTTTTCTAGTTTTTCTTTTTTCCACCTGTAATCTGTAATGTGTAGTAAATTTTCATGTTTTAAATGTAAAAAATTAAATTCAGGGGAGGGGGCCCTCTACCAACGCTTGCATTGGGGCCCAAATTATCTAGCTACGCCAATGCCTGCAAGATATTAAAAAATGAATCACCGACAATGAACTTCCCCAGAGCGAATTAATCAACTAAATTTTCGCCCTCCCGCTGAAACCAGTTCACCAATTAGGTTTCTTACACGACCCGAATCTCTATACTAAATTTCGTGTTCATAAATCGATAGTTTGAGTTGAGTCCCCTTCAATCGGATTCCGTTGAATGTTGACAGGTGATGTCCTCACAAAGTTCTGGATTTACATTTAAAAAAATCTCTTGTCGATACATTATTTATATACATTTATTTAATGTCATAACTTTTGCAGTTATTGCTGTTTTTCTACTAAGCCCCTTGTTGCACCCCCCCCCCCCCCCCCTCCCCTCCCTTGAGCCGATTTGGCTGAAAATCAGTTGGTGTCGTTCTTAAAGGGGCTCTGGTTACATAGATTCATTTTTTTCGATATATATTCATTCTAACAGGAATTATTGTGTTTATGTTCTTTACACACAAAAAAGGTTTTTTTTATATTTATTTTTAGGTGGTAGGAAAAAATGAAATTCCGTTGAAAACTCAACATCGAATTTCCGATAATAAACCTCCCTTGCACTCCCTTGAAGCTGAGTCTCATTTTCCCTCTATTTTAGATATCTTTAAGATTATTTTTACTTCAAAATTTTGTTGTTTTTGTTAAAATCTTTGTCTTTAGTCAAATAATTGTTAAAAACTTATTCCTTTTTGCTGTCAAGAACTTCTTTTTGCCATTTCATGCAAATAAAACCACCTTTTGCTCTCATATTGAGGCCCTGAGTTGATCACACATATCGTATAACATCCCCTGTTCTTCATATATAAAGTAGCTGGGGGTGGAGGTGGGGGTAACACCAGTCAATACCCCAGCAGCCACCCCTGTTGTCATGACAACCACCGCCCTCCCCCCTTCTCGTGTCCAGGGTTACAGGTAAATATATACAGTGTCCTGTGCCACCTCTCAAAACCAACTGTTGTCACTTCCATTGGCACTTTGTACAGATCCACTGAAGATGATCCAGGCTTCCCCAACGTTCTCCTCGCCATGTTTTTCAATCCAAACGTTTTGTGTCTTCTATTTAAAAAAGTTTGAAGTGGAAGAATTACTTAGCTAGTTATTGTGTGCCCGGGCATTACAAGAAGGTCATATCGCCTACTACCAGAGCGCTTTTTCGTTACTCTGGTGCACATGAGCCCGAACTACAGTGGGAGTCCTACCTATATAGGAATATGAAAAATATACATTAAAAAAAATAAAAAAAACTTTTTTTTTAAAATATTGCTATACCATAAAAAATTGTTATAAGAAAAATACAAGTACTCGTTAAAGACCTGAACCGTGGTAACTAAACCTAGGTAGGCAAAATTTAGGACTTCCACAGTCGAGTCGGGCTCTCGACGAAAGAGCGCTCTGGTAGTAGTCGATATAAAGAGCACGGGGAAAGAACCAGGTTTGTCACTTTTTTCTCGAATGTGAGATATCGCCACTACAGTATTAGTATATTAAACATATTTCACGATTCACCATCGTTACGGGCTTCAAAAAAACGGTTTGTCACTACGAAAACGGAAGCTGAAAATATGACGTGCGGGGAATTGATACGATACGGACTTTCAAACATTAAATTTCAGTTTTCTCAATTTCAACATCTGATGACAAACCTGGTTCTTTGTCCTTGCTCTTCATATGATCTCTTAGTTAAAGCCCGGGCGAGGGGTCGCAATAACTAACTAATGATAGCAATAGAACTTTACACCTGTTAATAACGATTTTTTTTCTTTTCATGAAAGGATCTCGATTTTTAAGGGGTTAGAGTGACTTGTATTGTTCCTCTTATCAACGTCATCCTTACACCCGACACTCCCTTCCGTTCTACGCGTGCACGAGAGACAACAGGAGTGCAGAAGGCGGAACACGACGAGCAAAGCGAACAGGCAGCAGAGCCGCCAATCTACTGAGACTATTCAAAAAGAAAATATTACTATTAATTTTTTTTTTTTTTCACCACATAGAAAAATGGACAGCAATTCGTTCCCCTTTTCTAAAATGACCTGAGCGTCATTACACCTTATTGCACAATTATGATAAATTGTATAAAAATAAAAAATAAACCTCATTTGAAATTCGATTTGTACAATGATGTAAAGATTTTCAATTTACAATCAGGAGAAAATACAAAAGTACTCATACTTTCAGTGCAATAAAAAATAATTTTCTTTGATCGTACAATTTCCAGTTTTTTATTTTTACAAAGTCAGATGTTAGTAATAACAATTAATAATTCAAGTAACAAATAATTTTGTAAATATCTTGGTTTTTGAAGACTTTTTTTTTTTTCAAGTGTAATCTCTAAAATTTGTATTTCATGAGCAATTATTTTTCATGAAGTCATGAAAGATTTTTTAATTTTTTATTTTCCCAGCTATATGAAGAATAGAGGGCTCTGGATACACATATATGATTTCGTGTATATGTATTCATTTTATCGATAGTTATCGTGTTCACAGACATACAGACTTTTTTTTTGATTTTTGAAATCGAGGGTTTGGAAATTCCGATGAAAAGTCAACATCGAATTTCTAACCGATTGCATAACTTCCACTATAGTAAGGTACATATTAAGGGTGTCCGTTATTTTGAAAAAGTTTAAATTTTGATGATTTCCAAACGGATTCTGGATTAGAATCACGAAAAAATAAATCTCTCAAAATTTGGAATTTTTTGAAATGGAAAAACCTATGCCACCGATCATTTGAACTTCAAATGGAGTTCAACATTAGTTTTCGACCCTTCAAGGCATTTTACAGCGCGGTTCGTTTAATTTCTAATGTTTCGGCTTCAAAATTCGTATTCTTAGGTTTTGGTGGGTGCTGATCACGAATCCGGTGTTAGAATTGGAGTTTTTCAGTTGACAACAGCCAAAAATGCTGTCAACTTTTGAAAAAATAATAAAATCCGCATAAACGTCAAAACCCACCAAAACGACTTTTGAAGCCAAAAAATTAGAAATTAAACGAACCGCGCTGTAAAATGTCTTGAAGTGTCGAAAACGAATGTTAAACTCCATTTGAAATTCAAATGATCGGTGGCATGGGTTTTTCTATTTCAAAAAATTCCAAATTTTGCGACATTTATTTTTTCGTGATTCTAAACCAGAATCCGTTTGGAAATCATCAAAATTTAAACTTTTTCAAAATAACGGACACCCTAATATATATGTGTATAACTGTGTGAAGTAAGCTTCATTTATCCGGATAAGGGTAGAAAAAAAAAAAAAAATTGATTTGAGTGGAGTGTTACCCTTTTGTACTAATATATATAAAAATCGATATTTGCTTAGTGGGGGGGGGGGGGGGGGGGGGGGGGAGAGAGAGTTCCCCCCTCACTTGTCAACAATCAATAAGCTCTCCTGCTTTCTTAATTATGAGCCACAGAGAAGGGATATGCTCTCTTCGCCACAAAGGTACAAAGGGCCACTCCACTATACATGTACAGTCCCCGGCATCACTCTAAATGCCTGTCCTAATAACAGAGGAGAACTCGTTGCCGAGGGGGGTACACTTCATCGTCCGTCCCAAAAACACTCCTTTATGGTCTTTCAACAGTATAGACAGTTCGAAACCCGGCCGAGGCTCTTAAGGTTTTTTTAATCTGGGAGGTGGAAAAACTTTGTCTTGTTTCACAAAAATATATACATAAAATGTACCTGTTTTTTTCTTACGTCATCGTCAGCACAAAGTTCAAAAGTCACTTTGGTTCATGCCAAACAGGTACACTTTATGTACATATTTATCTGGAATTAGACAATACAAAACTTAAACAAGTTCTTTGTTTTTATTAGATTCCGACATACTAACCGTCATATGTCTGTCTACGACATATTTGTGTAACGTTCCCGTTCCTCTAAACTTTAGAGTATGGGCAACCTTTGACATGTTGCGGGTCAAACTTTAGTGTGCAAATATGTTCGCGGGCCGCGTAGATGGTTCAAAATAAAATAACGTCGGACTTTAAAGTAGTGTTCATAATTTTTAGCGATAGATATCAGACATCAAATAATAAGACAATGTTATTATAATACAATTTATTAAAATAACAAAATGAAATAAAAAAAAATAGGTACAATATTATAATTAAATCGTGAAATTTGGAAGCATTACAAACTACGAGAGTTAAGTAGCGACACCGAAATCAATGAGACACTTGAGCTTGAATTTGGGAAACTAATCCATTGATGTTTGGATCAATTCCACTGATACAAAGACGTAAAGAATTTTCCAAATTATCTTCAGTGAGCCTTGTACGATGTTTTGATTTATTAACTTTCATCATTGAAAGTTAATAAACCAAATGAAAAATGTCTCGCGGGCCGGACCAAATCTTACAGCGGGCTTTAGAGTCTAAAGACTCGCCTGAGTAAAGTCAAAGTTTAATCTTTTTCCACAGAAACCCTCTCCTCCTATTTATTTTTCCTTTATACCAGTTATCTTTTTCTCAGTTTTCTGTGCAGATTCTTGTAGTGAAAAGAATCGTTGGATCGTTTTTTTCATTAGTGAAATTGAATGTTTAAAATTTTATTTTACTCAGGTGCGACGTTTTTGTTTACATTGTTTACGGACGTTTTGTACGGCCGATGCAGGATAGTGAACAGTCTTTTTTTTTTTTAAATCATCAAGTTATAAAGTGATAAAACAATGGCTTCCACTTCAAAAAGAAAAAAAAATGGTTCTTTCCATCCAACACAAATTGAAAATTGACGGCAATTGAAAGGATGGAAAAGGGAGAAACAGCTGCTAAAATAGCCAAGGAATTACGTCTTAACATTAAAGAAGTGGTGGGACTATGCAGCACGGAACAGTGTTGTGTTAGCGAAACAAAAGAAAATAACAGATTTTTTTAACAAATAATATTTTAGAATTTGTTTTAAATATGTATGTAATAAAACGCAGATTTCAAAATATCTTTTTAATACTTGGATAAATATACATATGTACGTTGTTGTTGTAAATATCAATGTTCGGTATGTACATATTTGTCAATTTAATAAATGTTATCAACAAAATACATACGTGTTTCATTTCTTAGCTCACCTAAAAACACTTTTTTTTATGCTTTAATTGATATATTTTTTCTCATGATTATTTCCGTTATCCGGCGGCAACGCCGGATATGGGAGTGTCTTGAATTTGAGATGGGTGAATGTTACAGCGCCTCAAACAATAAAGAAATATTATATTCTTGTGAAAAAAATATTAAAAAAGAGGGACAGAACAAACTCAATTCACAGTTGTCGTTTGTGAAGTCGTGAAGTACACATCTGCTCCTGGGGATTACGTTATCGTGAGTTCGTTCCATCTACCCTAATTGGATTGATTACCTACTTTTATTATTTTATTTCTGTGCCTCCCCCCCCCCCCCCCCCCTCATTGTTAGCAGTTTTGTAAATATTTTCCGCCTTCATTCCACACAGTTATCTACTGTGAAGGAAAATGGATTAACTTCACCGACCTGTACAAAAAGTTATTATCATGACATCATCAACGGCCAACAACATCACGAACACCTTTGCAAGTATCACCAAATCATCATATCCAAGTAAAGAGGAAGGTATCCTATTTCCGTAAGTCGATGGAGTGCCCATCATCAAGTACATTATGGGCGTAGGGGATCTTATCGGCCCAAATAAAATTATATTTACGTCACGCATATCCAACAATAGAATTGCTATATTCCTCTACAATAAAGCGACTGTAGAAAATTTTGTAATTGATCACAAAGGTATCACTATTCATGATAGATTTATCCCCGCTCGTAGACTAGCGGTTCAATCCAAACGGATAATAATCTCAAATGCCCCTCCATTCATGCCACATGAAATAATAACTGAAAAACTGGAGCAACTTAATATTCAGATACTCTCCCCTATCAGTTATCTGCGGGCAGGTATCAAAGTCCCAGGCTATGAACATATCCTCAGTTTTCGGAGGCATCTGTTCATTAATCCAGAGGACTCAAGTGACATCCCTTCAAGTATCCTAGTAGAGTGTGATGGTATAACTTATAGACTATTCCTCGTGGATGACGAACTTACGTGTTTTAAATGTGGGGAAGTAGGACACTTGAGCAACAAATGTAAGCTTGAAAGACAAGGGACATCCAACATGAGCCAGCCTATTGTGGGGCTCCCTCCTGAACCCATCCTCGACCCAGCACAGGAACCAAAGCCCGGAAATAATAGCAATACTTCCCCCAGAAAGCTCCACATTATTAGTAGTACTGACAATTCACGAGAAGCGGCTTCAACATCAGCCACCAAAACAGGCTCAGCTCAAACCAGTATCGAAAACTCATACTAACAAATACTAGAACTCCCCAACCCAAGTCAGAAAAGTCACGAACAAATTGCATCGAATCTATAAAACAGTTGGGATGTGAATTTATCGGTTTGTTTTTCCAGGATCTGTTTTATAGATTAAGTTCTCGACAGATTTTAAACTTTATTGAATAAACTTATCGTTGTCAAAATTTTGAACAGCTTGCAAAAAATTATACAGACAATTGTGAGGATGTTGTGATGGCGGTGAAGAAACTACACTCCCTTTCGGACGATAAGGGGGTCAAGAACAGGCTCACTCGAATCATTAACAGAATCCTAAGTCAATGTGATTCAACCAGGTCCGACTCCCAAGTACCTTCATGAAAACAGTGAAATCACCATGAAACCGTACATACATTAGTTGTTCTTCTATGTTATATTTAGTTTTATTATCTTCTCCCCCCTTCACATCCATAACCGAAGAGCTGGTTAATATCTGAACATGACCCGTCAGTAGTCTGCCTCTAAGATACAAATTTTCAAGATCAACGGATCGGGAAGTTAAAAGGTTACGACCAATACCTCAAAAATCGCAATAGACTATTTCCTAGTGGTGGAGTGGCAATCTCTGTTAAGAATTCTCAACATCATCGAGAAATCCCTCTGTCGACTCCCTTGGAAGCTATAGCAATGTCATATAGTCACATATAGGCACAATAGTCGTCGCTAATAACCTTGAAGTCGATGCGACGCTAAATAAAAACTGAATAAATAATTATATTATATATATATATATATATATATATATATATATATATATATATATATATATATATATATATATATATAATAACTAATTTTTCCTAGAAAATATTTCAAGATAATGTTTAGGTTGAGTCACATAGCAACGAAATAATATATTTTTTATTATTGGTAGTTTTTATGAAAAATTTAAATTCTATAAGAAAAAAAATAAAGAATATGTGATGTGGCCACCTGGTGTAGGTTCTATTGACTGGACCAGAGGCTGGTAGACTAATTAGAGAAGTAGGCTGTTGTGACAGGACCCTACTGAGGTAAACACAAGATAAAGCCAGGATTGTGTTATGTAAACAGGGATGAGGAGAGTACAACAGGTTGCAATAAACAGGATACCATAGCATGGCTAGATCATCTACAAAGGTACGTCTACGTCATGAGGGGGCGGTGTACCAGTTACATCCGCTTATTGGGAGCCCCTCCATAAATTACTGAAGGCGGCTTGGAAAATCGGACGTTACGTAACTTAATAAAGCTTAAGTTTTCATTCTACTCGTCATAAACTTAAGAAAATGAAGAAATTTTGCTACTGTGGGAACGGAAAGTACTTAGAAAAATTTATGGACCTCTTTCCGAAAACGGCAGATGGCGTATCCGGAAGAACAGAGAATTGAGAGACCTCTACGGGGAGTTCAACCTTGTGTCCGTGATCAAGCAGGCTGCGAGATTACGTTGGTTGGGCCACATAGAGAGAATGGAAGGAGGAAGACTCCCTAAACTAGCCCTCTACGGTAGGCCAGGCGCTGCCAGGAGAAGAGGAAGACCTGGACGGATGTCAAGGCGGATCTCCGAGTGTTGGGCATCAGAGGATGGAGAGAGAAAGTTTTAGATTGAGACGAATGGAAGAGGATTGTGACGGAGGCCCGGGTTCTTTCAGGACCATAGCGCCGCAGGAAGAAGAAGACAACTTAACTTACTAACTGTTCACGGTGCACTAACGCAATCTATAAAACATATATATAGACGAAACATATTAATTTTCAGTCAAATCAGTAGAAGGGAAAGGGAAGAGGGATCAGAGAAGGGGATCTACTCATAATATATACATATATACAATTTCGTGTCGATGTATTCATTCTATCAGGAGTTAACGTGACATATTGATAGATAGGCAAAACACCGCCACCCTCCATTTTTGAACTTTCCTTTGACCGATTCGGCTAAAAATCAGTAGGTGCAGTCCCCCCTTAAAATTCATGTCGATACATTCATTACACCCGCAGTTATTAACGTTTTTTGTAGTTATGTTCTCAACGTACATAATACAGGTATAAATTGTTATTCTACCAAAATTTGGGAATAAGTGTGAATATTAAGGGATATTGGTGGATAGGCCCACCTGGGGGGGGGATCCTTTGAAATTCGTTGACCTGTGAAACAGAATCTTCCTGATGGGTTGTTCTAACGCAGTTACAGGCATGAGCCCCGATCTAAACATTGCTTTAGATCCAGCTAACTCACTTTGTTAAGTTGGCATTCAGTGTGGAGCTGCTACAATAAGAGGGTGCTTGTTGAACAGTCTATCTGAGAAAATCATTGGTAAATATACATCCCAGCTCGAATTATTTGTAATCTATTATATTGTCACAGTTTTCCGAATTCTTAGTCTACTTGTGACGTGTGTTTAAGGAGTACACGCATAATGACTAGAAACTTGTAGAAAGCTAATTAATTGTAAGGAACAACATTACTTAAATTTAAAAAAATTAATTTACAACCAAATAATAAGCACCTGGCTCAAATAAACACAGAAATAAGCTAGTTACAACTTAACTTACTAACTGTCCACAGTACACTAACGCAAACTATAAAACAGCTGACTTAATCTCTCTTGACATTGGTATATAGGATTTCTAAAGTCTAAGAGATTCCATGAATTATCATTGATGAAATTTAAACTGAACTGGAAGTGCCTGGAAGTTGTGCAAGTGATATTTTGATCTAAAACATTGATGAATAACATTAAAATAACTTAGGAACATCAAAAAAATTACTTTTTAACATTAAAAAGCAGCAAAACGTTATTTGGATGAAAGTAAACAGATTCTAATCAAAAAGCAATGGTAAGTTTGAATATTAAGGTTACAAAATGGGAGAGGACTTATTTCAAGCCATTGTTGATCAACAATGATCATTGGTAACATTAGACAATCCCTCCTGAATCAGTCCCTACCCTCCGCTCATCCGTTCTTCAGAGAACACCACGACTAACCCTCTTCCCTGTTATTGAAGTCGACTCACCCGGCGGAAGGAAAGGGGGGTTTCAGAGAAGGGGGCTTAACTCAAAAAACCCTGACAACCTCCAATGTTTGGATACATTCATCGACAAGAAATTTAGTATGAAGATTCAGAAGTGTGTGAGTAAGGAAGAGGAAACTTAGTTGATTAATCAGAAATGCATACTTTAAAATTACAACTAAACAAGAGGTCGGTGAATCACCTGCATTGTACTTCCCTAGCTTAGTTAAGTTCTCGCTCTCCCTCTGAAACCATTCAACCCATTTCATTGAAAAATCAATAGTCCTTAGTGACTTCTGATTCCTACACTAAATTTTGTGTCGATACATTCGTTATATCTTCAGTTGTTTGGTTTTTGAGTTAAACTCCCTGGAATGATCCCTACCATCTTCTGCCGATTTGGCTAAAAATCGTCCTTGTGGTGTTTTGGATTAAATTTAGTTGACAACTCAACAATGAATTTCTGATCGAATAGATAACTTCCCTTATATTAAGTAAAGAATATACTTTAAAAATACTAACACGAAATTTCAGGAGGTCATAGAGACATGTTTCCTTTTTGATTTACTTGGTTCACACATTTAGGTATATAAGTTTTCATTTACTTGGTTCACACATTTAGGTATATAAGCTTTCATTTACTTGGTTCACACATTTAGGTATATAAGTTTTCATTTACTTGGTTCACACATTTAGGTATATAAGTTTTCATTTACTTGGTTCACACATTTAGGTATATAAGTTTTCATTTACTTGGTTATAACGAATTATAATATGTATTTCCGTTAAACCATAACATAGTAATAGGGTACGTCATAAGAATGCAGTGCCGGATTAAGCCAGCGAGGGGCCTGTAGCAAATTCTGTCAAGAGGCCCTTGGTTTGCTTTAGGTTGTCAAGTTTAGGGTATTAAATAAAAGAAAACTTTTCTGGATTTAATATGGGCAAATTTAGAGATAACACTTTCAATATCGACTTCTTTAAGCAAATCATGCTCTATATTCATCAAAGTGAGATGATTAGGACGTTCTTGGCCCATCGTGTTCCTTAACTCATTTTTAATACGTTTTAATGTTGAAAAAGAACGTTCGCCACTGCAGTTAGTGATCGTGAGAGACATATAAATGCGCAAGGCAATTTATACGTTTGGGAATACGATTCTAAAGAATTATTTAATAAAAGTTTATAAAATTGCAGTTCCAATCGAGTCGAAATCGAGTTTTAGATTTTCAGGTGGGAGTAAAGCATAGCCTAAGCGCTTCGCGCTTAAGGCATGCAAAATATTTTTACGCTCCTATCTAAATTGATATTTTTTTACGGTCAGACAGGCGTTGGAGCGCGGGGCCCCCCAATTCGCGGGGCCCCTAGCATTTGCTACTCTTGCTACGTGGCTAATCCGGCACTGTAAGAATGTATACATTAAAATAGCTTATAATTTAGATATACTAACAGATATTAACTCTTAGAGTCTGACACACATGGATTAGAATTAACAATACTAATAAAAAATAAAAATAAGTGAATAAATAAATACTTGAAAGTATGAGTACAAAAATAATAATATTATGAGTTGATAAATAAATTATATAATAAATAGAGTACATACATTTTTAAATTAAATTAAAATTAAGTTAATAATTTTTGATAACGTTTCCGGAAATGTCTTCATGACGTCATTTGGGGACGTTGTTACTACGTTGTTCTCAGGTCACAGAGAGAACTATAGAAAAGAGAAAGGAAACAACATAACAATAACAACTCTGTGGTCTCAGGCAATAAATACATGGGGTTGGGGTAAGTCTAAGTTCGTAACTTTTCAGGGTAACACTTTTTCACTTTTGCATTAATCGTGTAAATCCAGTTTTTGGAATAAATAAATTATGTTTGCATCATTATTAATCATATACCTGCTGAATCTATAGGAGTGAATGAAAATGAATATTGTTAATCCTTTCTTGGATTTTCCCTTAGTTACCTAATCATTCCCCATCACTTACCTAATTATTAACCATACTTTTTGAAATACTCGTGAATGAGGCCTCTCTAATGTTGATTTAATCGAAAACGCCCTCTTCACTCAGTGAATAAATGGTTAAATGCAATTCCTCAAAGAAGTAGATTAAGTTGATTTAACCGAGAACATATACAATTTTACGAGATACCAAGAAACCCACATCTTTATAATTCCGAAAGTATCACAGTCCTGAGCTCCCAACTTCTTCACAGTGAGCAGATGGCTTGGAAGATGATGACAGTACACTTAACTCATTTTGGTCATTTTACGACTTACTTATTCCCTGTGACCCTAGAATTATAAATATGATATATATGTTTGGTTAGGTATTTAAGTTTAGTTTAGCGCCCCTCCAAGTGCTCGGACAGCCTCCTGCTACTCCCGCACAACGTCGAGTAACCTGCTAGTACAAAATAAAAATATAGAAATGATCCCAGATCCGCCCCCCTGAGGTTGTGCTTCAGGTTCTGTTGTGAGTGGAGGGTGCTGTGGAGGGAGTGAAGGAGTGGGGGTAACGTCAGACCTTCATCTCTCCGCACAGTTGGTAGTGTTCTGTGTTCGTGTTTGTGTCGCTCTCTCAAATTTTCCCAATTTCACTTAGATTTTCGTATATCACTTCAGTTTTTTTTTGTTGTTTTTTCTCCTTATACTAGTTTTTATTTCATTTATTATTATTTTTTTTAAATTTTTCATGCGTTTTCTTTGTTAATGCTGTTTTTTGTTTATTTATTTTTTCTTGACAAAACGAATATAATTTGAACTGTGGAGGAGGTGCGTCATACTATGGAGCGGTAAGTCGTTATTCAAATTATAGAACATTGTTTTGTTTATTATTCTATCTAGTCTTCTTTTATCCGGAAAAAAATACGATCTCTTAAAGAGGTTCCTACACCTTCACTGTATTTCTATAAAACCTCCAGAAACTACAGATTTTCGAGAGGTAGCTAAAATTGTCAATTTATGTGTCCGTTCGCTCAATAACTCAACGCTTATTTTTGAGAGGTAGCTAAAATTGTCAATCTATGTGTCCGTTCGCTCAATAACTCCTCAACGCTTATTTTTGAGGGTAGCTAAAATTGTCAATCTATCGTTCGCTCAATAACTCCTCAACTCTTATTTTCGAGAGGTAGCTAAAATTATCAATCTATATGTCCGTTCGCTCAATAACTCAACGCTTATTTTCGAGAGGTAGATAAAATTGTCAATCTGTGTCCATTCGCTCAATAACTCCTCAAAACGCTTATTTTCGAGAGGTAGCTAAAATTGTCAATCTATGTCTCCATTCGCTCAATAACTCCTCAACGCTTATTTTCGAGAGGTAGCTCAAATTGTCAATCTATGTGTCCATTCGCTCAATAACTCCTCAACGCTTATTTTCGAGAGGTAGCTAAAATTGTCAATCTATGTGTCCGATAACTCCTCAACGCTTATTCTTTTTACTTTAACAGTTATACGAAGTGTAATCGGTCAGAATTTCAATTTTCATCGGATTTCATGTTTTCCGACCCCCTCATTCCAAAAATGGGAAAGCAATTTTCCGTCTGTGTTTCTGTGAACGCTACAATGAACTTTTACATGTATATCTAGGACCCTAGGACGACATCTATTCATTCATTTTCTGCGAAATCGGCCTCAGGGGTTGAGGAGGGTGCAAGGGCATGAGGATTCAGAAGCCCCTATGTAAGTCAACTATTGATTTTTAGACCAAACTGTCGATTGGTTTCGGAGGCAGAGCGAAAATTTAATTGATTAATTTGTTCTGGGGAAGTACATTGCCGGTGATACACCAATTTTGATAAAAATCGTTCTTGCAAAAAGGAAGATCCAATTCGCTCCAGAAAAACATGAGTTTAAATTATAATTATATTCGAAATAAAACAATTAGTTTTTGATGGGTTCATTTTCTCGCACCAGAGAGATATTAATCGGGTGCGGGGCTTGTTCTTTTACTCCTTTATATATTTCGCAAAAATGAAGTTTCGTAATGATTCACCGGCACGAATTAACTATGTTGTCTTTTTCCTATAAAGCCATTCGTCTGGTTTGACTGAAAATCAATAGTTGACAACCAGAGAGATTTCTGAATCCTCATACTAAATCTCGTGTCGATACATTTGATGGGGTTAGAATCAAAATGGTCCAAGTGGCATTTTTGAACAATTTAAGTGCATAATCGGGTACAAAGTTGTTGTTGGTGACACGAACAAGTAACTTAAACATATCAATAGTGACCTTGAAATTAAGATTTTTATTCAATTTTATGGTTTGCTAACGGCAACTTTCACCATAAAAGCTGAAGACAAAATATTTCCTGTTTCGATAAATTATAGATTTTTTTAATCAGTTAAGAACTTAATGCACAGTTTCTTCAAAGTTTTAAAAATGTCACTTAGACCATTTTGATTCTAATCCCGTCATTTATTATATCGATAGTATCGTTTTTGAGTTTCTTTCCTCTAACTTTCCTCCCCTGATCCTCGCCCCTTCCTGAAAACTGATAAGATGAGGTCCTCAATTCGTCCTTATGGATTTCGGAATTCACATACAAAATTTTCGTGTCGATATTTATTTGTAGTAGATAGTTATATTCTATCTGGCGTTATATATATATTGTGTTCACTGACAGACAGGAAATTTTTTTTTTTTAATTTTTAGAAACGGATTCCAAATTCCAGACAGATTTCATAACTTTCTCTATACTTATAACTGAAGAGTAGAAAAGTGTGTTCCCGCCAAAGTGCGTCCAGTTGGCGGCTTTCCATATTGTTTTTATTTCCCCTATAGAAAGCCATAACGGAAGCTGTTTGTCTAGAAGTATGCTACGAATTTCTGCATTAAATATTAATAATTAAGAAATTGTATTATTCATAATTTTTTTGAAAAATTATATTTAATTTTATCTCCACATTATATTAATAAACGTTTTTATTTCTTTTTCTTTTTACAGTCGTACAATAATAATATTTACAGACAATACTCAGACCGTCTGAGGGATTGTCTCCACTATTCTACTCAACAATATATACAAATACAAAAAAAAAAAAAAAAATCTGGGGATATCGGATGTACAGTAATATTGAAAAAACCTTTATATTATTAAAAAATGTTTAAAGTTGCTCAGAAACACACCAGCGTTCTTATATTTAGAATCTGATTTAATGCCAGTTTTTTTGTTTACATTAAAATTAGATTTACATTTTATAAAGGTATTATTAAATCTCTTATAGATATATAAACATTGTTACGATGAATGTCATCGAAAAAAAAAAGTATTTTGATATAACGAAGTGCAATCTATTTGTAATAACTGTAATATTAATATAACTGAGTTTTTGGATGGTAGAATAAAAGCTATATTGTATAAAGTAAAAAAATGAATTTATTAATGAATATAAAAAAAAATCAATAAATATTATCAATCATACTTTATATATACAGTTATTTACCGATAATAAAGTTATTTTCTCTGAGATGGATGCGAATTGTATAAGCTGGGTGCTGAAGGTCCCGAGGTGAACTTCCTTACGTATTCCTACACTAAAGAAATCAAACCTTGCTCCATGTGTAATAACAAGCAAGATGATGTGTTTCACTTTATTGCCGTATGCCCCATCTTAAAACAATTTCGTCTTATCCATTTTAATAAAAAAGAATTAAGCTATAATTTGTTGAATATCTAAATGGAGAAAATCACAAAAGTTTAATTAACTATTGCAAAGTCGCCTGGAATTATAGAGTTGAACTAGTTTCAGAATTTAATTATTAATAATATATAAAGAAGAGGATGTTTGTTTTTCAACATTATAAACAGTGTATAATAAGAAAGCTTTCTTTTCAACATATTAAATTCAATGTATAAGTTCCGAAGCGAAAAAATATGTTAGGACAATAAACTATTATTTAGATGGGAAATATCCTGCTAGGCCCCTCTCAGACAATTATATAAAAAAATATCTCGGTGAATCACCGGCAATGTGCTTCCCCACATTAAATTAATCAATTACTTTTTCGCTGTCCCTCTAAAACCTATCCATCGTTGTTTATGTATTGAGCTCCCCCTCTGATCCCCCCTTCCCTTCGGCCTCAGCTGAAAATTAATAGCTGTCGTTGTTAAAGGTTTAATTTACATATGACATGTCGTGTCAACCTTTTACATCGGCAGTTATTACTGTCCTACCCCTCCTCCCATTCCCCGTCCCTTCTTATGGGGTTCTGAATACACATACAAAATTTCTTGTTGATACAGGAGTTATCTTGTTCGTCGACATTCTTCGAATCAGGAGTCGGGAAACATAAATTCCGTTGAAAACTAAACATTGAATTTCTAAGAAAGTAAAATTACTATTTTCCAGAAGACTAGCAATGTTCCTATTGTATTTTTTAATAAGGTTAAAACTTTTTAATTGTGTGTTTTGTTGGTCTGATGTCAAATTGATTTACCCCCTGCTCCAGCTCCAACTCCAGTTCCAGGGATGTTAACCTTGTTTTCCTATTAATTCTTGTTAGGTAGTGAGTTCTAGCATTATTAACTTAACATACTGGCTTCATACCATTAACTTTGTTAAACTGTGGCCTCTCTAGCAGGTCGGAGTTCCATAGAACTTTCCCATAGGGCTGTCAGTGGCCTTTCAAAGTTTGAATATTATTATTAGAGTACTGGCTGGCGACTTTGAAAGAATTATTACGTAGTACAAACACAGCCAAGGCCCTTGACTTTGCCTGGGAGAATATATACAACACATTGAGCTCGCTGTCCTTTGCAGGGGACGTTAAATGATGATCTGAAGCCCTTGCATTATCAGGAACTCCTTAAAAATCCCTACCATAACCTAAATATTTATCAATAGATCGATCTTTTTCGATGCCATGTATGCCCAAGGATATTCCATCATATTCTTGAACGTTAAAAACAGACATGTTTGAATCGAGACGGTTGCGAGAATGGGGGTGAGACGTTAACAGTTTGAGAAGTTGTCAGGCAGGACGAAGGGAAATTGAACGGGTGATAAGTGTGGAGGGACACTAGGGTCCCGTTTCTGGCTACTTATAGTCCTTAGACTAGAAAAAATCAATATTATAAGACAGAAAATAAAATATATATTATTTGTATAATAATAAAAAGGCCAGAAGTTTCAGTAATAACAATAACAAATGATTGTAGAGGGCGCCGGTAGGTCAGTGGTATGCGTGCTTGACTTCTGAGCTCAAGAACGTGGGTTCGTAACCCGACCGAGGCCCTTAGTTTATTTTATCTGGGAGGTAAAATAAACTTAAGCACTCCGTCCTTCGGATGGGACGTTAAGCGATGGTCCCGAGCCTGTACGATGTCAGATACTCGTTAAAGACCCCTACCCTAGATGAATAAAAATTTAGGGTAGGCAAAATTTAGGACTCCCACTCTACAGTCGGGCTCATGTCCACCAGAGTGACGAAAGAGCGCTCTGATAGTAGGCGAAATTACCTCGTAGTTAAATAAAGCCCGGGCATGAGTCATAAAACCTAACCTAACAAATGATTGTTATGTATAGTAGGGCCCGTTTTCTGGCTACTTTATAGTCCTTAGACTAGAAAAAATCAATATATAAGACAAAAAATAAAATACAGTGTAAACTCCATTTAACGCCACTCGATTTAACGACAAACTGCCTAAAACATCTAAATTACTTGAATCTGGTTGGTTTACCTTGTTGTCCATACAATGGTACACTCTATGTAGCATCACACCCACACTAAATAACGACAACAATACGTCATTACTAAGCAATAAACAGTACTTTCAAGTTGCTGAAATTAATAAGAACTGCAGCTGTGTACGTCCTTTTGTTTGTTATTTTGTTGCTTTATTGTCTAGCACCTATTTACCTCGACTATCGGCATCATACGTACAGAAGATTCTAAGAAATTTGTTCTTTTGTTTGTTGTGATTACCTTAAAATACTGGAGCAGCAAAAAACGTCAGACGAAGATAACATACTATACCCAATAAGCGTTGTTATTTGTATCAATATTAATGTTTGTTGTTTGTAAATTTTATACTTTATTAGTAAATACATATTATAATAGTAAAATACTATTAAATGTAATGTAATATGTATTGAGTTTTCTTCTCTTCATTTAACGACAACTCTCAATAACGATATAAAATGCGCAGTCACTTTAAGTGTCGCTATATAGAGTTTACACTGTATATAATATTTGTATAATAATAAAAATACCAGAAGATTCAGTAATAACAATAACAAATTATTGTTATGTATACTGACAATTAATACATTTCATAATTATTGACTATACAAAAATAGCTATTGTATGAATAAACTGCTGAATGAGGGGGGGGGGGGGGGGGGGGGGGTGTATAATATATCAAGTCGCCCCAACCTGTTGAATTCAGCTAACAAGTGTCTTAGATCACCGCCTTGCAAAATATAGTCAACAGACCACAGTCAACAGCCCTACAAAAGTTACTTTATTCTACCTACAGTTTCAAACTGTTGTAATCATGAAGGAAAAGTTGAGTGAGTATCGTTTTCATTGAAAATTGATCTTGTACAGGGGATGTTATGTAATCGCTCAGATTTTCGATGTCAAGTTTTCACTGGAATTTCTTGTCAAGGGAAGGGGAGAACTCAAAATCCTTAAGGGGCCCTCACACTGGCAAAAATTTCGCTCAACATTTTGAGCACAAATATTGAGCCTATTTTTGTACAAAATATTGAATGGTCGTGGACCCCTCACACTACACAAAAATATTCCACAACATTTGAGTGTCGACTAAACATTCGTGATGGAAGCACGGTGCATCGCGTTGTACTCAGCCATAGCCGCATACGTTTCTTTGCCCAGGGCGAACCCGGAGGTTGAAAGTAGCGTAGTTGTATTGTGTGCAGTGTTGAAAGAGTCTTTAAATAATAAGAAGAAAAGAGTGTGGGTCAGGAATTATTTGAAGAAGCAACCGACTCATGGTCATCGTAACCTACTTCGCGAACTGAGCTTGGAACCTACACTTTATCAAAATTTCCTCACACTGCGCTCTCATGCTACAAAATATTGACAGGTCCGCAAAAATTGTCTAAACTTTCAGAAAACTTTTGAACGCCCCACAAAATATTGAATACCCTTATTTTGCACAATATTTGTCCTCACACTCTCAATATTTTTGCACAAAACCGACATCTTCAATTTTTGAGCGAAATTTTTGCCAGTGTGAGGGCCCCTTTAGTAACTGTTGATGTGAGGGATATATCGACATGAAATTTAGTACAATGATTCAGAAGTCTCTAAGTAAGATATACATATTCATTTTCAGCCAAATCAGTAAGTTGGTTTTAGCGGGAGAGCTAAAGCTTCGTTGATTAATTGTTTACTTCTTGGTTTCATATAGTGGCTCGGAAAACATGAATTGCGACAACATATAATTGTTGTCGGATTACATAACTGTTCCTATACATGGTGTAGCTGGACTCCGCTCCAGACTCGCTCTCCGTCTAGCGGTTCTCCAGGCCCTGTCTCCTTTCTTCTTTCACTCCAGTTTACTGGGTCAACCTCTCCACTCTTTCTCTGTCCACTTCCATCCATTTCAAGTCAGTATCGGACACTTTTAACGGTTCACTGGGTTAAAAAAAATAAAGATCAGCTAAGTTAACGCTCTCCCTCTAAACTCTTTCCTTTTATTACCGATTTATCTGTAAGTCTGGGTGTCTGACATATACACATTTTTTGGGTTTTTTCCCCCCATTCTTCAATTTGGTCAGAAAATATAAAATTCCAGTGAAAAAACTATATCGAATTTCTGATCTATCACATAACTTCCCTCATACTATAATATTATATAACTGGAGAAGTAAAGATCTGTTCATTGCAGCTTTGTCCAGCAACGAAACTACGACACTTGGAGGAATCTTTATAGATTTAAATAAAAGAAAGTTACCTACTGACAAATCGGCATTGATCGATATAATATTTATTTATATTATAAATATAATATTTTATATATAAACATAACATCAATAATAATATTTATATATGAATAACAAAGTTATGACTCAATAATAATTTAGAAATTACAAGCAGAATACGATATGAAAATATGAGAGATTATTGACCCAAATCTTCATCGTTAATACGGATTATGTTGTGCTTTATGATCAAGTTAAGAGTTTTCTTCTGTGTCGTGGGAGGTAATTTTAGTTGACAGTGAGAATGATATGAAGGAGTAATAGTCTTAAATAGATGCATCGGATGTTAAAACAAAAAAAATAATCTTAAATAGATGCATCGGATGTTAAAACAAAGAAAATAATCTTAAATAGATGCATCGGATGTTAAAACAAAGAAAAAATGCCGTCGGTGAATCACCGACAATGTACTTCCCCAGAACGCATTAATCAATTAACTCCCCCCCTCAAAACCAGTCGACTGTTTGCGCTAATATTCAACAGTTGACTTACATAGGGGCTCCTAAAACTTCATACTAAATTATTGTCGATAAATTCATTAAATCGGCAGTTATCGGGGTTTTTGAGTTGAGCCCCCTCTCATCCCCCCCTTTTTTCTGCCGATTTCGTTTTAAATTAATAAGTGATGGGGTTTTGAATTCACATATGAAATTTCGTGTCGATATCATTCTATCGGGAGTTATCGTGTTCATAGACACACACACAAAGACGTCGGAAAACATGAAATTCCGTTGAAAACTCGAATTTTTCACCAAATACACAAGTTCCTCTATACTTCGTATAAGTGGCGAAGAAAAAAAATATCCTGGTATACAAATATCGATATAATTGATGTAACAAGTATCGAGAGACAGTTTCCTAGAAGGTCTAGTCCCAGTCCCATGACAAGTAGAATTATATCCTTAAGACAGAGACGAAGGGGTCTTGCAAGGTCATACTTTTAGATTCATGACACTATATGTATGTTGAGTGTTACTGTAGAACTTGTCAGCTGTTATACGTAGTTTGGTCTGTTCATTGTACTGGCGATCCTATTTATAGCTGGGACCGGGGAGAGATCTGGTGGCCGACCATTGTACCATAACCGACGCAAACCAACCTCTCTCTTTCTTTCTCTCTCTCTCACTCTCTCTCACTCTCTCTCTCTCTCTCTCTCTCTCTCTCTCTCTCATTTCATTCCAGTACTTGACTTTCCCAGCTGAACGTAGTCCTATGGCAAGTTATGCATCTTTTCCGACCCCCTGATTCCGAAAATGAAAAAAAAAATGTGTGTGTCTGTGAACACGATAACTCCCGACAGAATGAATGTATCGACACGAAATTTTATATGTGTATCCAGAACCCTCTAAGGACGACACCTATGGATTTTCAGCCGAATGGACCAAGGGGAAGGGGGGATTAGGATTAACACAAAAACTGTAATAACTACCTACTAATGAATGTAATGACATGAAATGTCATATGTATAACTAAAGTGGCTTTGAACATAAGGACGACCCTACTGATTTTCTGCCAAATCGGTCAAAGGGAAGGGAATGATGGGAGGGGGGGGGGGGGGGGGGGCTTAACTAAAAAGCACTAATAACCGTCGATGTAAATAGATGTATTGGGAGGGCTGTTGTGTACACCTTGGGACCTAAGCATTCAATGTTCTTATCCCTTCCCCGTTAGCTCTACTGTGGGGTCCTAAATGTTGCCTACCCAGATTTTGTCACCCGAGGTAGGGGGGGTCTTTTAAAGAGTACCTGACATCCCATCCGAAGGAGGGCGTGCTCAAGGTTTTTACCACCAAAATAAAAAATCCAAGGACTTCGATCGGGTTTCGAACTGCTACCTCTGAGCTACTGGCGCCCTCTACTGTCCTAATAACCTTCAATGTTTCAAATATAAACAGCGCAGACAAAGGCAGGATTTTGTTGTTTGAATATTTCTCTGCAGCTTGTTCTTTGAATTATACTGTTTGTTATTCTTTCTTTTGAAGTATGAAAATATTAATATTCGAGCTACTCGCATCAATACCGAATTTAGTAGTATGAAGATTCAAAACTCACAGAATAAGACATTTATTGGTTTTTAACAAAAATCGGAAGATTGGCTTCAGAAGGAGAACGAAAAAGTAGTCGATTAATTGGCGCTGGGGGAGGTTTCTGAACCTCTTTGCTGAGGTGCAAGGTGTTGCATGCAGAGTGCAGCATTCGAATGGCAGATTGGTGCTCGCCATGTTGAGATCGATACAGCTCCCACATCTTTAGCTCACCCCAACGATGCACTTCCCCCATCCAAACCAACCCCAGCCATCTCTGACTCAACACCATCCCCTATCCCCTCTATGAAGACACACTTCGTCTTTCATTCTGGTTACTTCTCCAATATGAAAATAGCTGATGTAGTAAGAAGTGATTATTTCACAGGATGTAAAATATAAGATAGTCTGACCTCTCACAGATTTTTATTGGTAGTAATAGCTAGCCGGCTTTCGAGGTTTCCCTCATCATCAGGCAGTCTACAAAAGAAACCATCCTTAATGTAATATGTAATATAAATAGCAAAGATAAATAATTAAATAGAAAACACAATTACATTAAGGATGGTTTCTTTTGTAGACTGCCTGATGATGAGGGGAACCTCGAAAGCCGGCTAGCTATTACTACCAATAAAAATCTGTGAGAGGTCAGACTATCTTATATTTGACATCCTGTGAAGTTACTTCTCCAGTTCTACAAGAGAACTTTTAATATTTATCTGTCAAAAATTTCAAATTTTATGTTTTCCGACCCTCTAAATCTAGATCAAAACTAGAAACCGGCGATATTGGTTTATTTTATTATTTCATGGTTTTTATACATGGTTAGCAGAGATGTTTAACAACTTCCCTTTCAATAGCAAGTATTTTGTGATATAACAAGGATGGTTTATAAGAACGGAATAATGGTTCCTATAGTACAGACAGGTATCAGTCATTAACGTGTACCTGACGTACTTACTGTAGTAAAAAAAGTTTCTATCAAGTCCGCAAATGGTTCCTTGAAAAAGTCGGTGAATCACCGGCAATATATTTCCCCAGCTCTATAAGTTTTTTTAGACTCCCCCCCCCCCCCTCCCTCCTCCCCGGCTGATTACTCTTTAATTCAGTAAGGGTTGCTTTTATGAGCTTTTGGATTATTTAATTTTACTTCCTCAGGTATACGAAGTATAGGGGAAGTTATGTAATAATTTAAAAATTCGATGCGGAGTTTTTAACGGCATGGAATTTCATGATTAGATTCCAAGTATAAAAAAATGTCTATTCGTGTGTCTGTGAACACGATAACGCCTGATAGAATGAATGTGTCGACACAAAATTTTATATGTGAATCCAGAACCCTCTGACCACGAAACCTATTGTTTTTCAGCCAAACCGACCAAAGGGAAGGAGGGATTAGAGAGAAGGCTTAACTTAAAAACTCCAATAACTGCCGATATATTGAATGTATTGACCTTAAATTTCATATATATGAGGTCAAAACCTAATGAAGACATGACCTGTCAAATTTCAGCAATATCGGCTGAAGAGATGGGGGGTTCAGGGGAGGGGGCTCAATTCTAAAACCCTAATAACTGCCGGTATAATGAATTTATAGGCTCTAAATGTAGTATTAGGAGTTAGGAGTCCCTATGTAAGTCAACTGTTGAATATTAGTAAAAACGGTCGACTGGTTTTGGAGGGGCGCGAAAAGTTACTTGATTAATTCTTCCTGGGGAAGTACATTGCCGGTGATACTCCGACCACTTCTTTTATTTGCCCCTAGGCAGAGTTACGTAATCATCAAAATTCATACACGAGCCTTTTGGAATCTTCATCATATTATCTATGTAGATATGTCTTTTTTCCAACGATCATTAAGAAAAACTCACTTATCCGATTTTAGGCTGCTGGTGATGTTATGAAGCTCTTTAGAAGGTTGAAGCCGGATATTGGAGCGGATATTGCATACATACCAAGTTGTTGAGTGAGACACATCACAGAGTAGCACAGTCAACTACACTCAAAATCCTAACATTCTCCATTTTTAAATTTTGCAATTTAATATATAGGAAAACATCATCTTCACTAGTTAATAATCCAATTCCACCGACCAGTGTAGATGCCGAAAGGGCCTTTTTTGCTGCTGGGTACTTTTTGTACCAAACTGAGGTCAAGATTAGGCGATAACTCTTTTTTAAGGGCATATTTTTCAGCATAAATATGTTAACAATCATTTTTTCAAACTTACATATTTAGACGTTATTTTAATCAATCCCGAAATAAACCGGGATTGAAAGAGTCGAATCCCGAAATTTCGGTATCAAGTTCCAATGCTGGGATTGCTATCGCCAGTCGCCAGTGTGCGTGAGATGAGTGCCGGCAAATGCCACAGTACTTGGTACCACATGGGATCAATACCCACTACCAGTTTATCAGATAGAGATAGAGATAGACCTACATATTATTTATATTTGTTTTTCTTGAATCTCTCCACACACGCACACATACACACACACGCAATGCTCCATTTTACTACTCAGACGCTCTCAGCTTGTCTGTCTCTGCTAAGGTTTGACACTTTTTGGATCCCAACCGAATTCCAATTCCAGATTCTTCATTTTACCTACCCGGCTGGTACAAAGTATAAGAGAAGTTATGTAATTGGTCAACTATTCGTTTTCATGGAAATTTCAAGTTTTGATTCAAAAATTAAAAAAAAAAAATTATGTCACCTTGTGTTTCTGTGAACACGATGACTGTCGATAGAATGAATTTTCGACACGAAATTTTTGTATGTGAATCCAGAACTTTCTAAAGACGTCATCTATTGATTTTCAGCTAAATTGGCCAAAGAGAATGTAATAGAAATTCCTGAATTCAGTCTTGACATTATGGCAGCCCGATGTATAGTCGAAGTTACGTAATCCTTTAGAATTTCGATTTTAAGTTAATTTCACGTTTTCCGACCCCCAAGCGTAACTAATATTGCGTAAGATGTTTCAAAAAGTTTTTTTTTTTTTTTTTTAAATCGGAGAGTGCGTTATAAGCAGTTGCCGGCCGATGTTCCTTTAAAATAGTGCTTTGCTGACTATCAGTGTCGGCAGATACCGCCTTTGATGATTCCTCTACAGAGAACTCGATGTTGTCGAATCCCTTATCCGTGGAGACAGCCCCGATAAAATCAATTAGGCCATGTTTTTTCTCTCTCTTTTTTTTTCTTTACTTCCCCTACGTAGTTGGAATGCATATCGAATATAAAATATCGATATTTTGTCGGTTCATGTCGAAACTGATTATATCGAATCGTAATGAATCGATATATTAATTTTTATATATAAAAAATTATTAGAGGGCGCCGGTAGCTCAGTGGTATGCGTGCTTGACTTCTGAGATCAAGGTCGTGGGTTCGTAACCCGACCGAGGCCCTTAGTTTATTTTATCTGGCAGGTAAAATAAACTTAAGCACGCCGTCCTTCGGATGGGACGTTAAGCGATGGTCCCGAGCCTGTACGATGTCAGGTACTCGTTAAAGACCCCTACCCTAGATGAATAAAAATTTAGGGTAGGCAAAATTTAGGACTCCCACAGTAGAGTCGGGCTCATGTCCACCAGAGTGACGAAAGAGCGCTCTGGTAGTAGGCGATATGACCTCGTTGTTAAAGCCCGGGCATGAGTCATAAAACCTAACCTAACCTAACCTAAAAAATTATTTTAAAAACTTGAACATTTCGTTGTGTAAATATAAACTGAAACTAAAATATAAGAAAATACAATTGTTTTATTTATTTTATGAATATATTTTATATATGAAAATTAATTGAGCACTCCGTCCTTCGGATGGCGATGATCCCGAGCCTTTACAATTTCAGATAATCGGTCGGGTCGGCAAAACTTAGGACTCCCACAGTAGAATCGGACTCACGTCCAACAGAGCGACTAATGAGCACTTTAGTAATGGGCTATATGACTTCGTGGTTAAAGCCCGGGCACGACTCACAATAACCAATTAACCAATCAAAAAACGAGCCAAACTAACCAAAAATGAGTAGGTAATATAAAAAAAAAATAATAGAATAGGAATAAAGTGAAGACTCGAGAATAATTTCGAAATAGCAAACAATAGATTAAAGATCAATAAAGGAAAATACGCTTGTTTGGGCCTACTTTTGCTAGGGTAAGGCGGATAAATACATAGGTGAATTTCTCCCCACCCTTTGCACCTAGGGTACAGAGTACAACCCTAGCCATCTCAGTTTCGGCCCCGGCGTCAACAAGTGTGAGCTTGACCCAGCCTACTCTCGCGTGTTAGTCTCAAGTTTGTGTGAGTCTAGTGGAGTACTACTCTAACTGTCGTGGGTACAGTACGGCTTTACGTCCCGTTCTGTATTATAGTTAATGGTTACTCAAAGTGTGCCTATCGTGTAAGAGTACGGTTTTACATGCCATCTCTTGTGGAGTCATAGCCACTCATAGTGTTATAGTAAAGCCCTGTTCTTTCTGTATAGCCTGGCCAGGCAATATATAAGTAGTTCAATTATATCAGTGTTCCCCCACCTTATGTATCTTATAGATTCGACTGGACCACAGTGCAGACTGCAATCTGTAAGTACATAGTTTAAGGAAATATTAGAATAATAGAATTTGCCTCAATTCATGTTAAGGATCAATGTTTTGGTCCTGAGTTGCCTCAATTTATGTTAAGCTGGTCTTCTCCCGGAACCAGCACTATCGAATACAGTCCACTACAGAGAGCTTGCCGTGTCTACAAAGTTGTGCGTAGACAACGCTAATATAGAACGAACTGCCATTATATCGAAATCGAACGGGGAAATAATGTCTTTAAGATCAAGGTAAATATGTTAAGACTGCTGGGAGGTAATTTTAGTTGGCAGTGAAGAGAATGATACGAGGGCTTAATTGGTTTCATGTTAAATACACATATCAGCTGTTCAAACACAAAAAAAATACATTAATCTAAAAATATTGATTCAGTAAATATCAAAAACAAAAGTATCGATACATTGATTGATGGCACCCGTTCTACCGTATCTCTGGTGGATATGAGCCCGACTCTAGTACGGGGGAGTCCCAGATCTAGGCACAAAAATATCAATTCAGAGAACATGAAAATTAAAAATATTGAAATAAATATATATCGCTTATCGATATGCATTCCGACTCTATCATAATAACCCTCTTTTGAATAAACTTTTCTATAAGTAATTTTATATTTGGGTTCAAAAGTCGATATGGACAACACCTATTAATTTTCGGTCTATGGATAGTGCGGTAGGGAAGGATTAGAAGGAAGCTTAACTAAAAAAATGTCAGCAGTTATACCGATACATCGGAAAGAAGAGAAAGTGGATTTAGAGGGAGAGTGGAAACTTAAGTTTTAAAAATCAGACAAGTAGTTGGCCTGTGGCGCACAGTTGTCCCTGAAATTATAGTTTGTAGTAATTATATGTGTTTCCCGTCAGTTTCCTGTCCTTCCTACTGACCATCACATCATTTGTATCATCCGAAAATACAGTAGAGATGGTTTTTATGTACTCCGGATTTACAAAAGAGAACCTAAAGTGGAATCCCATTGAGGTCTATGTAAAAAAAGTAAATCTACGAATAGTAACATCGGATATAACGAAAGATGGTTCTAGTTTCCGGATTTGACTGAAAATTGATAGATGTCGTCCTTATGGGGTTCTAGATACATATATTAAATTTCTTGTCGATATATTCATTCTATCTGGGGTAAGATTAAGTAATAATATACTCCAAACTGCAAGACTGGTTTTGTGTTGCAGGTGAGTTGAGTGGTGGTCTAAGGACTTGTTTCCCGCTGGGGTCTCACACTAGCATTGAAATAATAAATTCGAATACAAAAACATTTTTTTTATAATTTGTATCTATACCTGTTTACTATGTCTCTTAAATGTAGGATTATATCGTTTATCTGAAAGTTTAGATACTTTTTTATCGATTAAGGAAGGATTGATCAACGATGCAAAAGGATGAGAGATCTGGCTGAGATGGAAGAAAACGAACTTGTAGAATTTCTGCCAAGCTTTCGGCACTGAGTGTGCCTTCTTCAGGGCCTTTATTGGCATATATAAACCAACAATAACCTTTAAATTAAACAACTGTTCAAATATTATATTATATTTTTTTGAAAACATCTGCTCGCTCAGGATATTGCCTTTTGTTTCGATGTTATATTATTTTTTTATTTTTAAATTTTCACACATGATATAACTTTCTATGTGTTTGTATTTAGTTTTGTTTAGATATAATATTTTAGTTTGTTCAGGTGTAAATAATTTAAAGGTTATTATTGGTTTATACATGTCAATACAGGCCCTGAAGAAGACACACTCAGTGCCGAAAGCTTGGTAGAAATTCTACAAGTTTGTTTTCATCCATCACAAGCCTCTTCTCTCCTCCTTCCTATAATTTTTATTTTAACTGTACCTGTACCTCGTTACTTAAAAATAAAAAAAATTATGTACCTATAGCTAGTTAACAAAATTATATGGAGTTTCTGTATCCAGATATGGGGAAAGGAATTATCTAATTGATAACAAATAACTCGATATAGGGCAGTAGATTGCCTTCTACTTTCCTGCTTGCCCCCCCCACCTTCTATATAAAGTTGTATGGAAGCAACACGCCCGGACCTCAATACAATTAACTCTAGATAATTGCCTTCTCTTCTGACCTTTTATCTAACATTGGCTTGCTCCCTCACAATTACGAAAATGTAATTTTGCTAAAACTCAGTTTGGTCCAATATTTTCTTCATTTTGTAGTATTTCTGGGTATATAATGTAGATTCAATTAGTAGAAACTATAAGAGGAATTTTGTAAAATGTAGTTAGGCCCTTGAAGTGGTCACACTTTTCGGAGAAGCAACTAGCAAAACCATTAAATTATCTGGATAGAGAGTAACACAATTAAATAAAACTTGCTTACCACACGTGTGTGGTGTGGTGTGGTGTCTAACGGAATACTGGTTAGTACAGTAAAAATCGTTTATAAGAACATCCAAGGGACCGTCTGAACTTGGTTCTTAAACCCGATAGTTGCTATATCCGGTAATCATTTTTTTTTTGTTTAATTATTGATCCATTTTTTGAAAGTTGAAGCCTCTTTCCTCTGGAACTACATTTAAGCGGTTGAAATTAGCAAAATCATTTGCTTTTGCTTGCAAAATTGATCCATTTATCGGAATGTTTGCACACCTTTGAACCTTGAACCACTGCAACAGAGCTTTTTCGACATCACCAAGAGAACTTGTACGAATTTTTTTCCTGCTGGTACGATCGTTTTCGAATTCTTCTTTTAATTTTTGACGGTTCTTAAAAATGTTTGAAATGGTTGCATGACTCACCTTTAGTTCATTCGACAAAGCTCCATTTTTTTCTCCATTTTCCAAACGAGAAATTATGTGGAGTTTTTCCTCCACCGTAAAGGTTTTTCGTATTTTATCACTCACTGTACCGTCCTGTTTGAACAACTGCAGAGAACTGAGACAGAATGTGTAGTCAGAAATATAATAATGTAAACAACGACGAAAACATTCCATGAAAATAATTGATTACTATTTTCGTAGAATATTTTATGTCTGAACTCCTCTTTCAAGGGATTTGTTTTCTCAGAAATCTATTAACTTTAGGTCACTAAAAGCGGTATGTTCTTACTAACGATGTTCTTATAACCAGATATTTTTTACATTAAGTTGCATTAAAGCTGGCCGGGAACTAGAAATTTCGTTCTTATAACCGATATGTTTTTACAACCGGTGTTCTTTTAAACGATTTTTACTGTAGTTCAAAGGGGAGGAGATAGGAGGTTCATTCACGCGCTTTATGCAGGGCCGCCGGAACATGAAATTGGCGCCCTCAAAGTTACTTTTTTAGAGTAACATTTTTTCAAGTATTACATTTTACATATAATGTAATTTTATTTGATTTTAATTTTAATCTTTAAATATTTTATTATTTATTTTAATATAAATTTTATAACTTATTATTATTATTATTTATTTCTAATTATATTTATTTCTATTTATTTATAATTATTTATTTCTTTTAAACAAGAGGAGAGTAAAATAAAAAATTTTAGTAGCATCATTTGAATGAAAAAATCCACAATTTTATGAAATGATTTTATGTCAATACCACTTCTCACTTTTACAAATTATCTATGTTTTTATACATAATCGGCGCCCCGGACTTTTGCCCGCTTCGCCCGGCCCTGGCTTTATGTACATGCTAATAAATGAACATTGTTTTTCTTAAACTTCTCTGGGATGTTGAAATGTTGTTTTTTTCCGGCATTTCTTTCAAATGTGTCTTCTTCTTCTTTTTTTTTTTTTTTAACAATATTTCGGGACACTTTCACATCCCTTCTTCTGGTCACTATGAACTTCTGACAATATTTCAGGACACTTTCACGTCCCTTCTTCTGGTCACTGTGAACTAATTACTAATTCCTGAAAAAAATAAAAAATAAAACACCTCTGTAAGAAATGCGGAAACAATCTACAATAAATAAACAATCATTCGAAAATAATATGATATACATAATAAAAAAAAATAACTATACAATAATATAAAATTAATATACGAGTATATTCGACAAAAAGCCAAATGAATTTTGCGAATCACAGAACTTAAGATTACATCTAATGTATATTTCCTTTCCCTTTCGTTATCAAAATTTCCCCGAAAATGGTAATATTTCCCTTGATGTGAAAGCCCTGATCGGGACCCCTCCCCCCCCCCCCCGAATAGCTGTTAGCATGCCGGGATTTGACCTAGTTCTCGTGCTGGCCCACAGATAGCTCTGTCCTCACCCAACCCTCACCCCCCTCCCATATTTTCCCATGGATTTCGGTTCGTGCCACCGCCTTGCCAACACGCTCGCTCGCTCGCCCCTACACCCATACACGCTTTCATACTTTTTTCACACAATATTTTTTTTTTTCTTTTCGCTAATTTTACAATTTTCCTTCACAAGCCATTTTACGTAAAAAGGTAAGCAATTTACGTTTAATTTAGATAATCCATCAGTTTGAAATCTGTTTTTATTAAACTACAAATGTCTAGTTATTGTATAATAATTTTCTCGTTTTATATACGTTAATTATTTTTCACCATGGATAATTAACATTAATTTTCTTTCACTGACCATTAAGGTTCATTTATAATTTTTTTTTTTTTATTTTGGCCATGTTTTAGAAACATGTTTTTTAAAAATAATTTAAAATACTATTAAAGATTTAAAATATCAACAGTTTTTATCGATAGGAATACATAAAACTATTCATAAAGAAACATTTTTTTAAATAATAATTAAATTGACCATATTATTTTAATAACAATATAATTACTAAATTTATTGCTACTTTTATTCACTTAACTCTTTCTTTTTAATATGTATTTTTTTCATTATATATTTTTAGTCCAATGCGAAAATTGTATACATTTTAAATAAAGGTAATTGTGCAAAAACACCTGTGCGAACTCAGTTTGATGACTCATGTCGAGGATCTAAATATTTGACTACAGATGACCAGACTGGAATTTCATGACCCCAACCATTTTTGTCTTTATTTACGTTCTTACATCATCTTGACTATGGAGCTATCATTTGACTTTTCATCATTAATAGTTAACAATTAATGAAATATTTTAATCATTAACAGTGTGTTAACAACTTTTTATATAGATAGATAATTGATAATAATTGCAGTCATTCATATATATAAAAATATTAGTTATTATAATGTATATGTTACTTGTTTGTTTTTGTGACTCATGGCCGGGCTTTAACTACAGGGTCCTATCGCCTACTACCAGTACGCTCTTTCTTCACTCTGGTGGACATGAGCCCGACTCTCCTGTGATAGTCCTAAATTTGTCCTATCCCAGGTTCAATTATTAGGATAATAATTTTTATTCGGAGAGGAAGGGAGGTTGTAGCCAGTTTCGTGTTGATGCCGCTAGACTGCGTGCCGCCACCTCCCAGCTAACTAGGTCAGACTGCTCCACCCCCCATTTCTACACACTTATCATGAAAACATATCGTAAGTGATAATACAGTGAAATTTGTATAATCAATGAAAATTATAATGGTGCCTAAATAAGTTTTTCAGTGCGACAGATTACTTGGCGCTCTGTACCAAGTACTTGGAAGTTTTATGATTGGTCAGATATTCCAGGTTCCATATTCCTGTCTGTCAATGTGTGTGTGTTAAAGAAAATTGAAGAATTTATGGACATATCGTCAGAAAATTGTATGTAATGTATATCCATAAACCCAAAGGAAATGAGCGGGGGGGCTCAATACTTAAACTCCAATAATTGCCGATATAATGAATTTATCGACTACAATTTTTATATATAGATTCAAGACCTCCTTGACTGTGGTAAATTTTAAATAAATGATAAATAAATAAAAATATAAATAATTGAATTAATAATAATGAAATAATATTAATTAAATAAATAATAATAATAAACAAGAATTACCACATTACCTGTAGAAATTTTATCTCTTTAGTCTTTTACTAAATTTTGATTTCTACAGTAGTTTTCGAAAAGGGCCCTAAAAATATCAAAAGTTCAAGACGTGCAATTTTTAAGAAAGTGCACGTATTTAAAAAAAATTCAATTAACCAACTTTTCATTTGGATTTCTAAAGAGAAGCCATTTTTAATAATTTTAAATAATATTAAATCGAATCCAAAGGTTTTCAAATTATCTTACTGGGCCAACAGGGAAAATGTATAGAATATAATTTACGAGAACAAATATTGGGTTTATTTTCTTCAATCTACATTACTAAAATTAAAAAGTAAACTGTAAACAAAAAAAAATCAAAATAAAATAAAAACTTAATTCTTAACACTAGGTAATTTAATTTTTTTTTGTTTTATATTTTGGCCATTTTTAATAATTTGAGTTATATATTTCTGGGCATATATCCTGTACATATAAAAAAACAACAGTAACTTCTTTTTGGATCATTTCACCGTCAATTCACTCCTATTTAGTTCATCACATTTTAAGCCTAAAACACCACTCTCTATTTTCACTCAGACCGTCTCTCCTCCACACAGGCCTCGACACTTCTCTCCACACACTAAAAGAAACAGCTGATGGCCGTGTTTTGTTTTTTACTCATTTGTTTTAGAAGAAATTTGCTTTGTATAAAAAATAAATATAATTTTTTTTTTATATTAATAATTTAATCATTTTAATGTGTGTATGTTATTTATACATCCCACGACATCTCTTAATTTTCATGGAAATGGGCCGAAGGGACGGGAGGGAGGGAAGAGGGCTCAGGGCTGGAACACAGGAACCTAACTACTGTCTGTCCATGTAACCACTGTAACCACACTTTTAGTATGAGGGTTTTGGAGTCCTTATGTAAGCCAACTGTTGATTTTTAGCCAAAACGGTCGATTGGTTTTAGCGAGACACCGATAACTGATTTAATTCCTGATGGGGACGTACATTGTCGGTGATTCACTGGTGACTTTCCATCTTTTGAGGCTCAGATGCACGGGACTCACCCCCTGGTGGCCTCATGATGGAAGACATAACGTAGAGCCCTCTGGAGGGATGTATTCTAATTAGTGCTCCCCTCGGAGGGGAGGTGGTGTGGCGCCCCCCTGACCTCCAGGCTATATTAATGTTGGATAGGGTGGCTCCCCCTTCTGCTAGCCCGGCCAGGGGCCTATTCACCGTCCCACACTCAAACAAAGGCACCTTACCTCGCTTATTCATTTCGTGGCCAATCTTTCAGACTAGGAGTGCTCTTTAAGGGTAGCCTACAGTTTTCTTTGAGGGTCCCCCCCCCCCCCCCCCCCCCATCCCCTCTTTCCACCCCCCCCATCCCCTCTTTCCCCCCCCCCCATCCCCTCTTTCCACCCCCCCCATTCAGAATTAATTTCCACTTGATTAATCAACATTTTTACAAAATTAATGAAATATATTAAATGTTCGTTTTAATCACTATTCAGGATATTGCTGCCCATCTTTTGGCCTTTTAAAGAACTTTCTAAAAGTGCAGAAATATTGCTAGGAGTTCATAAACTTTAGCGAGTATACATCTCTACTCCGGGTAAGGATGACATGTTCCGAGCCGTCCTTCTCTATAGAAAGGGAGAGATCAGGTTTGTGGTCCATGTAACAAAATCAATGAAACTGCCAAACTTGTAGCAGTTAATGTACCTTTTTTGAGATTTGTGATTAACATACATAATTTGTATATATACTATATGTATACGTACTATATATTATATAATTATAAACTTGTGTAAACTGAAATTAAAGTAAACATTAAAACTGAATTTTATGATGTTATCCATCGGTAAATGTAGGGAACGGCTAAACAGACACATATATCAAAACTTTGTTACTCCCGAGAATAAAATCGGGTCGGTGAATCACCGACAATGTACTTCCCCAGAACGAATCATTCAATTAACTTTTCGCTCCTCTTCGAACCCCTCTTCCTTTCAACCGATATCGCTGAAATTTGACTGGTTTCGTCCTCATTGGATTTTGACTTTGACTAAATATGAAATTTCATGTTGATACATTCATTACTTAGGCAGTTATGAGAGTTTTTGAGATGAGCCTCTCCCCTAATCCCCCTCTCCCCTTTGACCGATTTAGCTGAAAATCGTCAGGTTTTGTCCTTATGAGATTTTGGTGGCACATATAATATTTTGTGACGATACATTCATTCTATTGGCAGTTATTACAATATTTATCTTAAACTTTCCCTATAAGCCCCCTTCATTGATTAATTTGTCTGGGGAAGTACATTGCCGATCTGTTGTTTATATTACAATAGCTGTTATGTTCTCTCTTCACGTATCCAGGCAACCTGTTCCATTGCTCCTTCTACTGCAAATCAAGAGTATTCCTCGTCGAATTGCCGCCCCCCCGCCTCTGGGAACCCCGGGTTAAATACAACTAAGACATCTGTCTTGCTGGTGCGAGGCTAAATCAGTGAAGTTATATCTTGTATTAGATCAGTGTCTATTCCTAGATTTGTTAGTAACCAGACCGGAGTAGGACGGCGCTCCCCGTTCTTCTGGCAGCTATCCACAATCTTCTCTTTGATTCAGTTTACCATAGGAACGGTATTTGTTAACGTTTCGTAGCTCCAAGTCGCTGAACTCATGTTAGCGAGTGTTCAAAGTATGTCCGTCTGTTCTCTAGGATATCTCTAGTCATATGTAGACCTAACGAAGAATTAGTAGGGGAAAAACAGGAAATGCTAAGCGAATAAAATATAGTATTACTTCCCCATGAAGTGTAGTGAAAGTTATTTAAAAGCGAAAATTTAAGTGATTAGTAAGTACATACATTAACTGACGAGTTTTTTTTGGTCGACATGGAAAGTGCCTTCTATGTAGAATGGCGAATGTTTTCAATACATGGATGATTTAAGGGCCGATGTTTTGAGACACTTGATCGATGTTTCTACAATCGAAGCTCATCCCTATTTCTATGAAGAGTGGTTGACCAGATAAGGTTGGCATGCCCGGGCCTCAGTTGTGTCCAGCCTGATTGTCCTCACAATGGACCCATTCAGTCCACTTATCTCACAGTCAATGAGATAATTCCCTTCGTTAGCCTCCCAACTCAGATTTTCATATCAGTCTATCTTTCTGCTATTTCATTCAGCATTGAGTTTTTTTTTCTCCCGTCAGCTGTATGAAATATAATATAGTGGATGAAAGAAATGCTGAGTTTTTAACGGAATTTCATGTTTTCCGACCTCTTCAATAAAAAATAAAAAAAAAAAAAATTGTCTGTATGTATGTGTCATAAACACGATAACTCCCGATAGAAATTTTATATGTATATCCAGAACTCTTTAATGACGAAACCTGGCGACCCATCCGCCAAATTGGCCAAAGGGAATGGGGGAGGATTCTAAAACTGTTTAACATTTTTGCAGAGATATTGTGAAACACTTGATAAAAATAAAGAAAATGTATGTTTTTAAAAAAATATTGTCTATTTCACAAATAATATATAATATGGGAGTACTTTCGGTATTGCTACCATCTTCAGCCACGACTTAACAAATACTAAATTGAAGTTCAACTAGGAAACTTAGTTGAACTTCAATTTAGTATTTGTTAAGTCGTGGCTGAAGATGGTAGCAATACCGAAAGTATTCCCATATTATATATTATTTGTGAAATAGACAATATTTTTTGAAAAACACGTTTTCTTTATTTTTCTGAAAACTGTGTTTAATTCACAATTTTTTTCTACACGAGCCTAAAAGCCTCAAGTTTTGTAAAAAACTAATAAATAAAAATTTTTCATCAAAATGTTGCATAACCAATAGTTCAAAAAATACAACCCAATCTACCCTGAGGTAAATGCAGTTGTATCTAGATTAAAAATTGGTTGATTTTACCAAACGAAAAAGGGGTGCAAAGTTTGTTCAATCTGAAATAGTTACTCGATCAACGTGAAAGACTTTTCATTATAAACATTTTTTCTTCTATACTTTTGTTCGCTAAAGTTGGGAATAACGGAGATAAATAATGTTTTGTAGTAACGAAAGATGCGCGAAGAATGACGAGATACAGCGAGGTGGGTAGGTAGAGTGGAGGGAACGCTCACCTGATCAGTTTTCACGGTCTACTTTTTATTTCTGTTATGTTTACTAATGATATTAAATTAGTTAAAATGAATATAGGCTAAAATTGCCGCTCAATTATCAATTGGAAAACTTGTAACTTTTTATTTGCAGCTAATGCAAATAAAAAAAATTGTCAATTAAAAAATGTCAGAAACCTAATAATTATAATGAATGAAACTGGAGTGGTGAGGTTATGGGGAGGGTTTCTTAGATGTGGTTTTATAGCTCAGTGAAAAAGTACAAAATGGCTGGGTAAAGTGAAGTAAAGAAAAAATTACTTTGTTTGAGTTCTTTTTCTCTCAGCCTCTATCTCACTGGTTTGTGTGCTACCTCACCACTGGTTTGTGTGCTATCTCACTGGTTTGTGTGCTATCTCTTAGGGACTTAATCATTCAATGTTCTCTTCTCTGGAAGCTCTACTGTGGGAGCTCTAAAAAATGTTGCTGACCTTTAAAATTTCTTTAAATATACAATTCAGACCAAGTTTTTGAGTACCGTTTTCCCAAAGTCTCCCTTTCTCCTGGTTTTCAAAAACCTATCACGTTTACAATAGCATCTCAACTCCATGAATTTAATTAAAATTCCTCAATAACGAAATAGTTATGGTTGGTCGCAGGCACGAACTCCGGTTTTATTTTGAAAAATATAATATATCTATGTGTATGAATTATGCATGCTGCATTCTCATTTTTTTCTTTTTTTGACATGAAGTTATTTTTCTCTCTTTGTACTGCAACAATACGTTGAACTTATTTTATTTTTTTTCACTGTAAAAGTTTTGTTTGCTGTTAGATAAATCAGGTACGGTTCTTTTCAGTGCTTACAACTGGGTAACGTACCGTGGAAGGTTTCACACATTGACTACAATAACAACAGTGGCTATTCAGTAGGCTCTCGGTTATCCGGTATCGATTGGAAATATAATTCCCGGTTAATTGGTTCATCTAATGTTTTGGTTAATCCCCAAACCCGTTGAATGTGCCAAAAACTATTTAAGTTTTCCACTGCATTAATCCCTCAACTCCAAGGACGTTATTCACAAAAAAAAAAAAAAATTGATATCAATAAAAGTTTTAAAGAAAATTGACAAAATCGAAAGCGCTCATTTTTAAAACCATTGCTTTATACGTAATTAATTGTTTAAAACAAATAGAAAGTATTTTGGAATATATTTTAGGTACATAATGGTCATAGACTTTCAGACTTATGAGTCTACTTGTGAGAAATAATTCTCAATAAGGTGAGTAAATCTTTATTCACTATCTCCGTAGATATTATCATTCTCTTTGGTGAAGCCAGGTGGACATCGGTAGTACACAGATAGCGTGCTTGTCTACTCATCTGAAGATCACGGGTTAGAGCCAGCTGAGGGGGCTCTGAGCACGCATTCGGAGAGGAAGTTAATACGAAGGGTGGAGGGGGGGGGGGGGGGGGGGGGACATTCGTAGATCCATTTCCTGGCTACTCAGATTTTTCGTTTTTGATTCTGAGAAATGCATTGAAAAAAAGAAAGTTATTAATATTGTTGTAAGTTCACATACGTTATTATTTGCAGAAGTTTGAACAATTGGAAAGATTGGATTCCTGGAATCAACCATTAAGATACCCCCTCACCAGACTGGAGCTTCATAGGGCATCATTCTACATTTTTTGTCGAACCAGAAGCCTGTACGATGTCAGATACTCCTTGAAGTGTGGCCGTGCGAGCTAGAGCGTAGGACTTTGGTCGCATGGTCTCACCATGGGTGCGGGTTCGAATCCCGTCCGGGAGTGAGTTTTATTTTGTAGATAACCTCCCGGGACCAAGGATGTTGTAACTAACTAGATAACAATAAAGAGACACAGCTCCCCTGGAGGTACAAATCAGCTCACCCAATACCTACTCGCATATTGAGTGCGTGTCAATTTATTTTTCACATTCGGTAGGTATAGGTTATCAATGAAAACTGCCGAATATATTGAAGAGACTGTTAAATAAAACCGTATTATTAATTGTTCAGCATTCACCCCTCTGCTTCACAGGCTTCTGCCCACTCCACCATTCACCCCTCTGCTTCACAGGCTTCTGCCCAATCCACCATTCACCCCTCTGCTTCACAGGCTTCTTGCTTCACAGGCTTCTGCCCAATCCACCATTCACCCCTCTGCTTCACAGGCTTCTGCCCACTCCACCATTCACCCCTCTGCTTCACAGGCTTCTGCCCACTCCACCATTCACCCTTCTGCTTCACAGGCTTCTGCCCACTCCACCATTCACCCCTCTGCTTCACAGGCTTCTGCCCACTCCACCATTCACCCTTCTGCTTCACAGGCTTCTGCCCACTCCACCATTCACCCCTCTGCTTCACAGGCTTCTGCCCACTCCACCATTCACCCCTCTGCTTCACAGGCTTCTGCCCACTCCACCATTCACCCCTCTGCTTCACAGACTTCTGCCCACTCCACCATTCTCCCCCTCTCACCCCCACCACTCTTCTACTCCTCCACTCAACTGGTAGACTCCACCACTAGAGCAGATACTATAATAGGACGCTGACCGGACGGAGGTTAGTTCTGAATGGACCGTAGGCATGCTATGGCTACTAATGTGAATGATTCTGTAGTCATACAGTGTTCATTCATTCGCTTCCGAGCATCATTCTTGAATGGCAATCTGTTACTATCACTCAATTAGACTAAGAGTGGGTAGTTGAATTTGTATTTCCGCTATTTTGTATTTAAATTGTTTATATTGATAATTTACATCTTTTATTTTTTATATATACGTATACACAAAGGAAGATTTTCCGTTTTGGAACTTGGAACTTTTAAAATTCACGACCGAAAATTGTCCAGTGGAATCTTGGACCGAGTACCGTCTCCAAAAATGGGATATAACAAGTTCATTGTCCGTTATTTGTGTCCGCTAAAACAAAAAATAAAGGTCTACTGAGACTGAGACCCGTTCTAAATGGGGGCAGCCGCTAGCCGCTGTACCGGTGTCATCGGCATGTAACAGCTCAAAGCAGTGTTTGACTACACAAAAAATCCAATAACTGCCGATTTAATTAATGTAAACAACATGATTAAACTAAGGGACTCGGACGGGTTTTGAACTCGCGATCTTGAGCTCAGTAGAGATATTTTATATTTTTATTCAAAACCTTTTAATTAATTTTCCGCGCGAAATCGGTCGAAAGGAAGAAGGGGGGGGGGGGGGGGGGACAGAGAAGAAGTGGCTCAACTCAAAATACCCTAGTAACTGTCGATGTAATGACTGTAACGACACAAAATTCAGTAATGAGGATTCAGAAGTTTGGCTTTGGAGGGAGAGCGAAAACTTTATTGATTAATTCTTACTGGGGAAGTACGTAGCTGGTGATTCACCAAAGACTTTTTTTTCCAATAGTTTTTCACTTTATGGACAATGTGATAGATATGTGATACCTAATCAGGAGAAATGTATATTTTATACTTTTCCAAAGTTTTTATTGTCTGATTGAATGAGTTTTGAATAATTCAAACAATTATTGTTAATCATTTCTCTGTATTTCTTCAATATCATTCTTTTTGTATATGTAAATCAATGTTGAGAGTCACAGAAACCATGAGATGAGATACGAAAGTTTCAAAACAATGGCACATAAATGGATGCAGATTCTGTTCTGATTGGCCGAGGAGGACTATTTACCTCCACCAATAGAGTTCAATGTACCTTAACGAGAGCCGTCTCATGCTTTGACCGAATTGTGAAATATTTTCAAAATATTTGTACTGTGATGTTATGGATCATTCCTGACTAGGATTAGCAATCCCTGGTGATTTCGGGAACCCGCCATATTTCAGTTTATTGTAAAGAATATGAATTTCATTTAATAAATATACAACATATATTACCTTTTTATTGTTTATTTCCTTTAATGTTCTATTCTAGTTTTCCTCTTTGTCATAAGAGCATTTTCTTTTATTTTTAATAGACACTAATTTGAAATATACACAATTACTTATTTTGCTAAATGTTCCGTGAAAAGTTTTAGTAATGAAAATGAAAAATAATCTTTATTCTGGGACATACGTCCCCTGAGAATAATAGCGTAAGTAACAAACAAATGAGACAGAATAAAGAAAAAAGAAAAGAGAAAAGAAAAGTATTAACCAAAGAAAGACACAATAAAAAAAAACTAAGAAAAAATAATAATAATGAGTAATTATAAAGAAAAATAAAGGTCCGAGAAATAATAAATTAATAAATTGATAAGCATGTTATGTTCCAACTGGGCTGATGACAGTAAAAGTATGAAAGGATGTGGAAAATAAAAAAGGGGTCTTTTCCCACACAAGATGTATGGTGAGCGCTTCGGTTGTTACACCATCCTTAAGGCGCGTACACACTAGGCGAACGCATGCGACCGAATGGATGCGGCCGAATCTGTGCGGTGTTCGTTAAAAAAAATTGCTTGCTGTCCACATTACAACGAATGAATGCGTTTGTAGTTGTTCTTTAGAGTTCGCCGGTTCATGTGATGGTTACACAAGTTTACCATTACCGCACTAATTTCGTCCCAGGCATCATTTTTCTTTATTTTATTTTTATAGTTATCATGGATGGGGTTTCACAAACATTCATGTTGTCTGTACAAGTCTATTAATTTTAAGGAATCAGAGTTGCACCACTCCATGTTCAACACAATACAACAGTGAATAAGAACGAACGTGCGTTATCACGTACACACTATAACTGAAGCCGAACCCGTGCGGTCCGCATTTTTCTTTGATGTACCGCCTCCCGAGCGAATCCCACCGAAGCAAACGCATGCGTTCGTAAATGTTCGTGCGCCTGCGTTTTGGTGGCAGTCCCTCTCGTTCGGTGGCATGCGTTCGCCTAGTGTGTACGCGCCTTAAGACACTTTAAAAAGCACAATACATATAATCAACAATGCAACCAATTTACATAATAATATTATTTTATATTATGTATTTTATGAAAATAATAGAAAAAAAATTAAAACAATAACAATATTCTGTATTGGTTCTGTTTGTTTAGTCACTAAACCGGTTGCCCATACTAAACTTTAGTGAATGAGTGAGTGCTTGATTGAACGTCTCAATAGGGAAGCTTGTTTCATCGTTCGCTTTCTGCAACTAGGTATCTATCGATACAAGTAAAGTATATTTACGTTTGGCCGATACCAAGTATTTTTGGTATCGCTACTTTTCTTTCGATACCAAGTAGATATCGAATAGTTATCGTTTCAATTATATAAATTTTTCAATTCATCAAAATCGTTCAACGTTTAATTTCTTAGAATATTTTTTATTTATTGTTGCAATAAAATACTGAACTCAAATTACAGTCCACGGACAAATTATATATATCGATATATCGATAGTAATAACTTCGTATGCAGACATCCGTCCATATTTCTTACCTTATTTACATTAAATGGTTTATCGTTTATGAAGGTATACGTTTGTTTGATTTTGAACAGAACCGTGAACGTGATTACGATTTCAGCATTTTATTTTATTTTTACATTCCATTTTTTCAATTACAAATTATAATGCCTCGTCCTATGGCGAAAGTGTGGATTTATTACATTAAGAACGATTCGATCTCAGCGACTTCCTAAGTGTTTTAAAAAAGTGAAATATTGTGGGAGTACGAGTCCCCTGTAGTTTTATATCCTTAGTAAAAATAAATTGAATGTTTATTTTATAAGGCTTTTTATTATTTTCAGTATGTTTATAATAATATATGTTTATCTTATGCGAATTGATTTATTTGTTTCTTATGCCCACTACAATATCTCATTTATATCTTACAAATTTTATTGTTTTTTATTATTATTATTATATAGGTATATACATATATATTATACATGGTTAAAAAATAATTATAACGAAGTACTCGATTCAATCGATATGATTCTTATTAATATCTATATAGATTCATACATTTTTTATAATTATTTATAACGAACTACTACGAATAAGTATCGATAGTTTTTATTCGATAATTAGTAGTATCGAAAGTTTTATTCGATACTATTCGTGAGTAAAAATACTCACGTCCATTCCAAAGGGATCATTGATCATGCAGTCTGCCCTCTAAATTATTGTTTTTTTTATTGGCAACACTGACATATTTATTACCTCCCAGAATTGTTCATTTGTGTTCTCTTGTTCATGAAGGCTGGTCGGCCAGGCAGGTATTTGTGTGTCCCGTATAATTTGATTCTTTTTTAATCCTATCCATGGTGGGTGGGAGGATAATTTGAAGTTTTCAGGAAACTTCATCTTAAATCATCATAATGTCTCCGCAGAAAATTTGTATTTTTTCTACAATGTGTCAGGACACCACAAATTTCCTGAATAAAACAAATTTATATCTTGTAATAAATTACCGAACTGGCTGGAAAGTCTGAAAAATATGATTTTTCATAATCATTTCAATTTATAATTTCATAATCATTCACAAAAATGACCGACGGGAGGTTCATCATTTTATTATTTTGTACGACTTGTATAAGTGAAGATTTTAAATTAGGTCTTCTTAATAATAACAGCAATGAATAACCGCAAGGAGATCCCATCTTTTCCCTACGTCAATCTGCCAGAACATACAAATATTCCCAACTACTGTTCTTCAGCTCCTGGTTGAGTCTCCAATATGCTCTATTTTCAACCACTCGAAGTTAGGATAAAATCCTAATCTATTATTAAATCCAAAGTTAATAAAATTGAGGGTTCACATAAACTACACACTTGAGGTATAGTTTGCTGTTTGACCTGAGCCTTGACCTTATCAACACGCCCTGTAATGATCGCATCATCCGACGCCAGACCTCCGCTGGGAAACTCCCACATGAACTTTCGTGCTCCTTGCAGCAGGGACCCACGCTGTTTTCTTCTGCTAATTACACCATTATGCTCTGGGAACACTGATTTCACTCTTTATGAGAGGGCAACACTTTTGCTTTTTTCCCCTGATATCAGTCAGTTTCCCACAGTTCAACCTGTTAGAACGGTCTGTTTCGTGTGTTGCGCCTTAGCTCTTGTGTGTTCTTCCCCTGTGGTCGTCAGCGACAAGCTATCTACAAGTTGTCCTCCTAGAATCTTGTAATGCTGCTCCGTACAGCTGCCCCCCCTGAGTACGCCAACATACGTTTACCGGATAAAAGTAAATCCAAGGAAGCAGAAACAAGCAGCGAAAAAGGTATGCCAAGCATAGATTTATTTTGAGACAATCAGCCCTATTCTTAAATACTAAGGATCTGATTTTTCGCCAAAAGTTCAAAAGACTTATTTTCAACATCAGTTGCAACAAACCAAAATTTTATAGGTGCAAAAAAAATTGTAAAACATGGAAAATACGTAAAAAAAATGTTTTTGAAGTTTCTCTAGATCACAGTCATCCCTTTAACTTAAACACTGAAATTACTAGGTACAACTTAAATTGATGACCTACTAGGACAAAAATCGGATGCGTGCAACTCCGTTGCGAGATAGCGCAAGTGTCAAGAATCAAATATAACAAATCATTTCAATAACATTTCTGAACATTGAAACAATTTTAAAACAGTATAGAAAGAAAACATTCATAAGCATAATATTTTTCAAAAAATTAAAATTTGGTTTACAATTTTTATAAAGATTTTATTGGATTAAAAAATTATTATTTTCAAATTCATATATCAAATAGTTTTAGAATGGTGTACAATTTTATGAAGCGTTTATTTAAATCAATGCTATTTTCGGCACTATATATTATTTTCGACTTAAACTTTGTTTCTTGTGGCATTATTATTATCGTTATCTTTAATTACTAATAAATAATTAGATATGAATAAACATTTACCAACGAAAATGTTTTTTAAATGTTTAAAATAATAAATTATTCAATTTAGAACTACTTACTCATTTCGTTTTGTTTTGAAATATTTTATATTTCAAAAAGTAAACATCAAATCGGTCAGCAGCGATACGTTTGTAAGCGGTACCACGTAAATCGAGACAGGAGAGCAACTAGCGGAACGGAGACAGTGTGAAGCGCTCTCTCTCTCTCTCTCTCGGCGCATGCGCGATACATGTGTTACGTGTTACCGAAAGTAACATAACGCAGTTTTCGAACATGGGGTGCCGGCCTACCAAATTATAAGACGTCACGTCAAAAAAAATTTGGTGTATATGGCAATACTGTCATGTTAAGAATAACGCTGCTAAAACTGTTTTTTCAATCTATGAAAGTCAACTCTAAAAGCCTAATTAGCTAATGATCTATTGAATGACCAACATAAAATTTAGTATGAAAGTTCATCCCCTGAGTAAGGGGTATTATTTATTTCCAACCAAAGATTGGTAGATAGATTAAAGGAGGGGAAGTACATTGCCAGTTCATCGACGTTTTTCTTTCAAATTCCTGCTTTTTTTTTTTTTTTTTTTTTTTTGCTTCCCTAGCTATAGGGGAAGTTATCAAAAATTCGATGAGGAGTTTTCAACGAAATTTCATGTTTTCCGACCTCTAGATTCGGAATATGAAAACAAATAAAATGTCTGTCTGTGGACACGATAACTGCCGATAGAATGAATGTATCGAAATTTCATACGTGAATTCAAAACCCTATAAGAACGACCCATTAATTTTCAGCGGAATTGGCTGAAGGGAAGGGCTGAGAGAGAGGGGGCTCAAAAACCCTAATAACTGTCGATGTAATGAATTTATCGACACAAAATTTAGTTTGAGGATTTAGGAGTCCCTATGTAAGTCAACTATTGAATACTACCTCAAACGGTCGATTGGTTTTGGAATATGAAAAACAAATTTTCTGTCTGTCTGTGAACACGATAACTCCCGATAGAATGAATGTATCGACACAAAATTTCATATGTGAATTCAAAACGCCATAAGAACAACACTTATTAATTATCAACCAAAAGGATGGGTGGGGGGGGGGGGGGGGGGGGGTCAACTCAAAAACCCCAATAACTGCCGATGTAATGAATGAATCGACATGAAATTTCATATTTGAAGCTAAAACCCAATGAAGACATAACCTGTAAAATTTCAGCGATATTGCTGGAGGGAAGGACGGGGTTCAGGGGGGGGGGGGAGGGGCTTAATTCAAAAACTCTAATAATAGCCGATGTAATGAATTTATGGACACAAAACGTAATATGAGGGTTTGAAGCCCCTGTGTAAGTCAACTGTAACTGTTTAATATTAGCGCAGAGAGTCGACTGATTTTGGAGAGGAGGGAAAAGTTAATTGAATAATTCGTTCTGGGGAAGTACATTGCCGGTGATTCACCGACGATTTTTTCTCAATGAAGAAGTATTTTTTCGAATGCATATCGTATGCATTATTCATTCGATCTGAGCTAAGATCTGGGACGGCCTGGGGACTGTTACGTTCTACACACTAGTTCTCATCTCACTCCGAGTTGGGTTCCAAGTACACAGACAGCAGGAACATGTAAACAAGGTAACATATATTTACTAACAAGTTTAAAATTATCTACGGATTGAAAATTAGTTCATTACACTTGTTTTCACGCTGGTGAGACACAACTAACCAGCTTATCTGGCGTTGTCTCCGCATGGTAATTTTAATCAGATGCTACGTTTCAAATTTTAAGGAAATCCATTCAAGCGTTGAATAGCTAACTGTAATTTGAAGCTCGGCTTTTATAGATATCAGATGGTCCATGGTAGATCTTCCTTTTCGAAAACCACTCTGTACTTTAGCCAATAGTTGATTTCTTTCTAGATGCCACATTAACCGTTTGTTTATCATCTTTTCAAGTAGTTTACACCTAGCTACTGCTCCCCCTCCCACTCAGGCTCCGTCTTCTGAGAGGAGGTAGCCTATTTATCATCTATGAAAACTGACATTACTGCAGAGATATTGTGAAATAATTCAAATGAACTTGAGTAGGGGGGAGAAGTATGTTCTACCACAGGAGCACAGCTCCTTCGCTCCTGTGCTCCTGTGGTAGAACATACTGCTCCCCCTCCCACTCAGGCTCCGTCTTCTGAGAGGAGGTAGCCTATTTATCATTTGTGAAAACTGACATTACTGCAGAGATATTGTGAAATAATTCAAATGAACTTGAGTAGGGGGGAGAAGTATGTTCTACCACAGGAGCACAGCTCCTTCGCTCCTGTGCTCCTGTGGTAGAACATACTGCTCCCCCTCCCACTCAGGCTCCGTCTTCTGAGAGGAGGTAGCCTATTTATCATTTGTGAAAACTGACATTACTGCAGAGATATTGTGAAATAATTCAAATGAACTTGAGTAGGGGGGAGAAGTATGTTCTACCACAGGAGCACAGCTCCTTCGCTCCTGTGCTCCTGTGGTAGAACATACTGCTCCCCCTCCCACTCAGGCTCCGTCTTCTGAGAGGAGGTAGCCTATTTATCATTTGTGAAAACTGACATTACTGCAGAGATATTGTGAAATAATTCAAATGAACTTGAAAGAAATAAAACTTGTTTATTTATGATATTGTCTAATTTCACCAACTATATTTACTTGGGAGTACTTTCGGTATTTCTACCATCCTCAGCCAAAAGCATAAGAGATAAGACTGTCTTATCTCTTATGCTTTTGGCTAAGGATTTTTTTTTTTTTTTTTTCAAGGATGATAGAAATACCGAAAGTACTCCCATGTAAATATATTTGGTGAAATTAGACAATATCATAAATAAACAAGTTTTATTTCTTTCAAGTTCGTATTTATCATTTGTCTTGTCTCTAAAAAAATAACATTTGGATTTTAAAAAAAATATATGTGTATATATCTATCCAGTAATTCAGCAATTAATTTTTTTTTCTTCAATTTTTTGTATCAGGAGGTCGGATTACATGAAATTCCGTAGAAGACTCCTCATCGAATACATAACGTCTCCTATACTTGGTATAGCTGGCGAAGTAAAAGTCATAGTTTTTTACTACTAGCTCTGAAACTACTTCAGATACGATAAAAAGTTACAAGTTTAAAATTGTTGAGCATAAAGATTCTCTGTCGAAAGAGACTATTTGCGAATTATTATAATTGTAAATGACGCGTCGGACCACACATTTCATTATGGTATTTTCCAAGCCCCAATCTGATATGTGAGGCACTGATGAAGACAGAGACAACAGGACCTCAAGTACAGCAGCAAGTTGGTAACTACTTTAGTTCACATCTAGGTACTAACGAGTTTTAAATTACCTTGCTCTGTAAACTGAGGTCATTACGCAGAGATAATCCTTGGGTTAGGGTGACTCCGACATCATCCTCCCATTCAGTGTTTACTTAGCAGTGTTGTTTTATTGCATTTCTGTAGAACCGAGTTAAGCCCCCTTCCTTTCCTTAGCTGGATTTGGCTGAAAATCAATGAGTATTCAAAAGACACAAGTTAACAAGAAGGTGATTCACCAACTTTTTTTTTTTAATTTTCTGACTCAGAGGGTCGTCGGGAATCATGAAATTCCGGTGAAATCTCTGGATCGAATTTTTGACCGATTACATAACTTTCTCTATACTTCGTATAGCTGGGTAAGTGACAAGAGAAAAATAACAGTACTGGGGTTCCCATTAATAAATGGCATGAAAGACAAGTATCCCCTTAGCTTTTTATAGATCACAACACGCATGCGCACAAACACATGCCATGACCAATGTACTAGACTTGAAACATTGACTTGACATGATTTCAGACCTGTGGATACAATAACTTCAATTTTTTTTCAACATTTATTTTACTAGTTCAGCATATTACACGCTATGCTAGTAGGTATAAATATGGACATAAAATAAATAACAGATTGGCGTCGTCTCATCTTGAGAACCACCTAGGACTGCTTATAGAAATAAACAAATAGATAAAAATAAAAGATGAATGTAAAAGATAATTCCGAGAATGGCTAACATGTGAAAGTAAACTTGAACATTTGGTCTCTAAGGGAGGATGTCGTAGTAATCCCGTTTATAATTACATACTACTATCGGGGCTGGGAGTCGTCTTCCCTAGTTCGTAATACGCTGGTCCTGCTGCGATTTTTTAGGGAATCTGTGGAGATTCAAACCTTCTGGAATAGAACACTTCCTCATTCTCAGACTGATTTAAATTAAATAAAAAAATATACATTATATATTATATAAGAATATGTTTTTGACCGATTACATAACTTCTCCTATACAATCCACAGATGTGGACGTAAAACGAGAAAACATTGGCTTCCCGCATTTAGTCCTTGTTTTTTTTTTTTACATTATACATAGGTATGCTTTGAAATTGTATTTTTTATTTTTTTGGGGGTGGGGGCGAGAGGTAGATAGATGTAAGGAAGGTTGGTGCTGGTGCTGGTGGACTGCCCCATTCATAGGCTGGACTCCCACGGTGGACACTCCCATTCATAAGACGGAAGTCTGATGCACCAGACCTGACCTATCCTAGACCCGTAGGATTATCACCTTCTTACACATTCATTCCATTTAGAATAACACCCTCTCCCCCCCCCCCCCCCCCCCACCCCCCACTCCATCCCCTCTCTCTTCTTTTTCTATATTTATACTTAGAAAAAAAACAAAAAAAAAAACTTATTTTTATAAGACTTTAATCTTACCGGAAATATAAATCCATTTTTAGTCTTTCATGGTTTCATAAGTCAGCGACCGAAGTTTTCCTGTTTTTTCGTTCTTGTGTCTGCCTGTTAGTGTGTCTTTAGGTCCAAAGGAAACGTTTTTAAAACCCATAGATTTTATTATTATATTTCTAGCCGGCTTTCGAAGTTGCCCTTATCAATAGCCATCTCACAAAAACCCATCATTTTGTAAAACGGTTATAAAATTCTAATTGCCCAGACAAGTGCGTAGAAATATTGGCTACATGCTCTAAATTAATAAATATAAATAAATAACAATTATTTATTAAATAATAGTTTTTTTGGTAGAAATCCTGAATCTTCACATTAGTAAATCTATTAATCCCTACATGGTTTTTCATCCTAAAAACTAAATTAACATAGAGAAATGCATACTGTTTCCATTTTTTTTTTTTTGCTGAATTGTCTGATAGGTGTATTTCTTATGTAATAACGATTTATTTTTTTTTATTTTAATTTTGTATTTACAACTATATATATACACAACATATAATAAGGAAATGTGATACATTATTAATAAATGTCTTGGATGTTGAAAGAGAAATAATTTATTAATGACACTCCATTGTCTTGTTATTAAGGATGAGAAAGAGAAATAAAAATATAGGTATATTTTAAAAAAAATATATGAAAAAGAAACATAAAACGTTTGTAGATGATTAATCTTCAATCCATTAGTAGGTCTCGAGGCCAATGCCATTGCCAGTCTGCGAACATGAACATTAGGAAGGGTTCTTGTGGCAAGTCTGCGGACTAAAAGATTAGGATGAAAGGAAAGGGTAGAATGGAATTTTCTGTAGCGGGATTTAATATTTTAAAAACATATTTAAAACGAACACATTTAAAATGAATACTGGATCCATGTATGCAATTTGATGTGCATGTACTCGTATTCATTTTTTCGGGAGTTATGTCCCGAGTTGTTTGTTCATTTATTATATTTTCGCAGATCTCCACCTCCTGTGTCTGCTTGTTACTTAGTAAATGATCCACACTACGGTGAGTAAATCTTACTTAATTCTCTATTTCCAAATAGTACACGACTAATTCGGGCAGTCCAAAAGAAAACTTGATAAATTCAAAATGTGAGGAGAAAACGCACCAAAATACGCAAAGTATTTTTTTTTTTTTTTTTTTTAATTTTACATTTTACTAACTGATCAACTGAACACTGATGATTGAGGTAGCGTGCTAGCTTACTGAGCTCAAGATCGCGGGTTCGGAACCCGGCCGAGGCCCTTAGGTTTTTTATCTGGGTAGTAAAAAAAACATTGAGCACGCCGTCCTTCGGATGGGATGTTAAACGATGTGTCCGAGCTTGTACGGTGTCAGGTACTCGTTAAAGACCCCCCCTCCTACCCTAGGTGAATAAACCTGCGTACACAAAATTTAGGACTCCTAGTGTAGTCGGGCATCATGTCCATCAGAGCGATGAAAGAACGCTCTGTTGGTAGGCGATATGACCTTGCAGTTTATGACCACGTGAGTCCTCTATAATAACTTACATAGAACAGCTGACTGACAGACTGTTCCAGTCTCTCTTGACTCAGAACTAAGAACGTTCTATCGTAAGCCCAAAACATTCCATGAATAATGATTAGTCAATTTTTAAAATGTTCTGGAATTAACCAGAAGGTCTACAAGTGTACATGAATTATAGTGACACTAGTTAGTTATTATGACACATGCCCGGGGCTACTACGAGGTCATATCGCCTACTACCAGAGCGCTCTTTCGTCACTCTGGTGGACATGAGCCCGATTCTACTATGGAAGTCCTAAATTTTGCCTACCCTAAATTTTTATTCACCTAGGGCAGGTCTTTAACGAGTACCTGACATCGTACAGGCTCGGGACCATCACTTAACGTCAGTGAATACTTTTCCTGTGCAAATTAATCAACTAAATTTTCCCACTCCCTGTCAAACCAAACGAACGATTTGGCTGAAAATTGACATCCGGATCCTCATGACGTAGCCAGTTATCAGATTAGTTATTGTGACTCATGCCCGAGAATTATCTACGTCCTTCTAAATTTTGCATACGCAGTGTATTCACTTAGTCTTTGACGAGTACCTAACATCCGACAGGCTCGGGACCATCGTTTAACGTCCAATCCTGACAACGGTGTGCTCCCACCTTCCAGATAAGAAACCTAAGGTTCTCAGCCGGGTTTCGAACCTTCAATCGAGCTGAGTAGAAGAGCACCTTATCTCTCTGCTACCGGCGCCAAGGCAATTTGAGTGCAACCCTCCCTGAAATCATGAATAAGGTACTTATTCATTACGCTGATAATCAATAGATGGGGTTCTGAATCCTCATGTGATATTTTGGTTCTCAAAAAACGTTCCCCCCCTCCCATTTTTGGAATTAGGTGGTCAGAAAATACGAAATTTCAGTGAAAACTCAACATCGAATATCTGACCTATTAAATAACTCTATATAGGTATTTCTTTTAGTTGGAGAAGTAATAAATATCTAAGTCCTGTGACTAAACGCATCTTCTGCATCCACAGACCTTTCTTCAAAAAAGATGGCAACGGAACTTTTGAATTCTCCGTTTATACTGAACATTTAAATTTTTTTAATAACAGGATAAACACTATATTTGCTTGTTAACAGTTCAAACATGTCTGTCGTATAAACATATTTTATACAAAACTCGGAAACCGTGTGAAAATTATATATTTTGAAACAATTATTATAACAGTTTCTCCCGGATGACTGGTTTGAAACATGGCATTTTGAAATTTCTAAATTCAAACAGTTGCGTGTAGTTAATGAATATTATTATAGTGCCGCCTCGAGTAATGCCAATAGAATACTGTAGGTACTGTGGGCGTAGCAATTAATAGGTATTTATATCGGGTAGGTAGTGGGCGTTTATAGATTATACGTGCAGGTTATCCGGCGTTGCAATGCATGGCCAAAGAATAAAAAGCTTACCATCTTAAAAAATAGGTTTCATGGGTTTTATTTAAATAAATAAATAGAAAGGTTTTGTGAATATTATTCTAGAAGTTATTGTTATATTATAAAATGATCTTTCTTTAGTTAGTTATTGTGATTCATGCCCGGGCATTAACTACGAGGTCATATCGCCTACTACCAGAGCGCTCTTTCGTCACTTTGGTGGACATGAGCCCGACTCAACTATGGGAGTCCTAAATTTTGCCTACCCTAAATTTTTATTCACCTAGGGCAGGGGTCTTTAACGAGTACCTGACATCGTAACTTTATTTTACCTCCCAGATAAAATAAACTGAGGGCCTAGGCCGAGTTTCGAACTAATGAAAATATTGTTGCAAAAACCCCCCCTCACTCCCTACACAATTAGCGTTATGTTATTTATGGGAGACCCCATCTATGCAGTTGATGAAGAAAACAGCATTATCTGGTGCAGTCATTTGCAGTTATGCAACTATTCAAGGACGGCCTCATCTCCAGTATGCAACGTAGAAATAGGTTACCCAGAAAACGGATGTTGTTATGGCTGCTTGGTCTTTTAACCAGAGAGGGAGCATCTCTCTGCAGGTATCAATTCTACTAATTGACCGAACCAACCGAACCGGACCTTTTGAGCCAGCAGCCTTTGAGTTTGTCACAATATCTGCTGCATCTGGTTTCAGATTTACATCAAATTGGGAATACATTATAATTCGTTGATAGGACAGAACCCTATTGTTTTTTTATGATCGAACCAGTAAGAAGTCTAGGCAAATAATTAAAGAAAACAGTTTTTGTCAGTCTGTTCAAATTTAGGACTCTCATAATAGAGTCGGGCTCATATACACCAGAGTGACGAAAGAGCGCTCTGGTAGTAGGCGATATGAGTACGTAATTAAAAGTATTTATTTCATCGATTTACTAATTGAGAAAAAGAGTTTAGAGAGAGAGTAGAAACTTAGTGGATAACAATATATTACTTGGTGGTAGGCAGATGTAGTGGACTAACTTGTTAGATGGCAGATTGCCGAAACTAGTTGTGGTATAAATAAAAAAAAAAAATTATGTTGGACTGATAAATCTAATTACTTATTTAGTGGATAACTTCCTAAATAATTTGAGCAGGGGAAGTACATTGCCGGCGTTTTCAAAAACTATAATAGTTTAGAATAGGAGAATAACTGCAGTCAGATGTGAGTGCAGCTAAATAAATGCAATGATTGAAACAATCACTGAACTATTTGCAAGTCTAAGATGAATAAACCCCCACTATAAACACTATCCATCAAATCATCCCTCAAATGGATGTTGTAGTTCGTGAGTGCTTTCGGCGCTCTGGTGGACCTGAGCTCGTCTCTATATAAGATGACTGTCAACGATATCGCAAAAGCTCGGGCCATATGGTCCCATCCGAAGGACGGCGTGCTCAATATGTTATTACCTCGACCGGATTTGGATGTACCCCCATGGACATCATGTTGACACAAATGTGTCATGTAAACAATCTGTTCAACTGAACGAGACGTCAGTGTCCTTGCAAATAGTTCAGTGATTGTTTCAATCATTGCATTTATTTAGCTGCACTCACATCTGACTGCAGTTATTCTCCTATTCTAAACTATTATAGTTTTTGAAAACGCCGGCAATGTACTTCCCCTGCTCAAATTATTTAGGAAGTTATCCACTAAATAAGTAATTAGATTTATCAGTCCAACATAATTTTTTTTTTTTATTTATACCACAACTAGTTTCGGCAATCTGCCATCTAACAAGTTAGTCCACTACATCTGCCTACCACCAAGTAATATATTGTTATCCACTAAGTTTCTACTCTCTCTCTAAACTCTTTTTCTCAATTAGTAAATCGATGAAATAAATACTTTTAATTACGTACTCATATCGCCTACTACCAGAGCGCTCTTTCGTCACTCTGGTGTATATGAGCCCGACTCTATTATGAGAGTCCTAAATTTGAACAGACTGACAAAAACTGTTTTCTTTAATTATTTGCCTAGACTTCTTACTGGTTCGATCATAAAAAAACAATAGGGTTCTGTCCTATCAACGAATTATAATGTATTCCCAATTTGATGTAAATCTGAAACCAGATGCAACAGATATTGTGACAAACTCAAAGGCTGCTGGCTCAAAAGGTCCGGTTCGGTTGGTTCGGTCAATTAGTAGAATTGATACCTGCAGAGAGATGCTCCCTCTCTGGTTAAAAGACCAAGCAGCCATAACAACATCCGTTTTCTGGGTAACCTATTTCTACGTTGCATACTGGAGATGAGGCCGTCCTTGAATAGTTGCATAACTGCAAATGACTGCACCAGATAATGCTGTTTTCTTCATCAACTGCATAGATGGGGTCTCCCATAAATAACATAACGCTAATTGTGTAGGGAGTGAGGGGGGGTTTTTGCAACAATATTTTCATTATTTCCCAGTCAAATTTGGCAGAAAATCATTAACTCAATCTTACTCAATAACTTCTATACTCCCATATTAAATTTCCTATTGATATACAGTAGAACCTCGATTATCCGTGTTTGCGATTAGCCGTGGTGTGTAAGCAGTAAATATAGGTTCCTAGAAACTTGCGAGGCTGATTCAGAGGACGATGAGACTGACAATGATGACAGTTTTGGCGCTAAAGAAGAAAACATTCAAACAAGTCAAGCAATGGAACCAGTTCATGTCCTCCTCAACTTCTTACTCAAAAACCTTAGTAACTTATAATAAATGTTTCAACAAGAAATTGTATGAGGATTGAAAAGTCACTGAGTAAGAGACATCTGTTGATTTTTATACAAATCGGTCGTTTTGGTTTCGGAGGTGGAGCGAAATATAAATTCATCCATTCGCGCTGGGGAAGTACTTCGTCAGTGATCATTTTTTTTTTTTTCATTGAACAAAACTATATCTTGCACAACTACAACACTTCCTCATACAGGAAATGTTAGTTATTGAGCTCAGTAAGCAAGCACGCATACCACTGAGCTACCGGCGTCCTCCATACCAAAGCTATAACAAAGTAATTAAGTAATAATAATAATTTCGCCGCTGAGGCAATAAATTTCCTTATTTAATTAGCTGTTTTAATTCAAAGGTAATTATAATAAAAATCTAACGGTTTGAAAAACATTTATTTTATAGTGATTTTGGAATCTTTCCAAAACGGGATTTGGCTGGAAACCAAATGAAGTTGGAATACACTTCTCCAGGTGGTCCTCTGAATGGAGAGGAAAATTATTATGGCCAGTTTGTGAGTTGACGGTTATCGTGAATCGTAAGTGTAGGTCATTATGTGAAGGGATAGGGCCGTGTTTAGTGAAAGTAATGAAAGTCTCTAACGTAAAGTTTGAAAAAGGTACCTTTTAAAAAATACCCTATAATTTTTGATGTCTTGCCCGTCTGTTATGTATCAAAATTCGATCCCCGAACGATTTCTGATTCTTATAAGATTATAATGTTTAAAAAAAAAAATCGCCTGTATTTTCTTATCTCGGATTAATTGTAATCAACTAAGCTTCCACTCTCCACATTAAACATTTTTCGGTCAATTTGGCTGAAATGTTGGTTGGTTTATTTGGGGCGGACAACTGTTTTGGTTATTATCGCCCTACCTTCTCCTTACCGAGCCAGCGCACTCTTTATACAAATGACGAAAACAGCCATGATGGTATCCCATAGGGGCTTTACGGATACTTGGTGCCGACTGAACAAGTTAACCCTCTCTCCTAGCAAGACAGCGGCCATGCTGATGAGAGGAAAAACTGACGCCCGCCACCCCCTGGTTCTTGCAGTACACGGCCGACGCGTTGAATTTCCGGCCGTGATCACGTACCTAGGTGTGAGGATCGGGCCGGGTTTCAACATCACGGCCCCACACTGTTGCCATCAAGGTTAGGACAACAGCCACCTTTAGCGCTCTGAGCTCCCAGCACGAGCGACGTGGGGCCTCGGCTACTCTGTGTGTAAAACTATTTACACCGGAGTTTTCGAGGCCGTAGCAAGACATGCCGCTGCCGGATGGTGGAATCACCCCACCAAACGACAGCGTACTTTGCTACTACAAGCTCAAAGAGCAGCCCTCCTCAGGGTTACCAAGGCCTACCGTACAGTTTCCACTGCTGCGCTGCAGGTGCTGGCGGGGGCTCCACCCATAGACCTAGTCTTGGATGGGGCCGTCGCCTCCTACTTCTGCAGACGCGGTTTACCACTGGAAGCAGACACGGACGTGGCCTTGCGTCAAGCCCTGGAGGAGGAGATGCAAGGACAGGCGAGACCAGAGCGCCTGAGGGGCATTGTCCAGGAATGGATCGTGGAAAGATGGCAACAGTGTTGGGCGCGATCGACAGATGGCCGAACAACATTCGCCTATTTCCCGAACGTCCAGACGCGCCTTGACTCCCCATGGATACAACCAGACCATTGGATGTCACAGGTGCTAACAGGTCACGGCGACTTCAACGCCAAGCTCTTCTTCTTTAAGAGGAAGAACAGCCCTGCCTGCTCGTGTGGCGGCGTCGAGACTGCGGAACACGTAGTCCTCGAATGCCCGCTATACGACGGGCCCAGGGCGGCGCTGATCCGCCGGACAGGTTCGTATCTGGGACTAGACCTGCCGGGACTGATGACGGAGGCTGGTTACCTGGCTTTTGGTCGGTTCGTCTCCTCCTGGCGGAGAATCAAGAAAGCCTTCTAACCCGGCGCCGGGGGCCCCGCCGACCGCCGACAGGCGCTGCGGCTGCCCCCGGCTTAGGAAAGCAGGCAGACAAGAACCCCCGACAAGATCCGTCCATAGCATCATGTAAATATTGTATATTGTAATAGTTGTCTGACTGAGGCAGTTCTCAATTCTCACCGAAAATTTCGTGTCGATACATTTATTATATTGCCAGTTATTAGTTTTATTGAGTTGAAGTCCCCCTCCTTTCGTGTCGATACATTTATTATATTGCCAGTTATTAGTTTTATTGAGTTGAAGTCCCCCTCCTTTCGTGTCGATACATTTATTATATTGCCAGTTTAATAACTACTACTATTGCCAGTTTAATAACTACTCAATAAAACTAGTTTTTATTGAGTTGAAGTCCCCCTCCTTTCGTGTCGATACATTTATTATACTGCCAGTTATTATTTTTATTGAGTTGAAGTTCCCCTCCTTTCGTGTCGATACATTTATTATATTGCCAGTTATTAGTTTTGTTGAGTTGAAGTCCCCCTCCTTTCGTGTCGATACATTTATTATATTGCCAGTTATTAGTTTTATTGAGTTGAAGTCCCCTCGTTTCCTTTGGCCGATTCGATTGAAAATCAGGTGTCTTCCATATGGCAGTTGGGGGGTTTGAGGGGTTTCTGGATCAATATACACAATTTAATCGATATATTTATTAAATCGATAGTTGTTAGGTTTTTAAATTAAGTCATTAATGTCAAATAATATGATAAGGAAAGCTATATGAGGCTAAACTTACTCCATATTGCACACCTATTCCTCCTTCAAACGCACTCTTCATCAGAGTTCATTGTTCTACTTGCATATGAACATTCACTGAACATAGACATTCCAGACGAGGAATGTACCTGGAGGCACGTTTTGCTCCTACTGAGGGTGAAGTCGTAGACGGTGCTTGCACTGGATAGCGAGAAAACTGCAGTGGCTGCTTTGTTATAAGAATGTTCTCGGGTCCATTCCTCTCAAATCCCGGTTACTTATAACTTCTCCAGGTACTATTTAAAATTTCTGAACAAATTGAAAAAGAAAAGTGTAGGGAAAAGTTATAACTAGTTTTATTTGACCGATTTCGCGAAAAGATAATATGTTCCATTTTTATGGGGTTTTAAATTTGAATATAAAATGTCGACACGTTAATTACATCGGCAGTTATTAGAATTTTTGTGTTAAGGCCTCCCCCCTCCCTTTGGCCGATTTGGCTAAAAATATTACATGTATCCAGAATTCGATAATGAATTACACCTATTGATTATCAGCCAAAGAGAAGGGGCGTTATTTATATATCTGTATGAAATTTAGTGTGTGGATTCAAAAGTTCCTGAATAAGATACCTATTGGTTGATTGGTTTTAGAGAAAATTCAAGAACTATTTGTTAATTGGCGGCGCTGGGGGGGGGGGGGGGGGGGGGCAATCGAAACATTTTAAAATATATTAATTTCACAAGTTTTAATGATAATGATTGTCAGCAGAAACTTTCTTTTTTTGATCAGCGAAGAAACATTTTCCAACTATGAAAATCCAGAAGAGAGAGTTGTAACAGTGATAACAAGTTGTGGTAACAGATAACAAGTTGTGGTAACAGGAGATATCTGGACACATCTCCACTTCAACGTATCTCAGACGTCGTGACTAAACACACAAATAGGAACTAGGTCAGTGTCCATCATCGGCAAGACAGCTCTTCCTTTCAGCTGTGAGCTAACCTCACATGGAAGGGATCCGTAGGGATCATATACAATTTGACACTGTTCAAGAAGGATTGCTCGAAAATGGCTGATCTGTCGACATATATTCTTCTAGAAAAAATTCTCAATAAAAAAATGCATTACATTTTTCTTTTTATTTCACTTTTCTCATAACCGGGGCAGAAAGCACGAGCTCTCTAGGTTGGACCACTGTTCTAGCTCTGCAATCGTCCTAAACGGCAATTTTTCCGATTGATTATAATTTAACTGACATATATGAAATTAAACATTTGAAAGAAAAATTAACCAGCATCTCGAAGAATCGATCCCATAACCTTCTCAAATTGAAGGTTAGGTTAGGTTTTATGACTCATGCCCGGGCTTTAACTACGAGGTCATATCGCCTACTACCAGAGCGCTCTTTCGTCACTCTGGTGGACATGAGCCCGACTCTACTGTGGGAGTCCTAAATTTTGCCTACCCTAAATTTTTATTCATCTAGGGTAGGGGTCTTTAACGAGTACCTGACATCGTACAGGCTCGGGACCATCGCTTAACGTCCCATCCGAAGGACGGCGTGCTTAAGTTTATTTTACCTCCCAGATAAAATAAACTAAGGGCCTCGGTCGGTTTACGAACCCACAACCTTGAGCTCAGAAGTCAAGCACGCATACCACTGAGCTATCGGCGCCCTCTCTCAAATTGAATAACTATTAAACAATAACAGCTGACCTTGATGATCTTCTTAAAATAGAAATCAGCTACATCAACACGGTAAAAATAATAAAGAAATCAATAATGAAATAATATGGTGGTTAAGAAAAACTGGTTCCACCAGTAATGGATTCTATCTGAACTGTTCAGAAATTATATAGCGTTCAACCTTGACTTTCTGAACGTAGGTAGATGAGCAAATGAGGAAACATCAGTTTGTGGGGGGCCTTCTACTTTATAGTAAGGGCGCCAGTAGCTCAGTGGTATGCGTGCTTGCTTACTGAGCTCAAAATCGCGGTCATGAAATTACACTTTTGGCTCGTATTTTATGCACTCAGGATTAAGACTTTAACGTGTATATGTTTTTAAACTACATTTTAGTCACTTAGGCAATTATATATAGATATTCAATGTGTAAAATTATTGTTTCCCAGTAACTTTACTTATGGACCTAAGGTATATAACATGTAAATATCATTATATACCTTATCACAAACAAGATACTTTGGATCCAATTCCACGCTTTTTTATATTATATAATTTTAATCATATTTAAAATGATAAAAGTTTGTTAGTTTGAGATTATCTCAAAAACTACATAACCCAGTTGGATCATTTTTTCACTGATGGGAACGTTATTTCTTCCCGATGGACATAGGCTATAGATCTTCAGGCTTTATCAAAAGGGATCTGTGCAGAGATGGTAAACCTGAATGAACCCGGTGGAGAAATGGCCATCCGGGCGCCATTTATTGCCTAAACCGTTGCAGATATATCAAAATGATGTATGGAGGCATACATCACAGCATATATCTATCAGATGACCTTTAATAACAGTTTTTTAATCTCTTTGTACAAAAATCTGTAGTTTTGTCTGTCCTTTTGTTTGCAACAAGGTGGCGCAAAAACAGTTTCTGATGAAATTTCATGTGTTAGCATCCTTATAAGCCCGACTTATGTGGCGTCCAAAGTATTTGAACACTTAAAGTTACTCCGGGCGAAGCTGCCAACCTGCTTGTACTCTTTTGTAATTCTTACAAAAATGTCTTCTTTTAAGACAATATTTCAGGACGTTCTTATACTAAATATAGAAGTGAAATAAAATAAATAAAATCGTTTGAAAAAAGGAAATGAGCCGCAAGTAAATTTAGGGCCTAACTAAAAGTGCAGTTCAAGTTGAAGATACCGAGAGTTGTCTTTAAGGAAGGTTCCCATGTTAGTTACGGTATTGGAAATTTCAAGATTAGCTTCACTATCATTTACAAGAGGAAAATGTTCATCCGTGCATGTTAAAATTTGCATCTACTCGAGAGCTGCATGTGCATCACTGTTGGATTTTGGAAGTGTAGGAAACTTCTTCTTTTGTGAATTATAAAGACTGCACTTTGATGTGTCAAATCATCTGTCTGCAACGATTTAACGAGATACCTCGTGTATTTATGCTTATTTGCCTTCCCATTCCCTCCAAAAACTGAAGTTTGCTACCTAGACGTTTTTAACAAACGAATGACCTGGAATTCCTCGCACCACACTGAAAAGAAATGAAGAGACGTTACAAACTGTTACTACCATTAGACAAAAGCTCTAAATTATCTGAGAAGGAAATGAATAAAATACAACGCAGTAGTTATGTGGACTTACCGACCTGAATTCTGCTGTTTTTCCAAAGCTTCCCCATCTTCAGTCCAATCCAAAATCCTTCGTACAATTGGCAATGCTCCTTATTAAATCTGATAAATACGTTCAAAATTATATAATTTAATTATACAATTGATTATGTACAACTTCTAAGTTGAGAAACGCGGACATATTGTGGAAACTTGTAATAAATAAATAAAACAAACTTATTTTTTGAAATATTGTCTATTCCACTAAAGATATATATACATATATAACTACCGGTTTCGGCTTTATACCATCGTCAGGTCTAGTTATGAACTAAGTCAGTTTGCAGAGAGCGACCCTTCAAATACATCTCAGGTCAAAGGGTGCTATTAAAACTTGGGAGTCCCCCGGCTGTACCGTTAGCTAACTCATGAAATATTTCTTAACAAAACCTAGTTCTAAATCTTAAGATTATTAAGGAAATAGCCAAAAACAATAGCTACCCACAAAAAACAATAAATAAAATTGAAAAGAAGGTCAAAAATCATAATTTTAGGAACAAACTGACCAAATTAGAAACACAAAATAAAGTTTATAATAAATGGGTCAGCTTAACTTACCACGGAAAAATTTCAGAAAAAATAGGTAAAGAGTTGAAAAAAGAAGGTTTCAATATCGGGTTTAAAACTATCAATCCCATAAGCCAGTGCCTAGAGAGAGGTAGGGACAAAACAGATATTGAAAATAGAAGCGGAGTTTATAGTCTAGAGTGTGCGACGTGCAGTCAATTATACATTGGACAGACAGGACGTCGTTTTAGGGAAAGAGTTAAAGAACACACGGCCGAAATAAAGAACCGAGGAAACCGTTCTACATTCGCGACCCACATAATTGACAATAGCCACACTTTCGACCCATCTACAGGCATCAAATATCTCCATTATTGCCCAAAAAGCAGGCTACTTAATAGCTTAGAACAATTAGAAATAAATAAAGCTAACAAAAGGAACATTTGTATGAATGACCAAATTTATTTCAACTATTCCCCTTTGTTAACACCCTAAACCAGTTCTGTTTCCACATATATGTTTGTATTATCTGTTATTAATATTTGGTTCCACATATATGTTTCAAGTTATCTAAATCTTAACATTATTATTAATTTTATTTCTATTTTTATTATTTACTTGTATTTGTACTTATTTATTTGTTATTTTTCCCGTATTAGTCTAGTGACATTGTTTTATGTAAATTTAGAACTAGGTTTTGTTAAGAAATATTTCATGAGTTAGCTAACGGTACAGCCGGGGGACTCCCAAGTTATAATAGCACCCTTTGAACTGAGATGTATTTGAAGGGTCGCTCTCTGCAAACTGACTTAGTTCATAACTAGACCTGACGATGGTATAAAGCCGAAACCGGTAGTTATATATGTATATATATCTTTAGTGGAATAGACAATATTTCAAAAAATAAGTTTGTTTTATTTATTGATTATGTATTCACAAAAAAAATAATAAAAAAAGTTGTTGTTGAATCACCGGCAATGTACTTCCCCACAACGAATTAGTCAATTAACTTTTCGCCCCCCTCCAAAACCAGTCGACTAATATTCAAGTTGACTTACATAGGGGCTCCTAAATCCTAAAATTTTGTGTCGATACATTCATTACATCGATAGTTAATAGGGTTTTTGAATTGAGCACCTCTTGAACACCCACGTTTTCCACCAGCCGAATTCGCTGATATTCGACAGGTTATGTCCTCTTTGAATTTTGAAATCACATATGAAATTTTTTGTAGATACATTCATTATAACGACACATTACTGTTTATGAGTTAAGCTTCTCCCCTAAATCCCCCTCTTCTATTAGGCTGAAAATCGATAGGTGTTGTCCTTATGGGATTCTGGTCACATATATAAAATTTCGTGTCGATACATTCATTCTATCGGGAGTTATCATATTGACAGACACACACAGACATTTTGTTTTTCATAATTGGAATCTAGAGGTCGGAAAACATGAAATTCCGTTGAAAACTCCGCATCGAATTTTTCGGCCGATTACATAATTCTTTGATAGTTTCTTTAAAAAGAGGTATGAAATACAAGACTAAAATTAATTGTATACATAAAATATATATAATTCAATATTTTTAATCTAACAATGATTATAAAATATAATGTTGAAATGTGAAATGATCCTTTACATTTGTAAATTTGAAAACATTTCAGTTCAAACATACACATATCTTAGGAGAATGATTCCGCCATTAATGCTCTATAGTAGTGTTATAAATGGAAAACGTTTCCTTTCTTGTTCACTCAATCCTGAATTTTTGTTTACGATTATTGGAATATTTACATTTTTTCCGTCGACATAGTTCAATTGGCTGGGTTTAGAATCCCCCCTACATGACGTCCCTTACACTACATTCAGCTGGGTTGGAGAAGTCTAAACTCCATATTTGGATCAATACAAGCCTGTTGGTGATTATCACTGATTTATTATCGGTTACCGCCTATCACCCTCCGTACCAAATTCCCCCCTCCCCCTCCCCTCCCTGCTCTAGATAAGCCCTATGGTCACGTGCTGCACCCTACGTACTCCTTCCGCCCTTTGGAAATCCTGCCTAGGGCCCCATCTACAAGAGACAAGAAAACTAATCACACAACTCGGTTGGGCGGATGTTTTGTAAACTAACTAAAAATATCTACATGGAGTAGGCCTGTTTTTGTCTTTGTTCACCATAGCCTAGCTCCTAGCTGGACCCTCTGGGACATTCCAAGTAGAACCGTAATAGTGTACCAACTCGAATTAATCTATTGTTATCAGTAAATCATTTCATATATTCACTTGTAAACCTTATTATAACCTATAAGAGTCGGCACAGTGTTTTGTTGACTCATTTTTTATTAAATTAAATGTTTTTTTTTTTTGGCCTAAATAAAATGTTATTATTAAGAATTTTTATAGTTTTTAATAAACATCTGTACAATTCCCTATGAAAATGATATTCCGTTTTTAGAAAAAACTGTAGTTTCTGAGCATATACAACACTAAAATAATACTCCAAGCGCGCCCTCACCGAGATGTCCCTGCATTGAATATTTCGTTTTGTTTTGATTTTGCTTTGATACTCTCCGCTCTGCCAAAATGACATACGCACTTTATTGCAGGAAACAAAATTTCCCGAAAGGGGTTTGAGAAAAATATATTATGATGACCCCCCCCCCCCCCCCCCCCCCACCCTTTAATTGATATAGTTTCAGAGCAAATCGCAAATTGCAGAAATCTACGGTATCTGCATGCTGTATTTGCTCTGAAACAGTTGCTTTCTCCAAAAAGTGAATAGAAACTTTTTGTAGTGACTTTTTCGCTCTCTAATTGTGATAAGGATATTTTTTTTCCTATGAGCAATAGATTATGAGATATTTCCGAAAAACTACAAGAATGCTTAATTTCTCATATAAATGGACATCATAACCCTATCATGTCAACAAATTATTAGATTTTAGATAGTAAAAACCACAAAAATCCTGGACTTACCTATAATATGGGTCAGTTTCGTTTTGCAACCCTTATCATATTGAAATTTTGATCATATATATAAAGCTGAAAATGTCTGTGCGTTGTACCGCTATAACTCACGAACGGCTTCATGGATTTGATTAATTTTTTTTAAAATTTGTTCGTCATCGTCTGTGGAAGGTTATAGGCGTATTAGTACCTCAATATCTGGTACATCCCAGCATCCACCCACGCAATCTTTGTAACTCAAAAACCACTGCAATGATTAATGAGGAATCTTTTTGAATAGATAAGTTTTATCTACCGGAAGGTTAAGGTCTATTTTTTAATCAACCCCTGGTCCATCCCAGCATCCACTCACGCAATCTTTGCAACTCGAAAACCATTGCAACGATTAATGAGAAATCTTTTTGAATAAATTAGTTTTAGTTCCAAAGCTAGCGTTACTACAGTTGAAGGACTATAAGCCTTATTCCGTATGAATAATTGAAAATTATAACATCATGAATGTACTGTCGAGGAACTGAATAGCCTTATAGGAGATATTGGGAGAAAAGTCAAAGTTCCCCGGGCAACGCCGGGTATTACTGCTAGTACTCTATAAGATGCATAAAGTGATTGTATCCTGTTAGAATGTATTTTAATTCACAACCGGTGTTGCATTTTCTGCATCATCAGACTACAACATAAATCACAAAGACATTGTTAGAAATTAGCATCATATGTACAAAAATCAATAAAATTTATTTATTTTCATGTGTTTATTCATTGTACAATGACGATTTATGTAAATATATTTAATATATTTACATAAATCGTCATTGTACAATGAATAAACACATGAAAAGTTTCAAGAGAAGAGATTAGGGCACAATTTGAAAACCTTACGTAACCTCCAGAAAAGCATTCAATGAATACTTCGATATTATCGATATATCGAGCTGTCTGCATTGAAACCCGAGGCCCCATCCCCTCTCTTGAAGCTAAGTCCTCTTGCCATATTGGAACTTACAACTTCCCCAGTTTAACAAGAGGCTTTACTTACTATCCACAAAGTCCTTCCCCCCCGCCAAGTCCTACTAAAACTTGTTCAGCCTCTTTGGGTATCTTCTGTTACCATTATTTCTCCAAGATTATTTCCATTGTTGACTTTACCTTCTCCTTATTTAAATTATTAATTAAATAATTAAAATGTAAATTCCAAAACTTTGTTTGCTCCCTGGCGACACTTATTATAGCATAGGGGAAATTATGTAATGGATCAACATTTCCATAGTCTTTCTTTAGGGCAGAGAGACAAGGCCGCCGAACAATGGATGGCTCCAATCGACTATGTCATTGAACAACACATTATTTCAAGGTTAATATAATATTATTGTTTTAAACTGTAATCATTTTTAGGATTTCGTTGGTGTTTGAAAATAACAAAAACCTTTACGTCCTCGCCCATGTGTTTGTCTGCCCGTCCTGCTCGTTGATTTCTTATATGATAAAATTAAATGAAGAGAAATTACTACCTTAAATGAATACCTAAATGTCACAAAAAACAAAAAATAAAATTATATAAAGATAAATAGAAAGAAAGTATAGTCTACAACTTTTTTTTTTTTTTTTTCCAACGCCTTGACTACTATGGGTCATTAACGTTTCATTTTTTTTTTATTCTATAAATTGTCTCGTTGAAACGAAAAATCATTCAACTCAAACCATGAAATTGTTGACAATTATATACATATAACTCTTAGGTACCTCTTATTCCTAGGAACTAAAAATTAATTTTTTGACTTTTCGTTTTTGGTGATATTATGTAAATATACAGTATTGTGAATGTACATTGAACAGTAGTAACTCCTAATATCTGAAAAGTCCTTTCAGATTATTTCTTAGGTCATTTTCTCGGCGAATATTGGATTTTTTTTCTCTATAAACGTGGGTTTTAAGATAATATTAAAATAAGAAAATTAAAAAAAAAAAATATGAAGCGAACAACGAAAAATTTTCATACATTTTTCACTGTAATAAATTATTTTATAGATACATGCATGACTAGTAATCGTTAGAATTTTAATTTTAAGAGTTAAATGAATACTTAAGTACAGTTAGTTAGTTAACCAGAGTAGAGTCGGGCTCATGTCCACCAGAGCGCTCTGATAGTAAGCAATATCACGTCGTAGTTAAAGTCTGGGCAGGCGTAACAATAACGAACCAATGTTGTTATACTCTCACCTTCCTCCATAACGGTTCATATCCAAGTTTACGAGACCAAATTTACTACAAGTAAATCCAGAACCCTCTGACGAAGACAGCTATTGATTCTCAGCCAAATTTATCAAATGGAAGGGGGCGATTAGGTTGGAGGATTAACACAAAAACTCTGGTTTTGAAGGAGGAGTGAAAAATTAATTGATTAATTTGTTCTGGGGATGTACATTGATGGTGATTCACTGCCGACATTCATTTTTTTTGTATGTTGATTCTTAATAAATGAAATTCCGTTGAAAACTCAACATCGAATTTCTGAAAAATTAAATAACTTCCCCATGACTTCCTATAGCTGAAGAAGGGATAAGAAAGAAAATGCAATGTTTTAAGTTTTTTATGCTAACAAAATTAAAAACTTTTTTAATGAAGCAAAAATTAAAATATTTAATTTAGTTAAACTTTTTGGCCTTCCGAGCTTAGGGCAACTTTTAAGTGAAATTAGAGTGAGCTTAGTCCTAATCTGAGGCTTTATCGAAGGGATCTTCACTCCGTCTGTCTCTCCAGGGGGCAAGATGGACCCGCAAAGTTTCAAAATCGTCCGGATGTAGCGGCAACTAACATGGAGAAGTACTGTACTATAAGGTATTTGCAAATTTCACTTCCCCAGCTGTAACTTAATTCAGGGAAAGATGTCTAATTTGTCATAAACTCAAAATTCTATCTTGACTTTTCAGTGAAATTTCACTTTTGGGTTGTGTAAGGAAGATTGTAAAATCATTATAATATATATTTTCCATTGCTTTATCTTTCTCCCATTTATTTTATGATTTTTTCTATCCAGCAAATATGAACGTTTCGGAAAAAACTCCCTTCTTCAGTATCTCAACATGTTTTTTCGACCTCAATAAATATAACATCGTATGATGTTCGTCAATAATTTCATTTCAGATATAACATTTCAGCTATTCGAATATTTGTTTTAATTTTTATATATAAGAATCCTAACTAAACTATTTATTAGTCTTAACATTTCAATTATACTTTGTTACTTATTGTGAGTCATGCCGGGCTTTAACTATGAGGTCATATCGCCTAGCAGAGCGCTCTTTCATCACTCTGGTGGACATGAGCCCGACTCTATTATGGTACTCCTAAATTTTGCCTATCCTAAATTTTTATTCACCTAGGCTAGGGGTCTTTAACGAGTACCTGACATCGGGACCATCGTTTAACTTCCCATCCGAAGTACTCGCTACCTTTTTCTCTTTGTGAGGCTGGACAGGAGAGTAAAGTGAGTAAATATTGGTTTATGTAACAGGTAGGTAGGTAGGTTGTGAAGTATCAATCATCCTGTTAGGTAACAGACAGGAACACTACACCCATCAGTGACAGATTTATGATTGGGAAATTCCGGAACATCTATTGATTTTCAGCCTAAGAGGAAAAGAGTTTAGAGGGAGAGTGAAAACTTAGTTGATTACAAATAATTCAAGTTGGGGAAGTACATAGTTGATGATTCGCTGACGACTTTTTACTTTCTTATTCCTACCTATCGTAGTATGTGTGTGTGTGTGATTGGAAAGTTGTGAGCTCTCTACCGCAAAACCGATCGTAGCTATGAACTTAAAAATTTGGCATGAGGGGGGGGGGGGGGGGGGGGGGGTTACATGTGCTAACTTATATTGGTTTAAATTTTGGCCGAAATCGGAGGAGAATTGAGACCACTTTACTCCGGCTCACACTAAGTACGTTTCAAGATACAGCTTATAGCTTATTAAGTTTATGACGTAATCAAAAATCTTTTAAAGTAATGGTTATAGAGAAAATTGAAGTACATATTTTTTATGAAATACGATTTTTTGCAGTTCAAAATATACATGATAGGACTTTACAGGACTTTCTTATACCAACCACGCTTACAGATCACTCTCTGTTCCTCTTCTCCTTCTCAAAATCATTTCACACTGACATTACTGGGTATAAGAATGTCACTCTAAGGATTACAGTGTACCATGAAACAGAAAAATACCGCTGAGGCCAACTCATTACTTTCATTATACTTAACATTTTTGCAGAGATATTCTGAAACACTTAATAAAAAATAAAGAAAACACGTGTGTTAAAAAAAAAAAAGGGGTTAGGTTAGGTTTTATGACTCATGCCCGGGCTTTAACTACGAGGTCATATCGCCTACTACCAGAGCTCTCTTTCGTCACTCTGGTGGACATGAGCCCGACTCTACTGTGGGAGTCCTAAATTTTGCCTACCCTAAATTTTTTATTCATCTAGGGTAGGGGTCTTTAACGAGTACCTGACATCGTACAGGCTTGGGATCATCGCTTAACGTCCCATCCGAAGGACGGCGTGCTTAAGTTTATTTTACCTCCCAGATAAAATAAGCTAAGGGCCTTGGAACCCACAATCTTGAGCTCAGAAGGCAAGCACGCATACCACTGAGCTACCGGCACAAAAATATGTATATATAATATGGGAGTACTTACGATATTGCTACCATCTCATTTTTTTCATGTTTGTGGTACATTTCGAATGGTCTATCTACTTACATGAATTACTGTGGAAGTTCTTTATAGAGATTCAAGGTTAGTGAGAAAGATGAAATTTAATTAAATTGTCCATGTGAGGGACTGATATATCTCATAGAGAGACTTAGATATCTCTTAGAGGGACTTAGATATCTCGGAACATAAGAAAGTCCTGTAATGAGCATCATCACATAATTTTCAACATATTTCCAAAAGAAGGTATTTTTTGTTTCCCTCGAGAGAGTTGACTGAAATAGACTTATGTATTAGTGTGGACGGTCTGTTCCCAGATGTGTGTACATCTTGTGTTAATCCTAATCCGGTTTGTTATATTTGAGATCACCCGGGTGTCACTCCCGCTTCTCCTATTTCAGCTACATCCCCACAACACCAAAGCAATTCCATGGGCATTCTTATTTATATACCGGAATAAGTAATTAATCCGACGGATTATTTGTAATTTCATTGGTTAACTCAACATTTTTATAGTGGTGGTGTGATAGGGTTGGTTGGAAGGTAAACATTTTTAATTGGCAACAGACGTATGATTTCACATTTTCCTTAAGCAGGCCGTAGGTCCAACCTAGGTAGGTCCAACATTTAGGCCTCTCATAGCAAAGTCGGGCTCATGAAAATCGCGCTGGTAGTAGGCGATATGACATAGTTAAAGCCCGGACATGAGCTACAATAACTAACACATGATTTTATATAAGCAATAAACAATTTTCAACATTAATATGATTTCATCTTTTATCTTTGCTCGTATGAAGAAAAGTATTCATTAAAAATTAAAGAGAATAATATTATCTACAACAAATGTTTCTATCCGTTTTTTGAAGAAAACAACAGTTTCAGAGCAAATGCACAAAAATGGGAAGATTGTCACTTCTGTTTCATCCTTTTACAATTCATTCATATACAAGCCATTATTGTTATCATGTTTCACATTATTATTCTTACTTGTTTCTCTAATTTTTCTATTATTATTTTTATTTCTCTCTATTATTTCCACTACTTCATTCTACTGTTTTACTCATTTCCTGTTTTTAACATTTAGTATTTACTTCTAGAGACCTCTTTTATTTTATTTTATATTTATTCTTTTCAACTGGTTGAAACTATTTTTCGGTTGAGATTATTTTTCATTTAATTTCAAAACCCTATAAGGACCAACACTTGTCGATTATCAGTCAAGGGGGGTGGGGGATTAAGGAAGAGCCTTAACTCCAAAACTCTAATACTGACGTAATGAATGTATCGACATAACATTTCATATTTAATGCTAAAACGTTATCAGAACATGATCTGTCCAATTTAAGCGATATCAGCTGAGGGGGGGGGGGGGGGGGGGGGCTCAACTCAAAAAACCTAATTACTGCCGATGTAATTAATTTGTCGTCACAAAATTTAAAATTTAGTAAGAGTTGAGTATTATACGATATATACGGTCGATTAGTTTTGGAGATCGGGCGAAAAGTTCATAAATTCGTTGTGTGGAAGTACATTGCCGGTGATTCACGACCTTTATATATATATATATATTAAAAATGTGTAGCCTATCATTTCAATGGGTTCGAGGAGACGAGATCCAACATATATATATATATTTTTTCCTCGCTGACTTCCTAAGGCTGGTTGGTTTATGACGTCTCCGTCCAGTTTTAACGATATTGTTTTTTCTGTCCATCATTTGACTTACGGCTTGTCGTAACTCTTACTCATTATTGCTACTTTTTATTCCATATTTATGGGGTTAGTTTATTCTTTTTAATAAGTTTTTCTTATTATTGTTCATATAAATTTTTTGTTATAATCAATTTTACTATATTTAAGATAAATATTATTATTTCTTATCCTTACGTTGATCAACAATGTATTTATTTATTTTCTTCATTTACTTTCTCAGCTATATGAAATATATCCTATATAATATATTATAGGAAGTTATGAAACCGCGGGTGGGTTCGCACTGGGGAAGTACAATCATAGGTGACAAACGATTAACTTCATACGAGACTGAAAAGACAAGAAATGAACAGACGATATAAACTATTAGTAAATAGGACTACTGGACAAAAGATCCAAATTAACTTTGATAAATTAAACATATATAGAACGGAGTACTCAAACCTATGTGGACTTACGGACTTGAACTCAGGGGCTCTGCCAAGGCTTCCAATCTCCAGCGCATCCAATCCTTTCAATCCAAAATCCTTCGCAAAATAGCCAATGCTCCTTATTACGTATTCAACAAAACTCTTCACACTGACCTTAACGTACCTTTTGTCACCGAAGTCGCTAAATCCAAGTATAAAAAATTATTTTCCTTTCTTAGTTCCCTCAATAATCCTCTAGTCCGTGCCCTCCATTCTGCCATACTTCCCCAACGACGGCTTAAGCGTCAATGGCCTAGAGACCTTCTTAGCAGCAGCAGTGACAGTGATTAGTTACAAATGAGTGTAACTCAGTGTGACTATGGAGCTTCACCACTGGGTGATTTCTCCCCTCTTGATATTGCTATTATCTTTATTGTACTTATTTTTTATACAGTTGTAAATATCTATTTGTAAAATAGAAGAAACAAAAAAAGACAAGCCTTACGCAGTTATGTAATCGATCATAAAATCGATGTAAGTTTTAACCGGATATTCATGTTTTCCGGCCCCCTGGTTTTCATACTGAAAAAAAAAATGCTTTTGTGTTTGGGGGGTTCTGGATCCAGATATAATGTTTCGTGTCAATATATTCATTCTATCGTGTTTACAGAGTCACAGTGTTTTTATTTTTGGAATCAGGAGTTTGGAAAACATGAAATTGCGTTGAAAACTCCGCATCGAGTTTTTAACTGATTACGTAACTTCCCCTATACTTCTTCGTATAACAAAAAAATAGTTGACAAATGAATTTTCGTTGTAGAAGTATTTTACGAGTCGTCTAGAAATAACTCAATTATTGTTTTGGGGGAATATCCGATCTTTTACGAGTAATTAACGCCCCCCCCCCGCGCTGCATGCACCATTGTTTTATCTCTGTAAATGTGTTACTACTGTCAATTTTAACGATAGCAGACCATTTATCGCCTAACTGAATCAAATCTTACTCCAAGACCATTAAATATATTTAATGGGGCTATAACTCTTCAATTCTCTCCGACCACTCCTAACCCATTATTTTGGATTTATTTTATAACACGTTACACTTTGTTAACTGCTGTGTAGAATCTTTTCAGTTTCGTTTATTCTTCAATTTAGTTTTATCATCCACTAGCTGTGTTATCTGGCATTGCCCGGGCAAAAGTTACTAAAATGCGAGACAGTTTTAAGAAATATGATAAATGTAAGTTATATCACTCAACTTTAGAACGAAGAACTGTTAAATCACACAAATATAGAGGTATTCTTCTAATTCAAGGTTCATGGGAGACTTTCATATTAATTTAAATTTTCTAAAATTTTTCCCACTTCTTCTGCCCCTAAAACTTTCAAACTAATAATATTGTCAAATGTATTATTATATTAATTTGTTTTAAAAGATTTGTTAATTTAGTAAAGGAACTTGCTACTCATTTTATGAACTTTTATTTAAATTGAGTTAATATTTTTAGTTATATGAGACTTACTTTGTTTTTGATTTCCTTGCAACTCAAAACGCCGTAATTCCACTAAATTCGGCTTAATATCTTGTACAAACTTGCTGTAACACACTCCATTACTCAAAATCCGCCATGGATATTAGTTGTAGGGTTACTTTCTGGTACTACTTTAATTCCTTTTTTTTTTTTTTTTTCAAAAACAGTAAAGTTCTATGGAATACTGATAGCAAGTAGAGAAAGATCAAAATCAAAACTGAGGAGATCAAACACCGTATGAAACAATGTATAATATGAAAAATTGATTTAGAACTATTGGTTGGGAAAGAATTGCGTTGCATTAAAAAGGTTTTCTTAAAACGTATAGAAAATTAAATTTTTTACGAATCATTTTACAATATTAAATTAGTTTTTATGAATGTAATTCACTGTAAATTACATTGTTTTCGGATATTAAAAAACATTCGGATTAAAAAAAAAAAACGTTAATGTGGCAACACTGATGTCAGTTGAGTTCAGTACATCTGTTTAAACTGTAATGCCGCCCCACATTAGCCTATTTTTTTTCATTTTCAGTTACAATTAATGTGTTTAACTGAATAAAATACATTGTTGCATGTTTCTTTTTCATCTTTAAGTCTTTCTTTTTTAAATAAGATAAGAGATATTCTTTTATTTATTCATTAATTTTCTTTATACATCTACAAGGTACATTTTTTATTTTCTTTCTTCTCTTTCTGAGTGTATATATTCGTTATATTTTATGTTGTAGCAAATATTAAAAAGTTTTTCTGTTGTTATATATTTCACTAGCTATTTCGTTTCTATATCTATCTTATTCCATGATTAGCTATAAGGTATTCCTATTGAAAAACGATACACTTTCATTTAATATATGTACATACATTAGGCTTATTTTTAAAATGAACGTTTGAAAACACTTCTCCAAACATCTCCTAACTAGAAAGCCTCTAGTTTGGCATCGAATGCAATGATGAAACACAATTTAATTTAAGGGCTAGGTTAGGAGATAATATCTACATATTATATACTTAGGTTGGGTATCTTTAGTGAAAACGGGCACTAGTCTCTAGTATTATTGAGAAAAATTGGATACATGAATAATACATTAATAAAACAAATTTCTTTTGAAATATTGTTTATTCCACAATAATGTTATATCGTAGGTATATAACATAATCGTATATATGTATATTTTACCGGTTTTCACCGAATTTCGTGTTATCATCCGATCCCTGATTTCAAAAATAAAAAAAAAATCAACTCCCAATCTGCTGGTTCTTTAATTGTATTGTTATGGCAATTTAGCTCCTTTTAAAGATAATCATACAGGAAAACACTTCTACTTATATTCATCACTCCTTGACAAATTTTCGTAAAATGCCCTTCTCAATATTTTTTTTTTGTGATCTCATGTACGATGCATATTAGCCACTAATGACGGTGTTATCTAGTTATTTACGACATCTATGGCCCCGGGAGGGAGTTCTCTATACGAAATAAAACTCCCTCCCGGACGGGATTCGAACCCGCAAACCATGGGGAGACCATGCGACCAAAACCCTATGCTCTAGCCCGCACGGTCACCGTGGCTCCCAACAATATCTAATGAAGTGTTTTCGTCACGTAAAAGTTCCTCCGAGGTTCAAGTTTTTTTAATGTTGAATGAAGATGACGCCATCTTACATGAACAACTTTTTATTTTCAAGCAAAATGAATTTGATAAAAAATAGTATACACCAACAAATATTCATCAACTTATGGCTTACAATTAAAGCTTATAAGATAAAATTAACTAAAGAGATGTTATCTTAATCAGCTATGAATAATATTACAACAAGAGGGTGCTAACTCAACCATTATTGAGTTGACACCTTGCAGTTTCTACAATCTATGTCCCTCAATTAACACTTATTTACATGTATTTTAAGTAAAACCACACTATTTACTGACATTTTTGTGTATAAAATAGAATTCTGGCTCGATGAAGATAAGGCCTAACTAATAAACACAAATTCGAAAAAAATGAATTAACACCTTCCACCACTGGCGTCAATATTAACGTACATGAGATGGATAATAATTATTATGAAAATATAATAAATAAATAATGGAAAAAAATATTATAAAATTCTTAATAACAATTGAATAGAAAAGAAAAGTTTAATTATAAATATTTTATATTGATATTTCTTTAAGATGTCATCTTTCATGAGTACATTCGTGAATGTATTATTTCTTCCTCAGGTCACAAAGAGCGAAATATAAAGAAAAAATATAAAAAAAATATAAATAAATTAAGTAACATATAACAGTAGAGTAATTAGTAAATAACTAACACATTTATTTAGAAGTATAAATATACGATATATATAGGATAGAACTCATATGATATTAATAGAGGATCTCTGCAATTATAGCTTTTATATATCGGTTGCTTTCAAGACTCCTGAAAGTTTCATGAAATTGTTACGATGCAGCTGTAGTTACTTAATATGTTGTTGTTGTGTTTCAGAGTGTAGGATGCAGAGGTGCCCCTACCTTCACGAGATGAAAGAACGACTGCTGACCACAACAGGAGGTGGGCCGGGTCCAGACAACCATCTGTTGGAGCCTGTCGACACAGAGATACTGGAACTGACCAGCTCCGGAGTTCACACCATTGTCAAGGTAAGAGGCAGAGGCGCGGTTCTAAGTGGGGTCATATTTGCATCTGACATAGGTTCGGCATAACTTCTTAAGACAAGTATGGACCAAGAGCAGTTGCTTGTAAGTCGATTTGTGAACCTTGTAAGACGGGGCGTGGAATCGCGGAACTAACGCGCCTCTTGAGGTGAAAAATGAACTAATAAATCTTCCAGAGATGTTTAAGAAACATACATTCTCTTAACCCGATATTTCGCTTAACCGGCAATACCTCAGTCCCGATAATCATGAAGTCGAGGTCAAGTCCAGTCCGGTCTAACTTGCATCGGGGCTTGATCAAGGGCATGTTGTATGGGGCGGGGAATAAGGGAGCGTTCAAACCTAAATTAAGTGCCGCAAGTTAAAGATTGTTATGCGAAGCAATTAGATATGTATTTATGATTTTGTTATTACTTTTAAACTATTTAAAAATAACAAACAGTAAAAGAACCAGGACTTTTGAGGGCAATGGGCAAATGTGTCTCCGTGTTGTCTTTGGCCCTGAGGATGGTGTAATGCCGAAACCTGTAGTTTAAGTATAAATTTCCTGCGGAATAGTCTATTAAAAAAAAAAAAAAAAAACCAAGGACTATATACTTAATATATAAAAGGACTAGGACTGTATAATATATAAAATGACTAGGACTGTATAATATATATATATAAAAGGACACGGACTATAGAAGGACTAGGAATATATAATATATAAAGGACTACCTACCAGGTTTTAAGATCTTGGTATCCAGCTAATACCGATGAATTTTTTTTTATCGCCTTGGGAAAGGGAAGGCCGTGATGTCCTTTTTGGCCGTATTGATTAACAGAATTCATATTGGGGATGAAAGGGAGGAAGCTGGAATAAATTCTCCCTTTTCCAGTATTCACTCCAGGGATGAGGCTGGATTCAATTCAAATAGCCCGAGGGGGGGGGGAATCAATATAGAAAGGAAACCATCGCTTTTCAAAGCATTTCTGGTGAGATTCCAAAAGGTCTTAAATATGAGGCGTTTAAAGAAAATGAAAATTCACTTTCCTTCAGTTTACGATATTTAAACTATTAGACAGATGTTCTAAATTGACTGTAAGAACCAAACCACTATATGTAAGTCTTTCGTCTTATTCCGCTAAAAATTAATAGGTGTTGTTCTTATCGGGTTTTGAATTTACATATATGAAATATCGTGTCGATGGATTCATTACTACTACAGATATTCGAGATTTTGTATTAAGCCCCTTAATCATTTTTTTTTCTTTTTCACCGATTTGGCTGAAAACCAACAGGTATCGTTCTTATGGGGTTCTGGGTTACACATATAAAATTTGGTATCGATATATTCATTCTATCGGACAGAAAAACGCACAAAAACAGCAATTTTTTTTTCATCATTTTGGATTTAGGAATACATGAGAAATAACGTTAAAAACTCAACATCGAACTTCTGACCGATTACATAACTTCCCTTATATTTCGTATATGGGGGTAATAAAAGGGATTCCTATCTGTCTGTGTGAGTGTCTGTCTGTCTGTGTGACTGTCTGTATTTTTGTCGGTGTGTGTGTGTGTGTGTATGTCTGTCTGTGTGTAGGTCTGTGTGTGTCTGTCTGTTTATCTGTGTGTGTCTGTCTGTCTGTGTGTGTATCCAGAACCCCGTATGAACACCTGTTAATTTAACCACATAGATTGGGATCAGACGTAGAGCGACAAAAGGAGAGTTCATTAATGCTCGCTGCGGAAGTGCAGCGCTGGTGATTTTCTGAAGCCTTTTTTTTTTTTTAATTGTGAAGGTGAGGTGAGACCTTGTTTAAAAAAAAAAAGACGTGCTTAATGTAAACAGAGACTGCCCTCTGAATATTAAACAGTAAGATTAGTTACCTGAAAAGAACTGGTGTCAGGTAGTCCTCATTACTACAGACGCAAGATGTATATGCACTAAAGAAGGCCTTATAGGATGCAATAAAACGGCAAAGATATGCACTCAAAATGGCGGTCAAACTCCAATGGGCAATAAAAAAAATCGTCGGTGAATCCCGGCGATGTACTTCCCCAGATAGAATTAATAAATAAAGTTTCCCTCCCCCTCCAAAACCACTCGACCGTTTGCGCTAATAATCAACAGTTGACTTACATAGGTGCTCCTAAATCCTCATAGTAGTAATCTTGGGTTGATAAATTCATTATATTGGCAGTTATTAGAGTTTTTGAGTTAAGCCCTCCATGAATCCCCTCTTCATTTCGTCCGATTTCGTGAAAATTAACAAGTGTCGTCCATATGGAGTATTGAATTTACATCTGCAATTTCGTGTCGATATATTGATTCTATCGTCAGTTATTGTGTTAAGTCTTCCTCCTAAGTACTCCTTATTTTAGTTCATTTGGCTGAAAAGACGTTGTGCTTAGAGGGTTCTGGATACACAAATAAAATACGACATTTTTTTTCGTTTTCGGTATCTGGATTTGAAAAAGATGAAATTCTGTTGAAAACTCGACATCGAATCTTTGCCCGATTATATAACTTCCCCTATACTTGGTATGGCTGGGGAAGTAATATCACCTCAAATCCCCTCCCCCTTACTGTCTTATTTACATATATGGGTTATATTATGTGAATCCACAATTTAATCATATGAAAATACATTTAAAAGGTTAATAAAATTAAATAATATTATATTATAAGTATATCTTTTTGTATATTTTTAAAATTCTATGTTCTGTTTACATAAGAAATAAATATGAACAAAGTAAAAACTATAAATAAATTTGATGTCAATAAGGCTAGTGGAGATGAAGCTCATGAGATATTTTGCAAGAAATTTATCTCAGAGTTGGAACGTTGTTATAGAAGCCAGAGTCTGTTCGATCTGAAGCAGGTTAATGTCAGTTTACTTGGTACTTAGTAAGTTACATTGCATCTGTCTGTATGTCGTCAAGTTCACAGAAAGACATCACCAAAGAAGCGAGAATAACATTGACCATAACTTGTCAGAGGAAATATTGGCTATCCGTTATAAATAACGTGAGAGTTTTTTTTGCAATATTATTGTAAATATTCAAAAACATGAAATTTGTATCTCATAACCATACAATGTGAAGATAATTACAATTAACGATGCAACTTTTGTTAGTTATTATGATTATCATGCCCGGGCTTTTAACTATTAGGTCATATCGCCTACTACCAGAACGCTCTTTCATCACTGGTAAACATGAGCCCGACTCTACTCTGGGAGTTCTAAATTTTGCCTATCCTAAATTTTTATTCACCTAGAGTAGGTATTGTGCTCATTATCGCGGGTTCAACAAAACCTTGAGCAAGCCGTCCCTCGGAGGGAACATTAAAAGACGGTCCCGTGCCTCTGCGACGTCAGGTACTTGATAAAGGCCCCTTCTACCTTAATTAAATCTGGGTAGGAAAGATGTAGGACTCTCACAGTAGAGCTTTCAGGGAAGGGATAACGGCATTGAATGCTTAGGTCCCTAGGTGTTCACACTATCCCTGATTTTACAAAAAAAAAATAATAATAATAAAAAAAAAAAAGATATGAAAGCTAAAAACTTTTATATGGTCGTTGTTTAGCATAAAATAGATAAAAACTGTCATGCCTTTCCAAAGTTACTCAGAAAAAGGGGGGAATAAAAGGGGTGTAAATATGACAGGAAAAAAGGGGAAATATGGTAACAAAGAGATTTATTCCCCATGAAAAAAAATATATAAAATAAAGATTAAAATGCAATCAAATAACAATCTAAGTAGCATTTATCAAAATAATACCAACGAAAATAAGAAAAAGTCGTGGGTAAATCACTGGCAGTGTACTATCCCTGCTCGAATTAATCAAGTTAAGTTTCGCTCTCCCTCTGAAACAAATTGACAGATTTGGTGGAAAATTACTAGGTGCCTTACTCTGGGGCTTGTGAATCCTCCAAATTTCGTGTTGATACACATCGACAGTTATTACGATTTTTGAGTTAATTCCCCCCCTCCTCTGTTCTCATATGATTTATTTCTCACTATGTTCAGAGACTATCGTTATATGTAGTAATTTAGATTCGTTACAAAACAACTGGTTAAAGAAACTATCCATCTCTTCTATAGTATTTTGTTGTGATTTCAGTTGAACTCGGATGGCTATGGATCTCACACATCACCGACACATCATCTGTTGGCCCCGTCCACGAACGAATATCAGGATCCGCATGCACTCCATCCCAAAAATGCAAAGTAAGTGCATACATTAAAAAAAAAAAAAATCTATTCACTAGCAGGTTAGCTTCACTTTGGTTTGTAACTTATAGTAATATAAGGTACTATGTATTATATAATTGTTCAGCTGATTATAGTAGTCTACCGAAGGATGCTACTTATGAAATATCATGAAAATCCGATCAACGTTAATGAGCTAACACTCACTTTATGTTTTGCCCCCAACAACTCTCTCCCCCTCCACTTAAGAATGTCGAGCTGCCACATGACGTATATAGGTACAGATGAACAATTTACATCTACCAGTGAGATTATGTGAATATTGTCAGAAATAGTTATTGGTGGCAAATTATTTTTAAAAATTGACATACCATTTCTGCCCTGTCTGACCAATATGTCACTAATCATATTTTTCATCATCGACCTATATTGTTTAGACAATAGCGGTCCTTGTAGATCCTGCGTCCCCGCAGCGATCCTCCGTCATTCTTCTCTATCCTCAGCCTGCCGTCTCCACTTTGTCCTTCCCATCGTCCTTAGGTCGACCTCCAATCTGTCATCTTCTTCTCTGTTCTTCCCGGTTGCCCGTCCAGTACCCCCCTTGATACTCGTGTCTTTCTCTATCTTCTGTAGGCGTCCCAACCATCGCAGCCGCCCTTGCTTCACTCAGGCCACCAGTTCTAGGCTCTTGTACAAGTCCCTTATTATATCTTTCTCGATGTCCTCCTTTCTCTCCCACATATTGAGCAAAGATTCGTTCCTTCTACTCAAAACCCAGGTTTCATTCGCATATTTGACGACCAATCTCGTGACTGTTTAATATGGTTGTTCTAGCGTCTCGGGACATAGAACTCGATCCGACCACCTTGTGCTGTGGCCGATAGCATCCATTCTTTACCGTTATCCTCTTTTTCTTCTTCAGCATCATTTCTCTCTGTGATAACGGCCTCCAGATACTTGAAGCTATCCACCCGGTCATACCTGCAACCTCCAAGTACCAGTTCTCTGTTTCTTACTTCCTTCCTCGTGTTTCTCATGTACTTGGACTTACTTGTTTGAAATGAAAATCCAGCTTTCTGGACTCCCGGTAAGTCCACCCAGTTCAGCATTCGTTCGCTTAGTAATGACCACGTCTTTCGAGTCGTCGACTGCTTTTCTTGCAGATCGGCACAATAACTGGGTCGCCCTGTCTAAGGCCCTGCCTGATCTCAAAAATAATTTTGTCTTTTAAAAAATCCAAATTAGCATATCTCTTTTATTTTTATCTTTATGGGGTTTTCCTCTTCTCGCTATCAAAATTGTGGAAGAGTACCACGTAGTTCCTTGAAATTTCAGTGTGCTGCACTTGTACATTGTCACGACGATTTCCTTCAAAATTTACCTTATATTTACACACTTTTTCTTGGTTTATTTCTTTACTTTTTCTGGAAAAATTTACGAAATGAATTGAAATCCAAAATTCTCCCGTTGCTCACTAACTACGTGCTATTACGTAGAATTGCTTTTTTGTACACATTTTTGTTGAATGTTTTACCTTCGAAAATGTAAATAATGGTTTATTAGCAGATAATTTTTGGTTTTCCTAATATTAGTAGTACTCCATTATATTTACGGTAGTGCCTAACTACCATTTATCAAGGATAATGACCGTTAAATTGTTATCATTTATAAAATCTAATTACCATATTGTACCCTCTCCCTCCCCCATCGTATAACCACTCATTAAATGGCTACCTCTGTTACCTAACTCGCTTCATTGAGAGCCAACTTCACCTTATAACTCTACGTTAGCCTAGCCTCTTATATATGGTTACCAACTCGCCTCTTTAAGATGGGGACCGGCTCCGGACCGTCAGCCGGTCCGGCAACCGAGAAGTCCCATTAGTACTTGTGTCGGCCCCGGCAAGTTTATAGTTGTTTTTGTGACTCATGCTCGGGCTTTAACTACGAGGTCATATCGCCTACTACCAAAGCGCTCTTTCGTCTCTCGTGGACTTGAGCTCGACTCTACAGTGAGAGTCCTAAATTTTGCCTACCTAAATTTGTATTCATCTAGGGTAGGAGGGGTTTGTAACATCGTACAGACTCGGGACCATCACTTATCGTCCCATCCTAAGGACGGCGTGCTCAAAGTTTTCTTTTAGTTCCCAGATAAAATCCTAAGGTCCTCGCCCAGGTTCGTTTTGTGTTTAAAAAATAGTTTTCATAATGCTTTTAAAATGTTTCAATCTTGTTATCCATCTAAGTTTATTTATATATCAAGTTATCTCTTGTAGACGTTCCAGGCAGTTCCAGTCCTATGTTGACCAATAAGAATTCATATACTAGTCTAAAAGAGTAGGTAACAATATCTATATTTATGGGAGTTAGGAGATACAGAGTGAGTGAATGAATCAGTCAGCTGTTTTATGAATTGTGTCAGCTGTTTTATGATTTATATCAATGTGACCAGTTAACAAGTTTTTTTTTTTTTTTTTTTTTTTTTTTTTTTTTTTTTTTTTTTTTTTTTTTTTTTTGGCCTTATGTACGATGTTATCTAGTTATTTACAACATCCATGGCCCCGAGAGGGAGTTCTATCTACGAAATAAAACTCACTCCCGGACGGGATTGGAACCCCCAAACCATGGTGAGATCATGCGACCAAAGCCCTACGCCCTAGTTAGTAAGTTAACATGGAAATATTTGTAAATAGATGCTTTTACTGTTTATTTCAGCCTGTTTTTTAAATATTTGATTGTGAATTGACTTTTTAAAATAATGTAAATAAGTGATGTTTTTTCTTTTGTACTTGTTATATAAAGACAGTTGGGTGTTTTCTCTTCAGTTTGTCTAGTTTTCTTTTAAACTGGCCGGGTCACTAAATATGTATTGTATAAATGGTTGAAATACACTCAGGAAGTCTGAGGTGATATATACATCTGTATATAATAAAAATCTTACTGAGGGATCGCGGGTTAGAAACCCGGCCGAGGCCCTTATCTGTGAAGTTGAAAAACCTGAGCACGCTGTCTTTTGGATGGGACGTTAAGCTACGGGTCTGAGCTTGTACGATGTCAGATACTCATTAAAAACCTATACCCTAGGTAATAAAAATTTAGGGTAGGCAACATTTAGAACTTCCGCAGTGGAGTCGGGCTCATGTGCGCTTTGGTAAGTAGGAGTAGACCTGGTAGCTAAAGCCCGGGCATAATAACTAACGAGTCAAAATGGCTTCTCTTGTTTCCTTCTGTATGAAGATCATTTAAATTTTATTTTAATGTCATCTATAAACTTCAATAATTATCCTATGGTCATTCCAATGAAAACAATTCGGTGAATCAGTTATGTACGTCCCTTGAACGAATTGATCAATTACGTTTTTTTGCTCTCTCGAAAACCAATCGACCGTCTGGGCTAAAAATTAATAGTTGACTTACGTACATCGATACATTCATTACAACGGCAGGTTCTGGCGTTTTTGAGTTGAGCCTCCCACTGATTCTCCCTTCCCTTCAGCCAATTCAGCGGAAAATTTATAGCAGTCATTCTTGTGTGCTTTTGAATGTACATTTGAAATTTCGTGTCGTCTTTATGGTGGTTTGGATTTATGTATGAAATTTCATAACGTTGAATACATTCATTCTTTCGGGAGCTATCGTCTTCAGAGACGCACCAATGATCGACAGGAGGTCGGAGAACATCGAATTTTTGACCGATTACGTAACTTCCTCTATACTACATATAGCTGGGGAAGTTTTGTAAGAAATATTTACGTCCGTCTCTTCATCCTTTTGTCCTCTCCTTTATTTGGCGTTTCTTGATCAAAATTCTTATGATTTGGAGGCTGTGTCTGTCTCTCTCATACCCCCAAGTGTGGTATATTTCCCCCCCTTCGGTCGTATTATTTTCTCCATCCAATTCTTGAGCCACAATGCGCCCTCCCCTCCTTCTTTGTTCCTTCATTTCACTTTCATAAGAAGAAAAGAGAAAGTTGAACCCCAGACAATCCACTTTTACTGTCTTTCATACAACACTCTCTATAGAAACCATTGTGTACCTGCTATTTTTTTTAGAGTTCCGTTCCTGGAAGACCTTCTACGCAGCCTTATTAAGGAGAGGTTGACGTATGTTTCTCTACCCTGTATATAACTGACATTTTGTAAACACATGAGGATTATATGTACCTAGATTAATAGAAAATATCATTCGAAAAAAGTATAGCATTTTCAATTTGTAGCTTTGATGTTGCTTCAGAAATTCAAGTGTTTTGTGTATATAACTTAGGTACTTCTTCCAGATAATACACTCACACGTTGTTCTTAGTGCCAAAAAGCTAAATGCTAATATGAAAATACAGTGCACGCCGCTTATAATAATCACGGTGAATCTTATCAACCGCTTATTGTGATCAAAATGGCTTGGAACGAGCCCACGCAATACCAATATATTGACATTTTCCCGTTTATTGTTATCAATATTTCGTTTATTTTGATCGGGTGTAACAGGGGGATTATTTTTTAGCTGGTTGTTCTCAAAAGTGACAAAAAAAAACAACAGATGTGCTGTTGTGATCATTCTCGAACCTAGTTCTTTGTTTAATTTTCTGGGAAGCGAAGAGACGAGCTCTAAAGTAAACATCCGCTTCTCCCATCACTAGGAAAAACCGCAGTCAAGAGCTCGCTGTGTTTTTGTCTTATCAATGGTTAAGTCAAATTTCGTGCAAACTCAAATTGTTTTGTGAAATTAAAACCTTCGGATTTAAATAAACGAACAAATGTCGAAACGTCGTGATCTCTCTTCAGAGAAAGAAAACATCTTAAGATTAATTATTTATTATTAAACTTATTAGTTTTGTTCCTAAAGATTTATGCACATATGTAATATGAACCTAATAAACATAGCTTTTTATATACAATGTATATAAAAAGCTATGTTTATTATGTCATAATTTTGTTTTGTTTTTGACTCCCCTGGTGCCTTTTGCTTATTATTATCAGTCGGTTAATGTGATCACATTGTCAGGATCACAAAGTGATCACATTAAGCGGCGTGCACTGTATTTAAGAAAATAACTAGATATTTTTATTATTTCACATCTAAAGAAAGCTTCTAAGTTGAGGAACGCGGACATATTGTGGAAACTTGTAATAAATGAATAAAACAAACTTATTTTTGAAATATTGTCTATTCCACTAAAGTGGAATAGACAATATTTCAAAAATAAGTTTGTTTTATTCATTCATCTAAAGAAAGCATATAGCACTCCAGTGGCTGATTTAGCAAGTACACTGTTGGCAAAATATATATTTCAGAAGATTATATTTATTATATGTGTATTAATTAATACATCAATGAAATGTATGCCTACGAAATCCTTCAGTATGTCACCTAATACTTCTCTGTAAGATTTTGGATTATGTAATCATCACCTAATTTTTCACCGAATTTTATGACCCCCTAAATCGAAATGAAAAATATCTATGTTTACAATTATGTTATTTTTGTATATTTGTTTGTGTCTATGGGCAACATAATCTCTGATAATATGAGTGGATAGACACTAAATTTGTTAATCATTTTGAAACCAGGGTGTGCGTAAACCTGAAATTCCGGTGAAAATTTCTGACCGATTATATAATTTCTTCTATACTTTCATGTAGCTGCGGAAGTAAAATTTTCTGTCTGTCAACACAATGTATCGACACCAAATGTTATATGTGTACCCAGAACCCTATAAAGACAACACATAGCATTACTGAACACAAAACCGCCGAAGTAATGAATGTATCGATACGAAATTTGTCTGCCTGTGTATGTTGGACCTCTCTGGCCTGGGTGGCTAACAGCATTACTCCAAACCACAAGTAGACGTTTCGATTACCCACATCGCTATTAATATGATTTATTCTTCCTTCGAGTACCCATATGTGTTTAGAACAAGGTGGCAACCTGTATATAGCCCGTACCTAATAACCACAACAGCTAGTCAACACTTGAAAGGTAGAAAACGTTTTTACATCCCAGTAAAAGGGTAGTAAGGGGGGTTTCAGCTCAAAAACTTTAATCACTGCCTTATTTGACTTCAAATAATTCCATCCGAAGAAGTTCATTTCCAGTGATTCACCGACGACTTTTTTTCATGATATATGAATGTTTTTCAAAATACCTATAAACAAGGTTAACGGTTGAAATGTTAGCCCTGAATGAGCCTGAAGTGCCTAATCCCGAAGTGCGTAATCCTGAATTGTCTTCAAAACAATTGTTCACCTGAATGAATTCAATTTTCTCCCTCATTGAATGTTTCTAACAATTTTCTTCTGACTGCTGTGACGTCTGTTCAAAGCAGTTATCTAAAGAAATTTTTATATTAAAAATTGAAGTTATGTCAAATGCAGTCAAGGACTTTTATTTATTTTTTTTATATATTTTTTTTATATTTATTAATTTTTTTCTTCTGCGGTATATCCGTAATAATCTAAAGGTTAACTGTCCTTCTGGATATCATCCAAGACAGTTCAGAAAAGTTAATAGAAGGAAAAAGTATAATAATTTATTTCAATAGAATCTAGTAGGAGAAGCCCGGGCATGAGTCCTGCCTCCTTGTGGACTATAGTTGAACCCAGTTCAAAAGGCGGATATCTTCCTAATCTCTCCGGGCCTCATATCTCTTAATGAAGCCCGGGCATGAGTCCTGCCTTCTTGTGGACTATAGTTGAACTCTGTTCAAACGGCGGATATCTTCCTAATCTCTCCAGGCCTCCATATCTCCTAATTAAGCCCGGGCATGAGTCCTGCCTCCTTGTGGACTATAGTTGAACCCAGTTCAAACGGCGGATATCTTCTTAATCTCTCCAGGCCTCCATATCTTCTAATGAAGCCCGGGCATGAGTCCTAGCTCCTTGTGGACTATAGTTGAAACCAGTTCAAACGACGGATATCTTCCTAATCTCTCCGGGCCTCCATATCTCCTAATTGAGACTTATTGTATCCTGCCTTCTCCTGTTAGCCTGTATTATATCAACACTCCCGACGGTTGTCCCTTCTCAGAGTCTTCTTCATTTAATTCAGAGGTCGTCAGTCTGCGACTCCTGTACGCCTCTTCAACAATCTGTTCCTCGCCTTATAGATAAATACTAGTTTACGATAGTAATAATTATTTAATTTACTAATTTTTTACTTCCCCATATATACGAAGTACGTTAAATAATAAAATCGATGCGGAGTTTTATCACGTTTAGGACACGAAATTTTATATGTGAATCCAGAACCCTCTAACGACGAGACATATTGTTTTTCATCCAAATCGACCTAAGTAAAAGGGAGGATAATGAAATATATCGATACGTGTAAATTCAAAACACCATAAGATTCACACATTAATTTTTAGCGGAATCGATAGAAGGGAAGGGAGTTTCGAGAGGGCACACAACTCAAAAACCCCCAACAACTGATCTAATAAATGTATCGACATTAAATTTCATATTTAAAGCCAAAACCTTATGATGACAGAACATGATCTGTCAAATTTAAGCGATATCAGCTGAGGGGAAGAGAGGGTTCACGGGAGGTGGCTCAATTCAAAAATCCTAATAACTATGTAATGATTTTATCGACTCAAAATTTAGTGTGAGGATTTAGAAGCCCCTAGGCAAGTCAACTATTGAATATTAGCGCAAACGGTCGACTGGTTTCGGAGGGGGAGCGAATAGTTAATTGATTAATTCGTTCTGGGGAAGTATGTATGCTATAGGAGGTATCGGGAAGTCATGTAATCGGTCAGGTATTATATGTCAGTTTTTACCGGTATTCCAGTTTTTCGACCCCCTGATTCCAAAAAAGAAAGATTTTACTGTCTGTCATAACGATACGAATCTGCCTAAAGGAAGGGGAAAAACGTGGGGCAGGACAGACTCCCCGGTATAGTTGAACAGAACAGTGCAGATAGTGGACAACTGAAGCCCGCAATGAGCTCGCTACTTGAAAGACGTGGGGCAGGACAGACTCCCCGGTATAGTTGAACAGAAGAGTGCAGATAGTGGACAACTGAAGCCCGCAATGAGCTCGCTACTTGAAGAAGCACCCGTTCCACTTCAACTCCCGAAGTAGTCTCCCCCCGAATTCCATCTTCTATATCCACTTCAGATCTTCTTCTTCGTCTAGCTAACCCTCCATCTGTCTTCAGCCTTTCAATTTTACTGCCCCAGCTATATTTGGAATCAGGGAACTTATGTAATCGATCAGAAATTTGATGAGTGGTTTGGTTTTTAAAATCAGGGTGCAGTCTCCACTCATTTCTTTTTTAATGTACACGGATGTTATGTATGTATTGACGAACATTTACCAACTTCAACTCACACATCCACACGAGTCACTACATTATAAGACCCTGAAGAAGGAAATAAATAGTTTCCGAAATGTTGGCCATATATTGAGTATTTCATTTACATGACAGAACCTCTTCCCTCTACAACATACTCGTATATCATAAAGATACATATACCTACTACCGAACCTGTTCAGTGATCGCTATGAAACTACAATATTTGTATTGAATTTGAAAAAAACATTTTCTTGTAAATACTTAAGTAAGCATTCCTTATAAGGCAAAAAATAAGCTAATTTAGAATCACACTCTGCAGAAGCTGCATATTTTAATGATAATTTAATGATTGAAGATGTTAGCTTGATATTTAAAATAAGAACGGAGTTATTAAATTTGAATTATAAAAGGCACAACAAAGAGGATCAACAAATATGTTCATTGTGTGCTACAGATGAAGTAGAATCAGTTTTTCATTTTATGTGCAGTTGTCCGGCCTTGCGGAAATATAGGATTATATATTTTAGTCATGATTATTTGTCAAAATGTGAATTGTTGCGGTATTTGAATGGTGAAAGCAGACTTAAATTTACTAATTAATCTATAGAAGAAAATTATGAGTAGAGTATTTCAATAATATTATTTTTTGTATTTAAAATGTAAAGGCAGGCATTATTTTTATTTATTTACTTTCTTATTTTTTTAAATTATGCTACTTGAATCTTTTGTTATATATAGAAAATAAAGTAAAAATTATAGCCTTTGAACTTCCCCCGATGGTATGTACCAGGGGTATCTGGCAAAATGTTATCCATAATTTTGAATTGTACATATTTGTATTTTTGGCAAAGTAATAAAGACAGTTTATTATATATTACTATTAAAATCACACTCTAAATACAAAGATATCATGTAACCTTACAAATGGTTATATATACGTCAAAACCTTTCCGCGCACACCGCTGCGAACCTCTTACGTCAATGCTTAACGGCTTGACTCCAAAGGGTCAGAGTTAGACAAGACGCTGCAGCGCCATTCATTTTCAGGGCTATTTGCTAGTTAGGGTTCATCTTTTAGATACACCAATTAGTTCTGATATTGTGATTATTTCATAGTGTTGAAGAGAAAACGATCACTGGACTAGATAAGATGAAAATACTTGAAGTAAATGTTGAATTTAGCGATATGAAGATTTGAGGATTGGGTTACCCGTTGGGGGGATATTTGTAGAGCTTCTGAGCGGGCAAATATTTGTTTGTCCTTCCTAAGAGGGGATGATCATGATCTCACCCCCACCCCTCACTCATCTCATTCCCATCTTACTTTATTTGGTATTACTTGGATTTGCTATCATTTTTAAGGGATGATACTCAGGAGGACAACACCACTAACTTTATCATGGGCCTAACACTCCATGTTATTGAGATCCACTCAATTCAAAAACGAAAAGAAATAAATAAATAAAAAATAGTGTATGGACATAATAACTCCGTATTGTCACGATATGATTTAATCATGGAAATATGTGGAAGAATAAGATGTATACAACAGGGGTGGCCAACCCAAATGATCTTGCGGGCCACTTTGGAAATGCATTATAATCCCGCGGGCCGCATATAAAATTATATATATATATCTCCATATTAGATTTGGACCCACCACAAAATTTAAAACAGAATGAATTATTATTATTGTTTTTATTATTATTCATACATATTAACATAGATAATATAATAATGAAATGATCGAATAATATTTAATTTATTTAAATAGTGAGATATTTGTTTCTGAACTCTTTCACTTAGCTTTTGCAAGTCGATCTCAATGCGTGTTTTGTGTGCAAAAACATATTTTGTAAAATTGTGATGAATCTCGTGGGCCGGAAAATTATTCAAGGCTGGCCGCGGGTTGGCCACTTCTGGTTTACAGGGAGAGCAGAAACTTGGTTTATTACAAAACATTCGATCTGGTGAAGTACATTGCCTATGACGCACTGATGACTTTTTTAAGATTGGAACATACTCGTATACTGTAACTGTTCGTAGATTTTATCTGTAATATTTATATAATTTATACTTGAACATTTCAATTATTTACTATTCAACTGGAAGTGAGAATTGAATTGGTTTATTGTCAATTACTATGAAAAAAAAAAAAAAAAAATAATAGAATAATAAAAGCAAGAGCTGAAATTACGATAAGATTATTATCATAATCCGTAAACGCTCCGCTAAAGCGTTACTGTGTACATTACTTTGAAACAAATAAAAAATAAAAAACTCGCTTGGCAAAAAAAAAATCAGATTCATGTCTGAGAGAGGAGAAGGGTAAAGGATGAGCCTGTGTATCCTACTGAAGAAGTCCTGGAGGACCTTCATGGCTTGGCTAGGATTGGGAGGACGGGTGGGTGGGGCTAGGAATCTGGAAGCTGGAGCTGGAGAGGGAGGATCGAGTCAATATCCAGGGAGGGAGCTGGAGCGAGGGGGCCAGCCACCAATGGGGGGCCTGGATGGGGGGGTCACGTGACGACTGGGGGCAGAGGCCCGGGCCTAGCCCGCACAGTCGGGGCCTCCCAGCCACAGAGGGAGCATCAGATAGGCATATCGTAGGACAACTCTCTGAGGTAGGCACTAGGACCACAGCATTGGACGGCGCCATGCTACACACTAGGACAGTTAACCACACACATACGAACTGCATGACAGCACTAGTCTACGCTCCCATGTGCATGCGCTATTTGTCACACCTTCATTACAGCTTATGCAAATTTAGAATCAACTCTTAGCAACAAACACTGATAACAACACTAGTCTAACAAATCCTGAGCTAGCACCACCTATGTACTGCTTGACAACACCAAACTAACAAAGCTTGAGTTAGCGCAACCTCTGTTCTGCTTGACAACACCAGTTTTACAAAGCTTGAGTTAGCGCAACCTCTGTACTGCTTGACAACACCAGTCTTACAACGCTTGAGTTAGCACCATCTCTGTAATGCTTGACACCGGTCTTACAACTCTTCCTTTGCGGATTGCTGACCCCAGGTTACACATATTGCTGCTCTGCATGACAACACTTCAGTTAGCCCCATTGTACATTACAACACATGCGTCGCGACGGTCATTTCGACCAGAGGTTTTCCTACACCCCCTCCCTTGAGGAAGAGTGATACCCCTCCATATTAAATTTCACAGCCCCCAGGGGGTGCATACAGTTCATTCTATTTTCAAAATATTTCGAATCATTGATGTTTTGTATATATCAAAATGTTTACTTTAGTGCACAACAAACCGATGGATTACTGAATTATTTTAATTTTTTTTTAAGTTATTCAAACAAAAAGCCCTCTCATGAGTCCCCCCTACAGCTTATGTCTGACACCCCAATCAAAAAGTCTGACAACATCCCTGATTCTGACAACACCTCACTGTCTAGCAGTGAGAACACATCCAAAACACCGTTAAGATGCTTCTGCTTACATCTCGGGTCTTACCTACATACCTAAGAATTAGTGCAATTTTTCTATTTTGAGTTTAACTTTTTTTATTAAAAGTTACCAAACATTCATAGCATATGAGAAATTACATATTATCTGAGAAGTTTTTTTTAATTTTATTTTTGAACTTTGTTGCCGCAAAGTTCAAAATGAGTAAATAAATACAATGTTTACTAATAAATATAAACCACAATTATTCACTCAGGTTGTTCAGTGGCGCAGAAGGGGCGAGGGAGGGGGGGGGGGGGGGGGGGAGAGAGTGTTAACTTGAAATTTTGGAGTCAGCAATGGTTTGTTTTGGGGCGCTAATATCACTCAGGTAGCATGCTTGTCTTTGTTTTTTTGGATGTAAGGTCCTTGGTGTGGGAGGTTAAGCAATAGTCCCGAGCCTGTACGATGTGAGATACCTGCTAAAGACACCTCCTACTCTAGGTGAATAAAACAAGATAGGCAACATTGAGTCGGGCTCATGTCCACCAGATAGACAAAAGAGCACTCTAGTAGTATAGTTATATGTTGTTGAAGCCCGGGCATGAGTCACAATGACTAACAATAGTTCATATAATTGTACTTCCTGTCTAACTTCCCGTTCATTCCGCCATCTTGTTGGGAATATTTTGTTTCTTTCTTATATTTTCAAACATTGTATAATTCATTACAGTACTACCCAAAATATATGTACATAAACCAAAATACAATGATAATAATACAAACAAAAAGCAAACATTTGTATAGAAAAATAGCGTGAACATATAAACATACAGGAGACATGAAGCGTACTTGCCTTCAAGCATGCGTACCTCGCATTACTGTCAATATAACATTTGCTTCCTTGCGCCTTGAAGCTTTAGATTATATATATATATTTTTTTTTTTTAAATAAAAATGTAATGTATGATTTAAAAATTTTGCACTTTGAAATTTATTTATAATTCTTAATTACGAAATCATTAGTTGCATAGAAAAGAAAGTGCTTGTTTTTTTTTTTTTGTCGAAATGAGAACTAAGAAACTACAGTGGTATTGAGTTATTTCAGGAAAATATTTTGGCGGTAAGGTGGACTTAGGCGGGAAATTTCACTTAGAAATCTCTGGTTTTTATCCCCTTGTCCTCGAAATTTCTCTTACTTCAAAATCTTAAATATATCAGTCTCAAATAGTGTAATATGTCACTTCACGTAACGCCCGGCGTAGACTGAAATGAATTAAAAATTACCTTATTTGACTGGATTCCTCTCCTAATATCTTGGAATATATTGAAGTTATAAAACTGGAATTTTGCACGAAGTTAAAGGGTTATATGTAGACCCACCCTTAAATAGATGGGGGAAAAAAATATAATAAACAGAAAATATTATGTAAAATCGTCAAATGTAGTTTTGAATATTGTCAACAGCTGCTCTATCTGCCTGCGGTAGAAAATTAAAATCTGAAATGACGTAAAAATTCAATCTTTTAATGTGATTATTAACTCATTTCTGTAAAAGGTTGCGTTACGTGAAATGAAAAACACGACTCATAGGGTTGACATTCGAAACTATCTCCTACAAGAACTATGTACAGTGAAACCTCTGTTAGACGGACACCCATGGGGCCGTGGAAGTTGTCCGTCCAGCAGAGGTGTCCTCCTAACAGAGGGAAAAGGAAAATAGAAGGCAAATTGATTAGGATGATAGCTATCTTTTCTAAACACGTGTATCGTATGTAAAAAATATTGTTTATTGGACAACTGAATACAGTTTTAAAAAATAGGAAATTTGTAATAAAATCAGAAATTTGTACTAGAATCCGAACATAAAGAATGGTACAACGTCTAAGTTCGAAACAAATCGGACATTTTCTTTTGTTTCAATTTTTTTTCCTAAATCGAGTTTTTAATATTGTCCTCTACCTGAGAAATGAAAAAAAATGACGAAGCATCGTTTGCTTGGAGGCAATAACGCTTGATTAAGTTCGCGTAGTGCAGATCATCTGATGAACTGATAGGTACCTCGAATTTTCCTGATCAAACTGTGAAGTCAGGGGCTCAATTTCTTGTTGAGAAAACACAGGTGCACTACGTGGAAAGTTTGGTAGGTTGGTAGTACAAAGAGAAGTCTAAGAACATAATAAAAATCAACCCGTTCCGAATTCACAGAATAAACATCAACTGTCCTTCTAAAAGTGAATTCTAAGAACGTATTAGAGGCCTGCCTGTCCTTCCAACAGAGGTAGTCTGCTCTTCTCGGTACTAGATTTCACTGTCCGCGTCCGTCCAAGAGAGGGTCCGCCTAAGAGAGGGCAAATGTGTTGAAATCCCTTTATATTCTGCCGGGACCGTAAAAGATTGTCAGCCCACCAGGGGTGTCCGGCTATCAGAGGTGACCGCCAAGAGAGGTTTCACTGTACTTTTAAAAAAGACAAAACTACTATTCTATTGGGAGTAAATAGGGCAAAACCCATCCACAGGGCGATTTCAGGCTTTTAATGTTGCTAAATTTCACAACCAAGAAATAATACCACGTGAAAGAGGGCTAAAATTCTAAAACAAAGCTGTCTATATATATATATATATATTTTTTTTTTAAACTTTGTATAGTTTTGAAGCTATATCGTTTTGATCCGGTTTACATAGGACACTTGCTATATAAAAATGCAATATAAACACAATAATATTGTAAGAGCAAAGTCGAGACACAAAAAATATTTTGGAAAAGTGCAGACAGATATATATTGGTTGTTTAAACACTAAGAAAAACATATCGATACAGTAAATATCAAAACAAAAAAAATACTAATACAAATATATCGATATTTTGTTAAGCATAATCGATATACTGCATCCCTGGTTCTCACTACCTACGTTGGTGGGGCTAAACGTCGACATACGGCTTCAGTATATTTCCTCGTCAGTTACAGTGGTTAGTTCCTATATTCTCCTGAATGTTGTAGTTTCTTGGTTCTCATATTTTTATAAAAACATATACAAGAAATCTCGTTATAACGCTTCGATGGATCCCAGAAAAATGAATCAGCGTAATGAAAACAGAGTTGTAAGCGTATATATATATATATTTTGTTTTTGAAATGTGTTTTTCAAATTATTTCAAGAGATTTTTTTGTTTACGTCATAAATTATAAACGATATCTTATAAAATATACTTTTTTTTTTTCCTTTTATTTTACTAGTTCAGCATATCACATGCTATGTAGGTATAAATATGGACATAAAATAAATAACATTTAAAATAACAGATCGGCGTCGTCTCATCTTGAGCACAACCTAAGACTGCTTATAGAATTTAACAAATAGATGGAAATAAATGTAAAAGAATAAATGTATAAATAAAAAATGAAAGAAGGTAAACTTTAACATTTGGTCTCTAAGGGAGGATGTCTTGAGGGAGCCGTGGCTTGAGTCTGGGGGCTGGAGTCGTCTTTCCTAGTTCGTAGTACGCTGGTCCTGCTGCGGTGTTTAGAGAATCCAGAAACTTCTTGGTAACCCTCTTCACGAAGTCCTCAACATATGACATGCCTAGTTCTTCGTGAAGCTGCTTGTTCCTCACGAACCATGGCGCATTTACTGCCGTGCGCAAAACTTTATTTTGTAGCTTCTGGAACCCTTCAAGTTTTTTACCAGATGGTAGCCCCCAGACCGGGCATGCATACGTGTATAGAGGCCGAATGATGGTCTTGTATATGAGAAGGCTGCATCTTGTCTTGAGCCTGGAGGTCCTGTTAATTAGAGGATACAAGATGGAGATGCGTGCGTAGGCCTGGTTCAATTATAAAATATACGTAGGCCCTGAAATAAAGTAGTTTCAATTTTCGTCTCATCTCGGCCAAAATCTAATCTATATCGTAAGTAAGTTCATTGATTACAATCTTTTTCGAGTAAAGAAATTTAAATCACAAACATATAAAATGAAATAAAATGCATACAGAAATTTCAAAATGTAATGACATTACACATATGTACATTAAAATATACAATATGGTAACATATACAAGTTGTGGAACTGAACAGGGGAGGGGGTAGTTAGGATTTCCTCGAGAGGAAAGGAGGATTTCCTAATAAAGACAGTAACTCGTTTTAACTGGAATGCTAGTTCGGTGTATAGCCGGGGGCCCATTTGTATCTAAAACCTTCCGGTGAAAAACGTGCTACCAACTTGATAATAACACTATTTAAAGGGGGAAAAAAACGAAAACGAATGAAACAGTACAGTAGAACCTCGATTATCCGGAGTAATGGGGGGGGGGGGGGGGGGGGGGGAGGCCGCACGGATAAATGATAACCTCGGTTTATCGAGACACTTTTTATTTAATGTACATTGCCATGTTGTAACGTTATGAGGGCTTGCAATATGAAGTAATCCTTCTTGCGGTAATCCTTCTACTCCTGACATATTCGATACCAAACTCAGGGGAGTATTTGATGTAAAAATTAAAAACGAAAAATGTCCAGAATATTGAAACCTCCGATTTTCAGAAAACAATTTTGAAAAAGCGGTTCAGATAATTCATAATCGAGTTCCCCTATATATTATAAAGTTGAAGTACCACGTATTCATTGTCATTAATAATTAATTATTGATTTTGCAAGTAGCCAGTATTTCATTATTATTCTCATTAATATCAAGTTCAACTTAGTTCTTAAAATTCTCGGGTGTTTGGACAAAAGGGCTTAAGTGGGAGTTAAAGGGGAATTTCTGAAGGGTTGAAAAATTCCTGCAAATCAGGAAAAACACATTTATATTACTTGAAATATTATCCTTTTTTGCGGTTTGAAATGATTTTCCTTACTTCAGTTCTAATTTTTCTCAAATTCATGACGTCATGGAAGTAAAAATTTTGCTGTTTGAAGAAGTTGAGGAGGACCTGAACTGGTTCCATTGCTTGACTTGTCTGAATGTTTTCTTCTTTAGCGCCAAAATTGTCATCATTGTCACTCTTATCGTCCTCTGAATCAGCCTCGCAAGTTTCTAGGAAACTATACATATTCCTTACACAGCACGGATAATCGAGACACGGTTAATCGAGGTTCTACTGTATTTTTAGATTGGGTAATACAAGGCAAGGTGGCAAGGTTGGACTGGTGGTGGGAATGGATGGAGAGGGGGTGCTTTCTGGCCCTAAATTTTAGTTTCTGTTTGTTTTTTATGTTTGTCGTTTATATCTTAGATTCAACTTGTTTTTTGAGGCATCTCATTCAGAAGAGTTATAACGAGATTTCACTCTATCTACATACAGTGGGTGTTCATTCATACAGTATGTTTTTTCCCATTTTAAATTTCTTTAAAGTATTTATGGTTCAGATTATCTGATATAATAAAGTTAACTAATAAACAAATATTATTATTATATTAACAAATTTTCTTAATAACAATTCATTATTAAATAATCAGCAAAGAAATTTGTAGTTTTGAAGAAAAAAAAAACAGACTTCATAAAGCTTTAAAATGATCATTTGATGTAGCTAACACTGATATAATATCTGTATCTCGAAGGTAAAGGACACTACGTCCATTTTCTTATGAAATGTAGTTGACACCATGTTCGCGATGTAGATTTTTCGCTCTGTACAGTGATATAAAGCACTATAAATAGCGAAAATTGCATAAAACAATACTTATTATAAACGAAGAAAACTGAAAATGAAGTTGAAAAAAATCAAAAACTTTTTTGTACTGAAAAATGACATTTTTGTGACTTGATGTCCTTTACCTCCGATATTTATCAGATATTTAATACTGGTTCTGACCCTTCTATATAGACGGATGATAGCCTGCAGTCCCCTGGCCATGAAACTAACTTAATTAACTGTCACCTCTTGTCCATCTCTTTCAAACAAGTCCTTCCGGGATGAACAACATTTTTTACCGGCTTTTTCCCCCGAAATTGACCAAAATATCCTACTGTGTTCAGATCCTCTGATTGTGACAGTTTCATATAAACGACAGGTACTATACAGGAGCCTTCTCCCAACCCGTATGTTTGGTCATCTCAAAGAAAATAATAACTATTTATTTTTGTACAATTTGCCCCGCAATACGAGTATGGTCCACCATCAGTGTTCATAATACCTTCTCTAAGGGCCAGCTCTCTCACCCTCACACCCTAATATTACCACCCCCCTGTGTTTTACTGCTGAGGTAACATTTCTTGGATTTAGACCAATAGAACTGCGTCCAGCTTACTATCACCTCGTTTTCCCAAACATCTCAAATGTATGAATACTTTTTTTTTTTGCAATAAAATATATATTTTTTACCTTTAACATTAAATTTTGGTGCTCTGAGTTTATCAAATTTTCTTTGTATATATATATGTTTGTTAGCAACTGTACAAATATTTGATATAGAATATTTTGTGTTGCAACTAGCCAGAGAAAACAACCTCAATAGAAACATACTGTATGAATAGTATTTCTTCGTACCCACTGTATATTCATATACCTACATTACAAACTACTAAACAAATGTTTTTGTCTTGAAGCAGCGGTTTCCACTCAGTTTATAATGCCACTTTCCCTATGGTACAAGCAAAATTTAAAAAAAATAAAAATAATAATAGTATGTGACTCCTTGTATGATTTTTCGCGCTGAATTCAGATCTGTAATTAGTTTATTTCGTTGAGTATGAAAAAATAAAAAAATGTGTTTATTATACATATTTCTGGATTGTCAGGGTTAAAAAAATAATTAGTTAAATCAAAAATCATTCTTAAATAATCTGTCTACAAGCGTATGTAATAGCAATAAATAGTAGTATTGTTTTTGTATACTTGTTTTTATTTTTTAATGCTTTAAAAAGAGTATATTTCTATATCAAATAGGAAGAGATGTGACAACATTGTGAACATACTGAAACCTGTAATTTTTTCTGTAGTATAAAAATCAATAACTGCTGAGTCGATAATTGACAATAATTTGTGGCAATTATCGGCATCGTTCTTTCCCAGTACGAGTTACCCAACCGCGATGTCGTCCGCCTATCTATTCATTACACCGCCAATTATTGAGGTTTCTGTGTTAAACCCTCCCCCCCATACTCTTCGGCCAATTTGACTGAAGATCAATAGGTATCGTCTTTGTGGGGTTCTGGTTACACATGTAAAATTTCGTCTCGATATAGTAGTATTCATTCTATCGGGATCAATTTATGTCGGCACCGAGTAGAGGGTAACGTAATTTCACGTAAAGCCTGGTCAATTCATAATAGCGAACCTGAAATGGCGTAAAAATCTATTCAAATGAGGTAATTTGTAATTCATTTCCGGTTTCAGTGCCGGCTTTACGTGAAAATGGCTAAGCATTCCGTGAATCTACATGTTACTCTTTTTACGCAGTGATTTGCACGACATATATGTATATGTACGCATGCGTGGTATGATATATGAATATATTGGGTGGTACTTGTCTTTCAGACCATTTAACTAGATGGTACGCCAAATAAAAGCTTTGGGAACTGCTGCTTCTTTAAAGACTCCCCTTTCCAAGTTCTCCATAATTTTTTTGGACTGTTTTTTTTTTTTTTTTACTTAAAAAAAATTCAATATAGGTCGAAAAGTAATATTGATTCCCCTCCAAAAAAACAAAAAAAAAACAACTTGCTGAGAGAGAAAGAAAGTGGCTGGAAGAGGGCAGCGGACTAGATGTCTGATCCTCCGGCTGAAATCGTCAAGTGTACGATGGGGGAGGTGCGGATCTCAACGGTAGAAGTGGACAACATGGCCACTCTGCCTGTGGGGGGCGGTCGGCAACAGCAACAGTCGAGACCTGGTCCGGACTTGACTCCGGAGAGGAACAATGTGACTAACAAGGAGATGGAGGCCAAGAAGCAGCCACCTCCTCAGACACACCAACATCAGCATCAGCAGACGGAACCCAAGAGGTAATAATAATATAATGTATTGTTCTATCATATGATATTTGGATACGCCATACAGTTGTGTACATCAGAAAAGCTTATAAAACTATACAAATCGACCTATATTAAATCAGAATACAAACATGTTTGAGATGAATATTTAATAAAAATGAAATAAATAAATTAATAATATTAATAAATACAATAACTGTTTTTATTAAATGTTTAGTTACAAATATTTTATATTTATATTTCTCCAAGAGAAATTTTCTTTCACAACGATATTTCGGGTTTATTTCACTCTCCTTCCTCAAGACACAATGAGCGAAATATAAAAAAAATGTATATATATATATATATAAATGAATAAATTACCAAATAACAATAACAAGTAAATAGTAAATAACTATTAATGATAATAATAAAAATATTATACAAAAATTGATTATAATAGAACTTGCAGGATATTGATAGAGAATCTCTGCCAAGAAAATAGAAATGAAATAAAGTATGAATTAACGCTTTTATATCGAATCACGAATTTTATATTATTCTAATTTTTCTTTTTGGAACATTCAAAAAAAAAAAAACTGAAAGCCCCTTCCCTGTTTTTTCGGTTCCCTTTAACAGGAAACTTGTACATTTGAAATTTTGTGGGAATATGTTCTATTCTATCGATAGTTATCGTATTCACAGACATACATGATTTTTTTTGTGGATTCAATGGGTCGAAAACAAAAACGAATTTCTGACCGATTACATAACTTCCCCTATACTTGGTATAGCTAAAAAAAATGTACACAGTGGAATGGAGGTTCTTTATACTACAAACGTGCTAGTTGTAGGGATGTGGGAGACCTAAATGTTGTCTACCCAGCTTTATTAGGATAAGGGTCTTGAACAAGTACCAAGTACCTGACATCACACAGGCTTGGCACTGTCATTTAACGTCTCCTTTGAAGCTCGGCGTCCTGAACGTTTTGTAAACTCCTAGATAACAAAAACAAGGGCTTCAGCCGGTTTTGAACCCGGTATTTTGAGCTGAGCAGGCAAGCACGCTACCCTTCATCTATAGGCGCCCTCTTGAAAAATAATAAAGAAACAAGTAGATGACAGCAAAATTTACTGATAATTATGTCAGAGAGCCATGAAATCCTTTAAAACACTTCTTGGACTGACTCCAGATCCCATTCTGTTTTTGCCTTTTCAAACAAGAGAATAAAAACTTGGTTTCCGTCTAAATATCTTTCTAGAAGATTGAAACGTTTATCCGTAATCCTTCGGATAGAATGAGAGTGATCGGGCATCACTCACCACTCTAAATAACTTTCTCCCTCTCTCTTCTCAAAATAATTTCATACTGGGTTCATGAAAGTAATGAGGTGGCATTGTACAGCGTAATTCTCAAAGTGACTATAAATATTTCTTACGAAAATTTTTCTTTCATATTTTGAGAGACTATAACTTTGATGCGAAACTGAAATAAGGAAGAGAAACTTTGCGGCAAACAAGTGCTTCTATGGTCACAGCAAGCACTTCAGAAGCAACTACATATCCAGGCAGACTAAAGTCGTTCCATATAAGACATTTATCTGCCCAGTTCTTCTGTATGGCTCAGAAACCTGGACATCTTCGAAAATAATCGAACAGAGGTTCGAAAGGAAGGTTCTGCGCAGAATATTTGGAGGAGTGCAAGTAGGCCATGCATGGCGCAGACGCAACAACCAGGAGCTCTACGAACTATATAGAGAACTAGATGTCCTGAAAGTCATGAAGATTGGGCGGTTAAGATGGGCAGGACATGTCGCCAGGATGGAAGCTGAGGAATTGCCGAAGAAGCTGCTAATGGAGCCCATTCATGGAGTAAGATGGCGAGGGAGACCTAAGCTGAGATGGGCAGATGGTGTGGCAGAAGATGCCTATAATCCGCATCAGGAACTGGATGGCAGCCGCACAGGGTCGAGACAATTGGCGGCTGTTGGTGGAGGAGGCCAGGACCCGTCACCGGGTTGTAGCGCCATGATAAATACATAGATAACTTTGATGGCCGTATTGATCCTATCTCAAATCTAAGGTCACATTAGCGAATGGAAATTTGAAAGAAACATTTTTGGTAAGAACCAATTTTTCGATAGGACTGACCGTTTTGGGGTAAATCAGGGGAACGTCTAAAAAATGTATGTTTCAAAAGTACTGTTCTGGACGTTTTCGGTATGTATCTCGAAAACAGGACGAGCCATTTCATTTTTATAAAGAAAACTGCAAGGAGATGGCTGTGTGTACATTGGGACCGCGTAGGCTAGAGAAAAATTGTTCATGTCTGCAGAAAACTACCGTGGAAAACGAAAGATGAACCGACAACAGTTCATAGCCACACTTGGTGATGTTCATTAAAGGAAAGAACACTTGGAAATATAAAAATACACTTGAATAACTCGCTGGTGAATCGCCGGAAATGTACTTCCCCAGTAGGAAATTGATCAATCAAGTTTTCCCTCTCCCTCCAAAACCAATAGACCATTTACTAAATATCAGTGATTCACGTACATAGGGGCTTCTGAATCCTCATGCTGAACGTTGGGTTCGATACATTGAGTTGAGCTCTCTTCCTCTCATCCGTCCAAAGTTTCATGTCGATACTTTTATTTATTATAGACAGCCCAGCCCCTCTTCCCTTTGCCCGATTTGGTTAAAACCCAAAAGACTTCTGGATACACATAATAATAGAAATAATAATAATAAATTTATTTCAGTTAAACCAATACATGGTATATAGGATACGTCAAAAGAATTTATACATTAAGATAGCTTATAAATCAGATTTATAACTACTTGAGTATAACACACGTGTGATTAGTAGTAATAACAAATCTATTTAAAAAAAAGTAACATTAAATTAATAAAAACTGAATTAATAAATACCTAAAAATATATGAGAATAAAAAATAATAAGTACACTATTTTCAATTTAATAAAAATTAAGATAACTATTTTTCAAAAAAATTTCGGAAGTGTCTTTATCCCAACGATGTTTCGGTACGTTCTTACGTCCCTTCATCAGGTCCCAATGTGCAAGATATAGAAAAGAAAAATAAAACAATGTAACTATAACAGTATATAAAAAAAATAAATATATATATATATATATGTATATATATATATAAAATAAAATATATATATATATATATATACATATATATATAAAATAAAATAAATATATATATATATATATATATATTTTTATATATTGTTATAGTTACATTGTTTTCTTTTTCTTTTCTATATCTTGCACATTGGGACCTGATGAAGGGACGTAAGAACGTCCCGAAACATGGTTGGGATAAAGAGACTTCCGAAATTTTTTTTGAAAAATCGTTATATATATACAAATCAATTATAAATGAATAAATTTAAAAAAATCTAAATAAATAAATAAAAAATATATAAATGAATAAATTAAAAAAATCTAAATAAATAAATAAAAAATATATAAATGAAAAAATAAAAAATTATAAATGAATAAATAAAACAATAACGTACATACATGTTATATATAAAATGTCATGTTTAGTATCATGGTGTTGGAAAACATGCAATTTTGGTGAAAACTCAACATTGAATTTGTTATCCTCTACACTTCGTACATCTGGGGAAATAAAATGACAGGTTCTACTTAAGTCCGATAGGTGTGTCTGGTCGAGTCCATTCCTCCCGCTAACTGATCGTATCCTCCCTGTTTATATCATCATACTTCCACTGAAGCTCCTTCACGGTTCGTGTGACCATATCGTCTGCATAGTGTTGTACTCCGTGTCATTCAATTTGGAATTAAATTGGAGCCAATTGTTCTTTTGAAACAAGATGGTTTAATGAATGAATGAAGGACTGACCGATTGGTGATGAATGGCTGGACACAATGTCTCAATGAGCTGCAGGTATTGAAAGTGTCCTACTATTGAATTAATGAATGGGCCCTCATCCCCCCCCCTCAATAACCCTCTCTTTATTGACACTTGTATGACTATATAACAAGATATCTCAGTCTGTTATGGTTATAATGTTATTTTGAACGTATGACTATATAACAAGATATCTCATAGTCTGTTATGGTTATAATGTTATTTTGAACGTATGACTATATAACAAGATATCTTACAGTCTGTTATGGTTATAATGGTATTTTCAACAGACTAGATTCTAGATATACCTCTAGAAATTACACACTTGTCCTTGCATTGATACTACGAATTTTACTAAAATTTGCGATCTGATATGATGAAGGTAACCTGTAAACATGCTTTTCTTGTGAATTTTCTTTGAAATTAATTTGCCTTTAAAATACTTATTTGACTTTTCAAACTTTCCCAAGCTTTCAGAAAGTGTGTATAAAAGAATTGCTTGGGTTTCTTTTTGTAAGCTGTCACAGCCACAAAGTTGGAAAAGTAAAAAAGTTGAAAAAAGCCTTGAAATAAAGTTTAGTTTTTTTTTTGTATTTTTTGGCTAAAAAATAAAATAAAAATAATTAACTTTTAGTTTAGAAGGGCGATGAGGGGGTAAATGTTGAAACATTGCGTTACGTAATTTATGGACGCCCTCTAACATGGTCCTAACGCCCAGTTCCACAGCCTTCGATTAAAATGATTATTAAGATTTAATCGAGAATTTAATTGGGGTTAATTGTAAAGTGTAACCACTATGAAATGTTGGTTTTTGATTAGTTAGTTATTGCAACTCATGCCCGGGCTTTAACTACGAAGTCATATCGCCTACTACCAGAGCGCTCTGGTGGACATGAGCTCCCGAGTCTTAAATATTGCCTAACCTGTTTTATTTACCTTAGGGATTAACCTGACATTGTACAGATTCGGGATCATCGCTCAACGTCCCATCCGGAAGACGATTTTTTTTTCACCTCCCTAGGACCTTGGCCAGGTTTAGAACCCGCGATTTTGAGCTCAGTGGGCAAAGACGCTACCTAACTTTGAGCTACCGGCGAGTCCGTTTGTAACGGCAATGCTGATTGGTCGATAGACTGGTTGATAGTTCCCGTAGGTGGCTACATATAATATTTGTTTGCGAAAATGTGCGATATGATGGAAAGACCTTTCAAATTAGTTAATACAGTAGAGCCCCGCTAATCCGGACTAGATGGGACCCCGTCCGGATTACCGAAAGTCCGGATTAAACGGAATTTGCTGTAAAATGCATATGACAAATTTTTTTTAAAAATATTTAGCGCGCCGTCTTCTTTGTCGGCACTTTTTCAAGGTTGCCAACTGAGTAAGTCAAGTCAAACCCTCTCTTTGAATTATTTTTGTACTTACCGCTCGCTAAATTAAATGTTTAGTTTACTAAATTTGAATTAGTTTTTTTAAAAATCCTGTCCGGATTAACCGGATGTCCGTATAATCGGTGTTCGGATTAGCGGTACTCTACTGTAGCTAATTAAAAGAAGTTATTAGAGATTTGTAAGAAATATGACTGTGCTGCATGTTTATAAATTAATAATAACAAAATCGTTCTCTTGTTATCTAGTCTCATTATTTATAATCTCTCTACAATAAATATAAATTTATATATATTATATTAATTCCGGAAAATTTCGAACATTCTATTATACATTTACATAGTTTTTTAAGCTTTCAAAATGAAGAGGAAGTAAGCAGAAATTTAAATTAAATTTTTGGAAGTTAACTGGGTAGACGAAAGGTACAAAATGTACATACCTTCTGGGAACATGGTACAGTTTGTGCTAGGACTTGTTATCCCTTCTGTGATTGTTTTGTTAACTATACGTATGTATGTGTTCTTCTCACAATTAGTTTTGTATAAGTTCTCCTTTCGACTACGATAGTGCTATTGGAGAATAGAGAATAAAGAGTTACTTACTATAGAGTGTGGATCATTTATTCAGCCACAAATGGGACTCAGAAGTTGTTAATTCTGTGACAATATTATTATTCTCCTCAGGAGGCTGGATGAAGGAAGGACATCTTCTGTTTAATTGTCATAAAGAAATGAGGAAGGATGTTAAGATTTCTATGTGTGTGGCACCTTACATGGCCTATCCAAGGGGGGAATGCCGCCTCTGCCGGCTACCTGCTAGCAGCCTCATGGTCGTGACATACATACTTTTCTATGTATTATATTAATTGTTTAGTTTAACTTCCTTATCTACTTCTAACTAGAGCAGTAAGGACGAACGCCTCCTCCTAGCTTTATAATCTACTATAGTCAGATTATTTTTAGTGTTCGAGTAAATTTATATAAATATATAAAATTAAATGTTTCTCTGTTTGTTCCATCATCACGGGGAACATATTTCAAGCAAACTTCATATTTTGAATCTGCCTATTCACAAGCGATTCAGGAAAAGTTATGAAGAATTTATAAAAATGACCACTGCATCGCTGAATGCCGCAAGCGAGGGGAGCGCACGAGTATTCCAAGCTCTTGCTCCAGCAACAAAATAGGAAAAATAGTAAGGCTTATGGTTTGTGTGAGACTGCTGTAAGAGGAATAGTCTTTTGTTGGGATGTAATATTTTAAAAATTAGTTTCAAACATGTGTACATCACAGTCAAGAATAAATCGAGAATATATGATGGATATGTGACATCACGGAGAAAGATTAGGGACGTATCGAGTAGAGTTGTTATAGAAACTTTCAGTCGCTGAAGAGAATGTGCTGATAGTAAAAAAAAGAACAGAGGGCAAATATTAAACAGAGAAAATGAAGATATACGTTCTGCATTCAAGTGATCTTTCCAAGATTTATCCTAACATAGTTGAGCATTTTTTTAAGTATTCTCTCAACGAATTGTTCTGGAGAACGATCATTTTCGTTCGTTCGTGCAAGAGATTGATTTTGATATTATCATTGATAATTTCGCACGACCCAAAGCAAGAAGAAAAACCGTTATGTAATTGATTATACAAAAAAATTTAATTTTATTATTTGAGTTTTTTTATTAATAATTTTATGTTAAAAAATCACAGAATAAAATATATTTTTCATAATTGTATTATCATATTTTTCATTATAACATGTATACCATCACAAAACAAACTGGGCGCCAAATCTGAATGGGTCTAGGGCGCAATCTAATTAACATCCGCCTCTGCCTATTCAGGGATGGGTTTTAGAATTCATGTGATTTCAAAATGAATGAGAGAGGTTTTGTTGGTAGTTTTCTCAGTTATTTTTGATCCTGCGTAAAAAAGTTATTGAATGAATATGAACGACATTTTCATTTTAAACATTTTTTTGAGCAAATTTGAAAATAACATTTTCCAGTAGTGAAAGAGGCTTGCTGTGAAAATAATCAGGTTGAGGTAAAGTAATATAATGCAATGTTACACCCCGAGAACAGGAGGTAACCTGCTAGTAATTTAAATTAATTATTAAATAAATATATTTAAGAATTAATGAATGTGAACTTTCCTATAGGGACGACACTCTGGACCAATGTCCCTAATTCCATTGCCATAGGAGCTGAGTTCTTAACTGTTGTTATAATATGTATTTTCATTATATTTTCTTTTATTGCTTCGTTTTGTAGTAGGATTTAGTTGGTGTTTACATTTAAAAAAATAGAAACTCTTATCATGTCTATTTAACAAAAATTGTGACCCCTCTACATATCTGTCTGTTCATAAAGATTATTGTACATATTTTGGGAAAATTGTGGAGTAAGTTTCCATGGAGGCTTCCATTATATTCTCATCTGCCAAGGTATTGGTTCGTTTTGAATTGGCAGATGAGGCAAGCTGGCCCTCCCTCCTTCTCTCCCCTCCACTCATCCCCTCCCTTATCACTGTCCTCTCTAGAACCTCAGTTAAGGTTACACCTTATTTATTTCATGATATCCTCATCTGCTAACTTAAATTACCAACTATATTTAACAAATCTAATAAACATTTTATTTTTATTTTTGTTTCAGAACGTCGCTGTTTATTGTTATGAGTTTTATTTACGCCAAACTTCTGGTCGTGATTTGCATAGCCTACGTCGTCTCGGAAGTTGTCACTCACAACCTGCCTCTTCCTTACTATGAGGTAAGTTTACATTTTGTATTTAGTTATATTTTTATCTGCAGTTTTTTTTTCCTCAAATTATTTTAAAAGGTTTTCTATTTCGAAGACTTTTCGGGCTATAAGCCCATCTTCAGAATCCATAAAATGTAAACTTTTATAGATTAATATTATTTAAATATTTTGTATATTATAATTTTATTATTAGTTACGTTAATTTTACGGTTCCAACTTTATAAGTGTGGAATTGTACTAATTTAGGTCCAAAATTCACTTTTCGTTGTGTTATAATATTTTAATTTCTTTAGTTCCCCAGAATGCTAAAAAACGTTTTAGTTACTTTACGAGGTATAGGGGACGTTAGGTAGTCTACCAGAAGCAGGATATCGGTTTTCAACAGAATTTAATTTTTCTACTTGTATATTCTGTAAGTGGTGCCTCCATGGACAAGCCTCTAGACCGGGGATGGTATATATTGTAAGATTTATTGTTATTGATAATATTTAAATTTAAAATAAAATTATGTTATTTGATGTTAATAAAAAAATTTTTTTAACTAAATGAATTTACCTTAAGATATTTACTAAATAAAATTGACTAACAGAATTTACATAAACAAAAAAATTAAATAAATCATAAATGATATAAAGAGAAAATTTACCAATTACACTTTGAGTAAAGCTCTAAAAAAATATATATAAATAACCCTGGGAAAAATTTATTCTACTGTACCTGTACCAATTTATTAATAAAAAACATATATCTCCCGATTTGTATAAAATACAACTAAAATACTTTACGTGTCCCGAAATGGTACATTCCAAAAGCCGTTGGTTCGAAGATGAAATTTTCTTTCTTTCTGATGTTATCTTTATTTCTTAATTCTGCTTTTTCGGTTTGTTATTATTGTTCATAGTGCTCCACTGATAACACTAAATACTGCTTAGAAGTTACATTTCATTTTCTTTCGATTGTTTTTATTTTCTTAATTCGTTTGTTCTCGTGCTGTTTACTTTCTGTTGGTTGATACTTAAAATTCTTCCTGATTTGATGTTAAATTTCTACCTTTTCTTAAGTTAAATTCTTAAAACAAAAATGTACGCAAATGTATAAAAATGTAGTTCCTTGTTGCTATGGTGACCATTGTTTACACTACAATATGTAAGCCCTCTCCAATAGAAACAAAAGACGTTGTCTTCCCACTGTTTTATTTATACCAGAACCGGTTTTCGACGCAACAGCGTCATCATCAGTGGTTCATCCACCCACACAGCACAGCGGTTGGAAGATAATTGGCCCAACCGCTGTGCTGTGTGGGTGGATGAACCACTGATGATGATGCTGTTGCGTCGAAAACCGGTTCTGGTATAAATAAAACAGTGGGAAGACAACGTCTTTTGTTTCTATTAGAAATCTCGTCCCACAACATCTTACTATCACATATAAGCCCTCTCCCGTTAATCTTGCCTATCTTTCCACTTGACTTTGATGTCCGACCTTTTTTAATATTTAAGGAAATATTTTCACTGAAGATGCATTTTCCTGTTTTTACTTCCCCGGCTGTACGAAGTACTTAACAGATTTTATTATATTTTGTATTATTTTATTAATTATAAATCTGGAAATACAGTAAGCCAAGCGTAGGATCCATGGTTTGTAAAATAAATAAAAACAAAGAACTTGTTTAATCTTTATATATTTATATTTCAAAAATCTATTTTACGGCCTACGCCATCGTCAGCACTAAATCCAAGATATAGTATAATGCGCAGTATTGTATTCGATTAAAAATGCTATGCTAAGTTTTCACCGGAATTTGCGACCCGATTTCATAAATAAAAAAAAAATAATAATTTTGTGTTTGTGAACACGATAACTTCCATTGTATCTGTATATTCGGAACCCCATAAGGACGACACTTATTGATTTTCAGTCAAATCGAATGAAGGCAAAGCAGGGATTTGAGGGGAGACTTCATTCAAAAACGCTAATTACTGTTGATGCCATGAATGCATTTGGACGGAATTCAGTATGAGGATTTAAAAATCCCTGACTATGAAAAACTCATGATTTCAGTGGGAGAGCGAAAACTTATTTGATTAATTCATGCTTGGGAAGTATATTGCCGGGGTTACCGACTTTTTTTTTTGAAAATTGATGTGGGTATTTTACGTATATAGGTTTAATATGCGGCCCCTGTCCTCACAATTGAGAGAGGATCGATCCATGCCTTGAGAGCTACTTGTCCGGCCAGCGTAGAGATGCCATCTACCAAGCCCACAGCCTGCAGCCATCCTCACATTAACTAGAAACAGTTTGGATGTACTCCCCTGCTAAATACTTTTTTCATTGACCGAGCGAAGCCAGGTCTTTCTTCTTGAGTTTGTTTGTGTGTTAGACGATATTTGTCCCATCTGGTCTCATATTGATATCAAATTTTTAGCTAGACTAGTCAGTTGGTTTGTTCCGAAGTTTTTTATTTCATTTTACTAGTTCAGCATATTACATGCTATGCTAGTAGGTATAAATATACACATAAAAAATAAATAACATATTAAAATAACAGATTGGTGTCGTCTCATCTTGAGATATAAATAAAAGATAATTCTGAAAGTAAACTTGAACACTTAATCTCTAAGGGAGGATGTCTAGAGGGAGCCGTGGCTTGAGTTTTGGGGCTGGAGTAATCTTCCTTAGTTCATAATACGCTGGACCTCCTGAGGTTTTTAGGAAATTCAGAAACAGAAAAAATAGGGGCGAAAGCTAAGAACTACTTGTATAACTACTACTGTAAACTGAAGTAAAATAAATACTTGTTTGTTTTCAGGAATACTGTAGTTGGAATGGTCCCGTGGTCCAATTTGTTTTTAAATATACAATTGATGTACTTTATATCTATTTCTTCATAAAATGTCTTAATGCCATAGGGCCCAGAAGCCCTTAGATGACCTAACAGCTGAAACTTCATATTTAGTATAGACCATGGGACATCGGGACGTTGAAGACAACTTGCCCTATTAACGGGTATCTCTCTCATATACACAGTTCACGCCCCACCAGATATTTCGTTGTTTTTGATTGATTTATTTTGACTTGGCTGTCCCCGTGGTCTAAACTATGTGTAAGTATGTACTTTCAGCGTTAGGTCATCTTGGGGCTTTTGTGGCAGTAGGAAATCTTATAGAGAAATAGATATAACGTATATCTATTTTATATATTTTTTTTTATACATTTTGAGAAGTCACGTAAAACTCTTGAAATGGTCATGGGCGAAACATAACTTTTTTGATTCATGTGACATGGCGCCCCACTTATCCGGCCATGATATCCATAAACATTTTTAACAGTGAAAATTAGAAACACCATAATATACACTTATTTTCAATTAGGATTTTTATTATTCAGTTAATATTAACATATTTTCATGCTATGAGTATGCAGCTAGTGTTTAATAAATGTGTATTTATGTTTCAGGGGTTTTTCACCTACTTGTACGGCGTGAGCATCCTGTTCTTGTTGTATGTCTTCTGCTTCCTGCTACAAGAGAGCGCATGTTGTCAGAGTACCGAACCTAAACCTGTAAAACCGAAGAAGGAGAAAAAGGAAAAAGAAAACAAGAAAAACCAGAAAAAAGAGAAAAAGGATAAAGAAAAAGAGAAGAAGGAGAAAGAGAAAGAGAAAGACAAGGATAAGAAGAAGGATGGTGGAGGTGGAGGGGGTAAGGAGGGGAAGGAGAAGGAAGGAGGAGGGGGAGGTGTGCAGCAGGCTCCTGTCCCCCCACCACCACCACCCCAACACCAGCAGCAACAGCCTCCCCACCGCAACTCCAGGTCAAACATATTCCAGGTAAAATAGACATGTTGCTTGTGTATGTGTAGATAGTAGGGGCTGCCGAGAGTCGATATTCAAACCTAGTCTCATAACATCGACCCCTTATTATCCATCTAAAAAAGGCCAAGAAGTTGGACTCCCCAGGAAGGCGTGAGAGCGGGGTAGTTGTGGTGAAACGAACAGAAAGAAGGGGTTGAACGCACTATCCAAACTATAGTAGCGCCGGTATATCTTGTCCCTTCGGGGGGGTGTGGCCAATTCGCTTGGAGGGGGGAAACGGTGTAGCCAATAGGAATCCATGAAAACGACGCGGTCGCATGGGAACGTCTCCCTATTGGCTATCCCTTCCCGTTTCTCCCCTCCAAACGAACTGACCACACCCCCCCGAAGGGACAAAATATACCGGCGCTACTATAGCCGTCCCCCCCCCCCCCCCCCCCCCCCCCCCCCGAGGGCTGATTTGTGTCACCGCGGCCAGAGTAGGCCTATTGTGTGCCCTGTGTGTGTTGGTCCCTACAGCAGCCCTGTATCTTTGATATAGTCCAGAATTCTTCTGCAGGTTCCTTCCATTATCTGCTTCGGTTCTGTTATGGCAGTTACGGCACTATAGCCATTACTTCAGTGTATAATATCGAGGATACTATCGGTTCCTCTAAATAGATAGCGCTTATGTAATTATAAAAATGATTATAGTTCATCCTTAAGGGAAAACTCGGACAATCCCAAAAACCCTGATTTTATTTTTATGTGAAAACTAAATATTTTTAAGACCACTTGACATGCTTGACGATGTCTGCATTAATGTTCTCAATTTTTTTTATTTTAATTCATTTTTATCGAATTTTTATCTTTAAAAAAAAAAAAAAAAAAAAAAAAAAAAATCCTTAATTTTGTGATAATAGAATAGATATTGGTTTTGGATATATTCTTTGGCCCATAATGAATTTGCAAATAATGCTTGTCTTCTGTGCAAAAGAGGTCGTAGGTTTTCTATCCAAGCATCTTAGGTTTAGGTAAGAATAAAGTAGGTAAACAAGGTCTTATCTCCATTCTTTGGGAAATGTACACATTCTCCGGGGAATGTGCACATTAACCGCTCTTGTCACTCCTTGCCTTAACTTTCTTACTTTTCTCAGATTCAAGTATTTTCCAATCAGATAATAAGAAAAGTATAAAGAAAATAATAAACAAATAAATTAGTGAAATTAATAGTCTAAAACCTGTGAAATTGAGCGAAAAGTCAGTCTTTTTAGTATTATTTTAAATATTTGTAATTTTTCATCCTTCAATGAACCCAAAAATTCATTGTTTTTTTGTCTAGTTTCATCTTTTGTCAGTGTATTAAAAAGCTTGACTCAGATGTAAGTATAGATTTTAGTTTTTTACCAATTTTATGTCCTTTTCTTATTTGTGGACATTTCAATACTCGATTGTACATTTATTTTAAAATTATTTTTGTTATATTCGAATCATTTATTTTATACTATTTATTCTTGCAATAATATAAACATTTATTTTTGTATATGAATGAAAAACGAAGAAGGAATCTCTAAAGTTAAACCGTGAAGAAAATAAACCTCCCTATGAACACAAATGAAACTGTAGCAGAGCCAGTGTTGCCAGACCATTGTTTAAAATTAATTTCATATAAACCCAATCAATCGTTTTATGTTCCTCCTAAATTTTCTTTTAGAAAAATACCTACATTTCCAAATATTAAAAATTAATAAGAATATGCATTTTATATTGAATACGTTAAGTATGCATTTGTAATATAGTTTAGGATAAAGAAGGGGTCCGGCAGCTCAAGAATACTTGCCTATTATGCTCAAGATTGCGGGTTTCGGAATCCGGGAAGGGGCCCTTAAATTATTATTTATTTATTTTATTTTTTTATCTGAGAGGTAACAAAACCCTAAACGTAGGTAAGCAACATTTAGGAGTCCCAGAGTAGAGCAGAAGGGATATGAACGTTGGATATTTGGGTCTCCCATCCAGTTTCATAGATTAGTTTTTTGATTCAAGAAGTTGAATGGATTCTTACGTCTAAAAATGTCTTTCTGTAAAAACAAGAGTTAAAAAAAAAATTCAATTAAAAAAAATAAAATTAGTAAGTGTGAAATGACATGTTTACTCTTGAGACATGAAGAAACGGATGTTTCGGTGAAGGTCAATAAAATAACTTACGCCTCGGATACAACATTTCGCCAGTTTTTAGTACGTGATGTCATTAAAAAATGTTGGCAGAAGGGTAATGATTAACAACTTTAAAAAAAATAAATAAATAAAATGAGTTATCTGCATGAACTAATTTTTAATATTTAAAAAAAAATGCATATACTTTTTTCACTGTGTGGTAAATATTTAGGCACAGGTGTAAAGGCGCATGTGGTTAAATTTTCACTGCATTTATATTTATTATAACCATGATTTAAGTAGGTTTCGTAAAACAACCAAACATTTTCATTTGAATTTTTTTTTTCATGTTATGATTGATCGAATATTTTATACAAATTTGAAACTGTTTAAATTGAACGAACAAAGAATATTTGTATAATATTTATTCTTGTTAGTTTATTTATGAATATAAAACAGATTTGGTGTTTATTTTATATCTGTTTTAGAGTTTTGGAGGTCCAATGCCAAAAAAACCATGATTTTGGTCTAATGTCTGTTTGTCTGTGAGCAGTCTAGCCTCTAGCTCCTCTCAGACAGAAAATCGTAATCATATTAAACTCACAATTTATTTGTTTTTTTCTTGGTGGTAGGCAGATGTAGTGGACTTGTTAAATAATTAATAAGATGTATCAGTCCAACATAGAATGTATTTTAACCACAACTAGTTTCGTCAGTCAAGCCGACATCATTAGGGGATGAATCTTATTGGAGAAGGGGTCTAAGGACTGGACACTTATCAGGGACCAGATGGACACTCCAGTCCTTTGTCCTCTTCTCCAATAAGATTCACCACCTCATGATGTCGGCTTCACTGACGAAACTAGTTGTGATTAAAATAAATTCTGTTGGACTGATATACATCTTGTTAATTATTTATTTGTTTCTTAGTAGCAACTACAAATAGCTCTTAGGACTTGTTCCAGATGATGTTTCGCGTCGCATCAGAAACATATCTTTTGTTTGGGCACTTTTAAATGTACACTTACTATTTGACAAAAGTCCTAGTTTTTTGAGGGATTAAAATGATTTATTAAGGATAAATTGAGCTAAGCTCCCTGTTGACTTCTTGAAACTCCCATGCAGTTCTTCAATGCATTTCTTTATGCTACTCATAAAGTGCATCATTTTGTCGACCATAAATTGATTTAATTTTGTAGAAATGGGGCTAATATGGCGGCCATTAGATTTTGTCCCTGTCTGAAAACACTAGGATCTATTATTTTCATTATAGCAACTAGCAAGTTACCCGCTGTTGCTAGTTATTATAACAGGGATCTTTAACGAGTACCTCACATCGTAGAGGTTCGGGACCATCGCTTAACGTCCCATCCGAAGGACGACATGCTTAAGTTTATTTTACCTCCCAGATACAATAAACTAAGGGCCTCGGCCGGGTTTCGAACCCACATTCTCGAGCTCAGCAAGCAAGCACGCATACCACTGAGCTACCATTATATGTATTATTATGTCACAAGTAGACTCATAAGTTGGAAGTCAGTGACAATATTTTACTGAGCAACATTTCACAAAACATTCAGTTTTCTTTGTACATATTTAATTCTGAGCATTTACTATTTTTTACCGTGCACTTATTATTTATTGATGTACAAAATGTATTTAATGTATCGGACACTTTATTATAAGCCCCAATTTTGATACTAATTCTTGTTACAAAATTTCACTTTTTCTGATAGGGTACCAAAGTGAATTTTCATATATGTAGTTAGTTGCCAACTCTGTAGAGTGCTTCCCTGGTCCTGTTGCAATACACATTGACAATATTTAGCGATTAGACGAACTCACTCATACTTTGACGTATTCCGTCCCTCTGCTTTTCATATAGTTAGTTGCCAACTCTGTAGAGTGCTCCCCTGGTCCTGTTGCAATACATCTCTCATACCAACATTTTAATAACAGAAAATTCAATTACAAAGAATACTCCAAATGAAAACAATACTTTCATACTATAATTATTGCCACCATTTAGTTTGCTTTATTATTTTTTATTTAATTACTATTATTATTTAAATTTTTTTTATTTTATTTTTTTTTTCGTTGACCTAAATGCTTTTATATATTATGATCAGAATGACGTATATCCCCGCAAAATGCGCGATGTGGTTCGACAGAAGTCACTCACCGAAGTGGATGGCGATCAAATGGTGAGTTTTTCAATATGAAAAATGAAAAACTTAAATATTTCAATGACAAAAAAAACAACAAAAAAAAACGAAAAATCCCAATCATTGACTTGACCTATCAAAGCTTGCATTCATTCTGCATCATGGGCTATTTTTCTGTTTCTTCCTTTGGTAGTTATTTATTTTACTTTCTTTTTGTTTGTTAGTTTGTTTTTTTCTTGTTTTCTGTTTCATAATTTTTTTTGTTCCTTTCCTTATTAACAATTTTATTTATGAGCATTATTATCCTCTGTATAGATCATTGTAAATAATTGAAATTTTTATTGTTAAAAAAGGACTATATCTTTCTTCACTGTCGCTTTATCTATTTAAAAAAAGAAAATTGAAATAAATTCCCTAATTATGAGTCCAGTACATTATAGTGTTCACCCTAACCAAATCCTTGTTAAAATGTGGTCAAAACCGACTGAAAAACATAAATCTATTGTTTAAATCAATCGGATTGTTACGTTAGTAAATAAACAGCCCGCAACGCCGCCCTCAAGCAAAAAAATTAGATATATTTATTTAAATAAATAACTAGGTGTGCATTACATTCTGCTGTTTGCAAAAACTGACCTGAGTTAGGCATATCTGTATAAAAAACTCAGTTAATGTTTTAATAATTATCAGTAACTTCTCATCTTGTATATTCTTTATGAATATATTAATACTTTAAATAGATTTCAATTGAATTCAATGCATTTTTTCTAGCCTTTTTGTAGACAACAACAGCTGTAAATATTTTTATCGAAAAAAAGTGGTGCCCGGATTTTTACATTTGAAATCGCAAAATTCTATTTTGCGCGAGAATTTTGTCTCTCAATTGATTTCAATGGGGATTTCGTTTTTCGGTGATCATTCCTCCGTGGTATGTTCGATTTCAGATTTTTTTAGTAGTAAACCATCGTCACCGTGTCCACTACCATCGTGGCAAATTTCAATGTGATCGGTAAAGGGGTTTAGGAGGAGTACGAGTACAACGAAATACATGAGTCGCCTAAGAAAAAACTTCGTAAACTCAGCTCAATTAAACGTGTTTGATAATTACATTTTAATGTTATTTTTTTAAATTGATATAATTTGATGTAATTGTAGAGTTGGAAGCACATCCAAAAGTGATGGTGTCTGCCGTGGAATTGGTGAACTTCTAGCGAAGGGGTAGCGGTAGCGTGCTAGCCTACTGAGCTCAAGATCGTGGGTTCGAGACCCGTCCAAAGCCTTCAGGTTTTTGATATGGGAGGTAAAGAAAACCTTGAGCAGTCTGTCCTTCGGAGGGGACGTTAGGCAATGGTCCCGAGCCAGTACCATGTCAGGTGGTTAAAGACCATTTTAGATGAATAAACCTAAATAGGCAAAATTTGAGACTCCCATAGTAGAGGCGATGTCCATCAGAGCGACTAGATGAATTACAATCTTCTAGAATTTATTAATGGTTTTCATTATATAGGTAATTCATATATGTACTTGAAATTGTGTAAGGGGATGCTAAATTTATATAAAAATAAATTTTTCACAAATTTATTATTCTTTCAATTTATTTTTTGGTCCTTACGATCTAGCAAAGAGACGTTTCGACGACTGAGTCTAAGACTAAGAGCTCAACCCCAGAGTCTAAAACTTGGTCTGCATAAAGAATATGACCAATATAATGGATACATTTAATACAATAAAAATCAGCAAATAAAAGTTTTAGGTATTCATGATGAGTTTTTTTTTAAACGTACATTTGCTAGAGTCTAAAAGTCCAAAAAATAAATTGAGAGAACAATAAAGCTTTGAAAAAATATTATTATTATTAATGTAATTGATTTAATTTTTGATTTTTAAGATCCGTCGACTTACATTAGAATCAATTTATTTCCATCTTTGAGTCAAAATAAGTTTTGAAATATTAACCCTAAATAACTTGAACTCTAAACAAACATTATTAAATAAATAAATACAAATGTAATTGTTATTTTTTCTAAATATGTATTGTTCATTGACTGAACATTAGAAATACAGTAGGGTCCAGCTAATCCGGACTAGCTGGGACCGGACCCCGTCCGGATCATCGGAAGTCCGGATTAAACGGAATTAGCTGTAAAATGCACATGATAAATATTTTAAAATATTTTTTTAAATATTAGCATAAATATTTATCTTTAGCGTCTTCTTTGTCGGCACACTTTTTCATCGTAGCCAACTGAGTAAGTCAAGTCAAACCCTCTCTTTGAATTATTTCCGTACTTACCGCTCGCTAAATTAAATGTTTAGTTTACTAAATTTTAATTAGTTTTTCTTAAATCCCGTCTGGATTAACCGCATGTCCGGATAATCGGTGTACGGATTACCGGGACTCTACTGTAATTTTGACGGGACCAGGGATGTTTGTATCGGTAACAACAGCTTTAAACTGTCCATTCAGGAAACATAATAAAATCTGTCTAAAGAGACGATTGTTTTAGTTTGAAATCGAATAAAGAGCAGTCGATTGTACTAATCAGTCGATTCTGACCACTACTAAATGTATTTGTAATTGTATTTGTTTGTTACTCTGAGAACTTTGCAAAACACAATACAATGTGATGTTGGTCTTACCTTGATCCTATTTTGTATTTGTTACTGTTCTACACTAATGTTTATAATTGTTTATTACCCATATAGATATTTAAGGTTTATCTGTAATAGAATATTATACATGTATATATATATATATAATCATATTTAAAAAAATGTCTTTAAGCCAATATATTTATGTATATATATTTATGTATATATGTCGTAAAGTAGGGTGATCCAAAAAAATACCTTCCATTTTTTAATGCGCCACCGCTTAAAAATTAGAAGATAACACTGAAAATTTAATTAAAATCATTTATAGGCCATTTTGTTCGACAGACATACCAGAATAACGTATGCTAATAAAACAAGTTCAAAAGAAGTTGAAACGAGTATTTTTCATCACAAAATATGATAATAAACATTTTATTTGGCCCTATTGATTGTATTTTCTTAGATGTAATGAACTCATGGGAACCTGTAAACATTATAATAACATTTCAATTTTAATAAACATTAAACAGTTCAAAAAATATATAATAACTATTGAAGAATATGTTATAATGAAACAATTGTAGAGCCAAATTGCCTATCTTATCGTGTTCAGTATTTTTTCTTTTCTTATAAATAAAAACGAATAATTGCAGAAAAAAACCGCATTCAATTCAGTGATAAAAAACAATAATGCAAACTTTCATTTCGCTATTTAAGGCTTAAATTTCAAAAATTTTAATTTTCTGATATAGTTAAATAATTGAGGGTGCCGGTAGCTCAGTGGTATGCGTGCTTCCCTTCTGAGCTCAAGCTCGTGGGTTCGAAACTCGGCCGAGGCCCTTGGTTTATTTTATTTGGGAGGTAAAATAAACTTAAGCACGACATCCTTCGGATGGGACGTTAAGCGATGGTTCCGAGACTGTACGATGTCAGGTACTCGTTAAAGACCCCTCCTGCCCTAGACTTAAATCTCAATTATGTAACTAACTAGTTCTTCCTTTTTCGTGGTTTTAACATGGCATATCTTATTTTGGTTCTGATAATTTGTCGAACCAAGTGACGTGAGATCTTGATATTTTTTAATGAAATTTTCAGGATAGTATTTTTGTACGAAATCGAAGATTTTCGCATTGAAAAGCGAAACTTTTTTTTAGGTCACCTTAATGTAAAGTCTATTTTTCAAATAAAAATTCCTGTGATTTTATCAATCTTGTGATATATGCAAGTAGTTATTTCAAATATTCTTATATTTCCATCGTGGTTGTAGAGGAGATGAAAGAACTGTACCAATAGGGGTGGTACAGTCACTTCTAAATTGTTATTAATTTACTCCATGACCATAAGAGAGGGGGGGGGGGCGGTGTTATGTTTAGTGACAGATGTAAATAATCACCCTTGTTCTGTCTTATTTTAAACGAGAAAGTAGTCATGAATAACAACTCTTCGCGATTTTTTCCCACCATTTTACAGTAAAATATAATTATATATTTAATATACTCTCTAAAATATAGGTCCACAATAACTATAGTTAGCTTCAGCCTATGGGACTCAAAAGTTTAAATACTTCTTATTTTTCATTTATATTTTTTAATGATTAATTTGTTCCCAAAGTTGTTAGGCGTTATTATAAATAATTGTTACATTATTTAAAGCTCAGTTAAAGATATTATATATTAATTATGGTCACCTTTTTAGGTAAATAAGAACATAATAATTAAACTCTAATCAATAATCAAATCATAAAAACTAAATAGTTCGTGAAGTATGTATATTAAATTTGTTAATAATTTCTGCATGGTGTGTTTATTTCTCTTGGAAGTTATCTTTTTGTGTTCTGGGATTTTTCGACCGGTGATTTTCTTGTTTAACCGCTGGTTTCTTTTTTTTTTTCGTGATAAATACTAGATTAGAAGTGTGTTTATTTATTTTTATTTCAAATTTGAAACTATGCTTAACTTGAAGTAAATATGTAAATTTTTTAAACATTTGTGGTAGGTACTATTATATTTTAATAAAATAAGTTCTGTTGAGTAAATACTTTTTTTTTTTAATTATCTATATCTATAAATCTGAACGTTTTGTAGAAAATATTGATAAATATTTTTTCATATTTAACAATTTGTTACTGCATATTTGGTCCATTTTGAGTTGGCAGATGAGGTGAGTAGGCTCGCCCACCATCCCCTCTTCCCCCTCTCGTATTACCACGAATATGGTAAAACAGATGCAATGGCATGATATCCCCACCCTCATCTCCCAATATAAATTGAGATAGTGGATAGTGATCACTGAAAATCAACAGAAAACCATACCCTATTTAAATTGTTTATATTCCCGAAAAATATATATTATTTATTTTCCTTAAACAATGCATCTAACTAATGCTAACAAAGTTACTAATAATGTTTCTTATTTTCTTTATTAACACAAATTTAAATATTCACTAACATTGTGTAGAAAACAGTGAAGGGCACGATTAAATTTATTATTAATGTTTTTTTATTTTATTTAAATTTATAATAATTTGTTTTGGGGCAACCCCTATGCTTGCAGAAAGAAGTAATCCTTGTGTTGAATCTTTGAATAAATATTTTTAATTTAGTTACAAATAGTGATAAGGGTGGTGTCATTTGTCAAAGATTGGGACATTATTATATAAACTCCAAAATAATACTTTGAAACCTTTTAATATTATAGTTGTTTTAGAATTATAAACTTAAATCTTGAATTTTCTTTAATTATATAATTAATATTTAATTTTAAAATTTAAGTTTTTTAGATATATAAACTTAAAATTTTAATTTTAATGGCCAGATAAAATAAATTAATACTTATAAATAATGGGTTAGTAAATGTCTAATTAAGAGATAATCTATGTAGTACAATGAATAGTTAAAGCTATGACATACGATCTATAAAGTACCTATTACAAAATAGGTAGTTAAGAAAAAAAAAAAGTAAACATTTTTATCACTGACTTCATGTAATTGCATTATACTATTTGAAATTGCATACATTTCCAGAACCAGTGATCAGATTGGCACCAAAATCCAATAGACCTGGCGTCCATTTTTTAAAAAGTGTCATTCGTGAACGATAGAAAATCCCACTGACAAACATACTCAAAAATAGAACCTCCTTACGGAAATCATATTTAGTTGACATTTTGAGGGTAGGCAAATCTGAACCTGACCTTATCTCAAACTATTTATTTAAATATTCAACCCAAGATTAATTAACTTCCGTCCATATTAAAGCAAATCAAATCTCAGGAGCAAGGAGTAGGTACTCATATTATTCATGAGTTTATTTGTGCCTTCACTGAGAAAACAAAAAAAAAATTTGCTGCCTATGCTGTTCACATTAATTAATCATCCATTATTTTTAACCCAACGCTTTATTAATATAAACAATGGAATTTTTAGTAATGTTTTCTGAGGAAGTGGCCTATAACTGAAGTTAGTTTCATGTTCGGTCTCTCAACTCTTATGTAGTGTATATGATATTTACGTTTCGCCTGTTCAGACATTCTCAAAATTGAAAAATATTAATTACAGGATAAAGTTATTGTATTTTTAAAATTATGATATAATTTTAATATATTGTATGTTTACATTAATTTATTTTCTTATATACGTATTGTGACAGACTTCTGAGTTTATTTGTGAGTTAATAAATAATCCACTCTACAGGGAGTAACTCTTTATTCACAATTTTCAAAAAAGTTAAATAAATTAATTATTTATTAAGTTATTTTTTAAAACGTTAATTCACAAGTAAATATTAGAAAACTGGATCAAATAAACAGTGAAAGTCACAATTTACAATTTTTTACATATTAACTGCTGAATTATACACTAACATAATCTGACTCATGGCCATTTGTGACTTCAAAATTCGGTATATATAGGATTTTCTAATGTCTAGAACATTCTATGAATTCTTATTGGTCAGATTTAACTGAACTCAAACTGTCTGGAAGGTTTACATGTGATTACTTGAACTAAAACAATGTTTTAGATTAATAATAATGTAAAAATACATAGATATTTTGACTCATGACCGGGCTTTAACTATAAGGTCATATCGCCTACTACCAGAGCGCGCTTTTGTCACTCTGGTGGACATGAGCCCAACTCAGCTGTGGGAGTCCTAAATTTTGCCTACCCTAAATTTTTATTCACCTGGGGTAGGGCTCTTTAACGAGTACCTGACATCGTACAGGCTCCGGATCATCGCTTAACGTCCTATCCGAAGGACAGCGTGCTTAGTTTTTTTTTTTACCTCCCAGATAAAATAAATTAGGGACCTCAGCCGAGTTTCGAACCCGCGATTTTGAGCTCAGTAAGCATACCATTGAGCCACCGGCGCCCTATATAAAAGCTATCAAAAATATTTAAAAAGGAACAGATTTAAAAGATCTATTATGAAAGGAAAAATTGTTTGGAAAAAAGGTTACAAAATGGAACTTGTCACGGGTCATTCTAGATCAACAATAAATTCATGAAATGACCTACTGACAAACAAAATGATACACTGTTAAGGGAAGTTAAGGTTCTGTCGTGTAAAGAAAAAATCAGTATTTGGCCAACGTTTTTGGAACTGTTGGTATGTGGTGTGGTTGGTACGTATATCAGATAAAAACAGATACCACCTTCATCATACACATCCACTCAAGGTCCTGAAGAAGGAAATACCTAGTTTCTAAAACGTTGGCCAAATACTTACACGACAGAAGAATCTCGACTTTCTTCAAAATTGTAAAGATACTGTCGACTCGACCAACCAGTTCATAACAATAGTTAGACATATTTCTTTTCTATTACTAAGATTGATTTGTATTTTTCCAGTTTTGAGAATGCCAGAACATGGCGAAACATAGACAATTAAATCCACTAAATAAGATTTGGAAGACCAATCACCGCCTCTGGCGTCTTCTTATAAGACCTTTCCTCAATATACATTCACAACAGACCTCAATGTTCAGGAAATGTTTCCTCATAATCAACTAATTATTTATTATATATATATATATATATATTTTTTCAATATAGGGCATTGGAACACTGAAGAAGAGCAAGTCAGGATGTGAGTCCCACTCTCAAGAGAAGCTGGCTCCGGAAGTCGGGGATATAGAGGCCGGTGTCGTTCAATTCTCTTCGCCTTCGAGGAAACGTAAGACCTCCCAGAACAACTGCAGTCATGGCAGCTTCTTCCTCAGAGTCGGCGCTATTGGTCTGTTCCAATCACTCTTATTTATAATTGCTATAATTTAATTGTTAGTATAAGGAGATTTTGAATATATAATTATATACGTGGTCCACCATTAAAAAAAAAAAAAAAAGCTTTAAACAAAACGTGACGAGAAACACTTTTTTTTTTTCTAGAAATATAGTCCCATGCGGATATAGTATCAGTCATGAAACCTATAAAATATTCAGATTCATGTGCTAATTTTCTCTGGTTAAGTACACAATTGAAAACGTTTTCAATGGTACAAAAAAAGAAGATGGTCGGTGAATCACCGGCAATGTATTTCCCCAGTACAAATTAATCATGATACTTAAGATTTTTTGTAGAGATATTGTGAAACAATAACAAATAAAGAAAAACGTACCTATGTTTTTAAAAATATTGTCTATTTCACAAAATATATATAATGTGGGAGTACTTTCGGTATTGCTACGTATCTTTAGCCACGACTTAACAACTGCTGATTTGTTAAGTCGTGGCTGAAGATAGTGTAGCAATAGCGAAAGTACTCCCGTAATATATAGGTGAGGTTAGGTTTTATGACTCATGCCCGGGCTTTAACTACGAGGTCATATCGCCTACTACCAGAGCGCTCTTTCGTCACTCTGGTGGACAAGAGCCCGAGCCCGACTCTACTGTGGGAGTCCTAAATTTTGCCTACCCTAAATTTTTATTCACTTAGGGCAGGAGTCTTTAACGAGTACCTGACATCGTATAGGCTCGGGACCATCGCTTATCGTCCCATCCGAAGGACGGCGTGCTTAAGTTTATTTTACCTCCCAGGTAAAATAAACTAAGGGCCTCGGTCGGGTTTCGAACCCACGATCTTGAGCTCATAGGCGATATGTATGTATATGTATTACGGGAGTAAAACTAACAAGGAAAAAGGGAACATGGATTTATATAGGGAACGAAAAACATGAGTTTTTTCCTGACATTAGCTGTGGGTTGTGTTCTCCTTGGGAGAGGGATGACGTGGCCCAGTGTCTGATAGACTGCCCCATCTTTGCCATGATTAGCTGGCTATTTGGGAGATGTTCCGATAGATGTCTCTCAGCAACAAGCACATCTCCACAACTTACTATTAGTCTCAGATGAACAGAAGCTTCATCATATTTATTTGTTTGTCCTAACAAGCTTCAAGTCAAGAAAAGTTCTAAAATACTAAAGTTACCTGTGGCTTTATCTTTATTATTATTATTTTAATTTTAATTTAACCTTTTTATTAGTATAAGTATTGTTTTTTTTTGTGTTTTTTTGTTATCAATTATTGAATCTATGTATTTATAATTCTGTATCGAACTCCTTGCTGTAACATAATTCTTAGGGGGCTATGGTGGCCGTGCGGGCTAGAGCGTAGGGCTTTGGTCGCATGGTCTCACCATGGTTTGCGGGTTCGAATCCCGTCCGGGAGTGAGTTTTATTTCGTCGATGGAACTCCCTCCCGGGGCCATGGATGTCGTAAATAACTAGGTAACACATTGAAATGGCTAATATGCACCGTACATAAAGCCAAAAAAAAAAAAAAAAAAAAAAACATAATTCTTTATAAGCAGTAAAGTTATTCATTCATTCATATTTTGTGAAATAGACAGTATTTAAAAAAACAATTATTCAATTAAGTTTTCGTCCTCCGTCCCAAACCGATCGATCGTTTGTACTAAAAATCAATAGTTGCTTAATGAATCATAACAAATTTTGTGTAGCGGCGCGAGCTAGACATAACCACCCCAATCCAGTATGTCTGTTTTTTTAATGTTGAGCGAAATCAACGGAAGGGGAGGATGAGAGGAGAAGGAATTCAAGTAAAGCATAATAACTGCGTTTGTATTGAATGTATCGACACGAAATTTATTAATAAGATCCAGAAGTCTCTGCATAATTCGAACGTTTTTTAGCCAAACCCGTGGATTGAGGGAGAGCGATGATTGATTCGTGCTGGGGTTGGGGTAACACACTGCGGGATAGTTTACTAAATACTTACCTTTATTCTTCTTCTGTAAATTGTTTCATTAGTATAATGGTAGTTTCATATATTTTGTTGTTTTGCAGCTTTTGGACTTGCGACGATGATCTACAACGGACTGGAATTCGGAGCATTCTTTGAGATCCCCTTCTCCTCCACCTGCTACCATGTGCTCAGGGGAGTCAACCCCATCCTTCAGATGGTCTTCACTTTCATGCAAATGTACTTCATTTTCATGAACTCGAGAGTAAGTTTTAAAAAAAATATTTCATGATGTATTCAAATTAATTATGAATTGAATTCAGGTTATTATTTTATAATTAATAATAATAATTGTGATTCCAGTTGAACATCCATAGATTCAAGGTGATCGCAAGATTTGGTCTGATGCACATCGTGGCCACCAATCTCTGTGTTTGGATCCGAACTCTCTTTTTGGAAAGTTTGAAGGAAATCGATCTTTTCCTTAAACAGAGCAACTCATCCTCCATTTTAGACAGTGTTACTGCATTTGGAAAAGTTGGTACTCATTTCGTAAGACCTGCAGGTAATCAACTTTTTTTTAAATATACATAATGTTATCTATGTAACTATATAACACTTAACATACTTGAATTTGGTAACTTCGAATCACATTTGCTATCTCTTGTTTTTATTTATTATATACCTTTAGGTATCTAAATTAAATGAGGATGTCCGTTGGTAACATTTCAAAATATTTTAAACTAAAGGAAATTTATAACTAAGTTAGGTTTTTTTATCTGGGAAGTGAAAAGACCTTGAGCACGCTGTCTTTCGGATGGGACGTTAAATGATGGTCCCGAGCCTGTGCGATGTCAGGTACTCGTTAAATATCGTTACCTTAGGTGAATAAATCTCTTATAGTAGAGTCGGGCTAGTGTTCACCAGAGCAACGAAAGTTCTGGCGTTAGGCGATATGACCACATAGTTAAAGCGAAGTAATGTAACGAAGTAATAATTGTTATTTATTATTAATGTCGAGACAAAAACTACCACCTCCCCCCCCCCCCCCCCCCCTCCCCAGATTAAACCGGGTTACTAATAAGACCTTTTCCGGAGTATCACATCATATTTCAGTATAAAAATATATAATAATTTCTTAATAATATATTTAAACCTTAGCACGCCGTCCTTCGGACGGGACGTTAAGCGATGATATTGAGCGAGTCTGTACGATGTCAGGTATTTGTTAAAGATCGCTATCCTAGGTAAATAAAACAGGATAGGCAACATTTAGGAATTTCAGAGTAGGGTCGGGCTCATGTTCGCCAGATCGACGAAAGAGCGCTCTGATAGTAGAGGATATGACCTCTTAGTTAAAACTATCAAGTGTGAAGTCTATCTAGAATCAATTTCACAGTTGTTTATCTGTAGTTAGCCGGTTTTCGAAGCTTCCCTCATTTTCAGACCGCCTACAAAACTCTTTAACAATACAAGTTCCTTAAGTTAAAAATCTTAAAATTTAATAGTTGTTGGCGATTCGGTGTAGAAGTATCTGTCTTAACCTATATCTATCTTTCTTGGCAGCGCGGTTAGCCAGATAGTGGCTATATTAGTCTCTTAAGAGCTTTAATATGGGAACATTTTTGTTTTTTCCCATTTTTTAATGATAATTTTGATGGAACAATTGTGTCGACTGGTTTGGTTTGGTTTGACTAACCGACTGGCATCCTTCCTGATTTTCCGAGCATGCGCCAACTGCCCTCTTGTTGGTTGGTTCCAGACAACTTCCGCCCTCTGTTCGCCATGGAGGAAGCACCATTGTCAACCCGAGCTGCCTACTACGTCACACCCCGCACTACCACCATTCTTCCTACCCCATCCTCCACCACTCGTTACTTGTGGCGTGCGGCTGCTCAGGGGGTCCATTCTCTTACCTCCACTGCAGCCTCTATCCTTGTTCCACGTATGATGTCCTTCCCCACTACCCCCTCCACTACTCGCTTCATCCCCACCACTACTTTCCCCACTACTCCCACCCCTCTCGCCACTTTCCGTGCGTTCCCCTCTCGCTTTATCCCCACCAGCACCTCCACCACCTCTACTTTGTTTCCGTTTTTCAACCTCCTTCATCAGAACGTCCGCAAGAATTTCACTGAAGGTAACTCGCCCAGGCCACTTGGGGAGTTGTTCTGCTGCATGATGCAAGAAATGCCATATCTCTTAGTTTAGCGTCAAAGTTCGTATGAAGAAGAAGCTTTCTGCATGGATATTACCGACCATTCACTCCGTTGATCTGGTCGCATTGGCGCATATATTTGGCATGCTTTAGCAAACATATTTTTAACTTCATTAGAATAGCCTTTTATTTCTATTATTTTTAAGCTTTTCTTGAGATATTTCTGTCATGAATGAAAGACCAGTCATCTAAAGGATATAAACTTTATTTCCCATTAATATTAAATTCCCGTTTTAACTCTCTATTCATAAAAATATATTGTTATTTATTATGGCCTATGATCTCTTCTGATTTAATTTTATTCCCTTTATTCATTGCAAATAGGTATTTATTCTTTTTCAATTCTTTTGAGTAGATTGCTGTCTGAAATAGATTGAATAAATGCCTCTTTTTGCATGGTTTTATTTTAAACTTACCATACAAAACTATTTTATTGCAATATTTATTTAATTTATATTCTATCAATCAATAATGTATTTCAGCGTAGAGTTTTTGTTTGTTTCAGTATATAAATAGAAAAAATCTTTTTAATTCTAATTTTTTAAGTGAGAAATTTGCATGTAAGGTTTTTTTTAAGTTTTTGAATCTTCGCCAATACACGAGTTGGATCATTTTAAAATGGCAGATGAGGCCATAGTGAGGATATCATGCCGTTACAAGAATGTAACCTTTCTTACTTATGGTGGAAACTGGTAATACATAATACCTCCTGGCTCGTCAAGGAAATTTAATTCTCTACAATTTTGGTCCTATAATGTTTTTTTAGTATCTGCAATAGTTAATGAGCTAACAGCGACAAATCAGGAAAATACCCATTGAGGATTGGCCAATAGCGTAAAGTTGTCAGAGGGTATTTTCGTAAGGGATTCTATTTAGGGTTCTGTACATTTCAGACGTCAGATGCGCGGTTTTTGACAAAAAAAAATATATATAAAAAGAAAACATTCCAAATGTCATTGTTTTCAAGATGGCTGCCGAAGCTCAAGTCCTGTGGTTGGAGAGCTGTCTAAAAAGTGACTAATTTGACTGGAGTCTGTCATTTCAAAATGAACCAATCATCTCATGTGATATATTGGCTTTTTTTTCTTGTATTGTTTTACTTACTGTAGCAGTAGTTTTTTATAATTTCCTGAATTATTTACTTATTTTTCCACTAACACTTTTCTTCTTGTTTTCCTCAGCCTTCTCGCTGAAACCGACCCAGGAGACGCCGCTCCTCAACTGGGACCGTCTGGCCGACTCCCCGCTGGCTCCTGCAGCTCTGGTCGACCACAGATCTCTTTCATCCGAGAGTTGTGGCCGTACCAACATCATGGGCACTATTGTTCAAGACTCGGCTCCCTATCTTTTCCCCTTCATCATCGAGTATAGTCTGATCGGTGCTGCTGTCATCTATGTTATGTGGCGTCACATTGGCAGAAATCCTAGGTAAATAGACGTTTTATGTGTTCACTAACAACAAAATTACAAATAGTTGTTGGAACTTTTTTGAAACAAACTTGCATCGTAGGTAGAGTACTTCCAAAGATCCTTACCATAGCACGTTCCACATTATTGAGAATAGACTTACCTTCGTGTTAGCTCAAAAAGCACGTTACTTGATGGTTTAGAACAAACAACTGGGAATAAATAAAGTTACAAAAATAATATACTTTGTTAATATATAGACCAATTAATATATCATATAATATATGATTACTACTAAGTATTCTTACGTTTCCTAAAGAAACAGCGAGGGCAGGTCTTCTGAGAAAGACTTGGTCACTTCGGATCCAGGTAGAACGAGAAGTCACGGTAAGGAGGGAGCCTAGTGCTTCTACAGAAGTTATACGAGCATTGAATGCTTATGCCCATATATCTCACCAGTACATTGCGATGATCTGTATTTCTGATTAACTATTTTCACCTTCCTTTTTACAAGAATAATTTGTGTGAAAAGTTTTTAAAAAATCGAATGAAGTGTTTAGGAGCTATCTCGTGAATGGATGTGAACATGTTTTAGGAAATTCTAGAATACTATATCAAAGTTAAGTGTCTTAAGCCTCTTAGAGGGCTCAGTCTTAGAGGGCTTAAGTGCCTTAAAGGGTCTTTGTTAATTACCGTTGTTAATTACCAGGTGGCCAAATAAAGGGATTTGAATGCCTGAAAGGGCTTCTGTCTCTGTTACAGGCTCTTCTAGAATTTTCTGAAATGCACATGTTTGTTATTTATATAGAGGGCGCCGGTAGCTCAGTAGTATGCGTGCTTGCCTTCTGAACTCAGAACAAACCCGACCGAGACCCTTAGTTTATTTTATCTGGGAGGTAAAATAAACTTAAGCACGCCGTCCTTCGGATGGGAGGTTAAGCGATGGTCCCGAGCTTGTGCGATGTCAGGTACTCCCCCCAAAGACCCCTGCCCTAGGTGAATAAAAATTTAGGGTAGGCAAAACTTAGGACTCCCACAGTAGAGTCGGGCTCATGTCCACCAGAGTGAGCGAAAGAGCGCCCGTAGTTAAAGCCCGGACATGAGTCATAAAACCTAATCTAACCTAACCTATATGTGTATACACATTTATATATGTATATTATACATAAGGATTTGAACAACCCCCAAATGAGGTTGAGGGGAGCAAGTCTGATGAAAATATTTCGTTAGTTTCCATAGGACTTAACAAACTATGTGAGCGCAGCATGGTGACTTCTTAAAAAATGTGTTGATTACTATTTTCTTTGGTTGTTTGATGCAGATACCAGGGCGAGGAGGAACTTGAACAGAAGTTGGAGGTGATCCTCTCAAGACGCGCTGTAGCCATGGCGCATGTCCAACATGGCGGCCGTATGGACTGTGTCGGCGCCAGTAAGGGTCTCTTCCTTGGTCTTCTCCTCTTGGTCGGTTCACTCATCTGCCTCATCCTCTTTTTCGTTCTGATCCGCAACCCCATGCTATATCTACTGGCCATCTATCTCGGGGATGCCTCCCACTGCATCCTCATGGGACTCTCCATTCTGGCCATATTGATAGGATTTATAAGGTACGTTATTTAAACCTCATGTATATTATTTCTGTAAGTTCACACATATATTGCTCTCTTTTTCTCATAAGCTGCCAAATTGACCCCAATAAAAGCGATATATAAAAAAAAATGTTTTAGTGTAGAATGTGATAATATTATTTACAATATATTATTTTTATTACTTTTTTTATTCTTATAAAATAATTTGTAAAGAATATACGGTGTAGCAGTCCCGCCTAGCGGGGTTTTCCATGAACTATATAGCTACATATTCTTTATTTATTATTTTTGAGCTGAGTTTACGAAGCCCTTTCTTAAGCGATTCATGTATTTCGTTGTACTCTTACTCCTCCTAAACCCCTTTACCGATCACAATGAAATTTGCCGCGATGGTAGTGGACACGGTACGATGGTTTACTACTAAACAAATCTGAAATCGAACATACCACGGAGGAATAATCACCGAAAAACGAAAGCCCCATTAAAATCAATTGAGAGACAAAATTCTCGCGCAAAATAGAATTTTTCGATTTCAAATGTAAAAATCCGGGCGAAGCCTTTTTCGGTTTACTATCGGACACCACTTTTTTTGAGCCGTTTTTTTCAGTGTTCTAATCTACAAACTTCTACTTTCAAAAATATTTACAGCTGTTGTTGTCTACAAAAAGGCTAGTGTGTTGCACACCTAGTGTAATAATTATTTATTTAAAAAAAATGTATTTAATATTTCAAGGAACTGTATGTATTCATAAATTCATATTCTTTTTCTTTAAGGTTTAATTCTTATTGTTAATTTAAGAATTCACTCGTCTGTCCGCCATTCGTTAGGTTAAGAATTTCCCGGTTTGGTCGCATTTCGTAAGGTCAAAAGTTCACCTGTTTCGACATGCAATTTCATATTTGATGTGACTCAATGAGGACATAACCTGTGAAATTTCAGCGATATCAGCCTAATGGAAAGGGGGTTCAGGAGAGGGGGCTCAATGCAAAAACTCTAATAACTACCGATGTAATGAATTTATCGACAAAAAACTTAGTTTGAGGATTTAGGAGCCCCTATGTAAGTCAATTATTGAATATTAGCGCAAACGGTCAACTGGTGGAGCGGGAGTGAAAAGTTAACTGATTAATTCCTTCTGGGGAAGTACAATGCCGGTGATTCACCTATTTTTTTATTTCTATAGTTGTTAATTTAATTTCTTGTTTCCAGTCTTTGTTCTAATGTTGATGTTAGTGAACATTGTTGTTGCAGGGTCCAGGGTTTGAAGTTCAAGACGGACGAGCAGAGTGACCTCAACGACATCCTCCTTCGTGTCTCTGCCTTCGGCCTCTTCACCTACGCCGTCTTCTCCGTCATAGCCGGCTCCCTCAATGCTCTCACCAATGAACCCAACCTACTCGTCATGATCACTGGCATACTCTCCATTGTTCAGGTATTCTATTTCTCTTATTATTCATTTTCTCTTTTTACTTTCTCCACTTAATCAAGTTTGTTTATTTGTGTGATTCATGTCCGGACGTTTAACTACATGCTCATATCGCCTGCTACCAGAACTTTTTTTTGTCCCTCTGGTGAACGTGAGTCCGACTCTACAGTTAACTATACCCAGGTTTAGTTACCTTGGACGACTATCTGGAATCGTACAGGCTCGGGATCATCTCTTAACGTCCCATCCGAAGTTTTAACGTTTTTTTTTTCCTCCCACATTAAAATCTTAAAGAGCCTCTTTCGACCGTGTTTTGAACCTGCGATTAACGAAGTTTACAATTGATATTGTATTGCGATTTGCCCAAGAAATTGTAATATGAGATTATCGTCTCTTCCTGCTCAGTATGACTCCTTGAGTTCGAAGTGACGATCATACCGATGTCGCTGATCGTGTGTGTACAAGAACAAGTAAATTTGTAAGCATGCACATTAAAACTTTGAAATTTCGAATAGTTGAGTCTATCTAAGAATTGATTACAATTTGGCGAGAATCGGGAGAAAGTATAGACCACATTACTTAAGCGCCTAACTGTTTTTTTTTTTTTGTGAATGTTAACTATTTTTAAGTAGATCATCAGGTTTATGGAGTACTAGCAGGTTAGCCCGCGTTGCGGGAGTAACTTTGCATTATATTAATTTACCTGAAGCTGATTACGTGCAATATCCGGGCAAATTATAAAAAAAACGTGCTATCCTCTGATGGGACAAACAGCCACGAAAGCTAATAACCAATTGTATGGTCATTGTTTAACCTGAAAAGAGTAAAACCCAAATAGTTTTTCTAGGAAAAATTCCAATGTATACTAGAATACTAGAAAATTTGTCAAAAACTATTTAAATTTTTTTCTTTTTTCTAAACCAAATGAAAAAATAATGTCAGGAGAGTTTGGACGAGAATTCCTGTACCTTCTTTACTTGCTGAACAAGGGACTACCTGATATCCTTGCTGTTTTTAAGATCTGGGAGAGAATTTTGCTCTACAGGACAAAGAAAGCGCATTTCCGCCAATTAATTTCTTTATCAGGTTTCAGGTTTCTCTGCTCCGTACAACAGGGCGAAAACTGCCATTACCTGCATACATACAAAATTGTATAAGTATGTCCAAAACCCCATAAGGACGACACCTATCAATTTTCAGCCAAATTGTCTTAAGGAAAGGGAGAATCAGAGGAGGGGCTCAATTTAAATACCCTTGATAACTCCCGATATAATGAACATATCGACACGAAATTTATTCCGACAATTTACAAGTCCCTGAGTTATATATTTATTGATTTTCAACTAAATCGGTAAATTAGGTTCAGAAGGACAACGACATTAGTCGATATATTCGCGTTGGGGAAGTACATTGACTTTTTATTTATTCATTTTTTTGCCTCCCCACAGGTTGTTTTGCAGCTGTTGTTCATCGCAGACGCCTCCAGAAGACGGGTCCACCTCCCGGAACATGACCGGAGCAAGCCCGGCCGTCAGATCGTCACATTCCTCCTCATCGCCAACGTCACCATGTGGGTCATATACACGTTTGAGAAGCAAAAAGTCGCCGCAAGTCCTGTACAGGTGAGTCGGACCCTAGACGTTAATAACGTTGACACTGACTACAATTCACCCTTTATAGATATAGAGTTTTGGCTTACGTCATCGTCAGAACAATGTTCATCCGTAACATTTAAGTTACCTAGCTTTGGCATATTTATAAAGTTGTTGAGATTACCTGGGCTGTCACTCCCCTTCCCCAACAGAAACTCCACAGAGGAGGGACCTCCTACTATCCTGGTGATGTAAAATTTACATTTAATGTTTCAATTCCATTTAAAGTGCTGACCTTAATTTGATTGATTACGCTCCACTCTTTCTTAAGAACGTAGTTAGGTCATCATTGAAACTACATTTTCCATTGACACACTACATTCAGACTTACTCAGAGGATGGAAACAGAGAAAGGGCCAAGACAGCTTTTTGGTGAAGAACCTATGAACTGTTAGTTACTAAGACTCATGTCCGGGCTTTAACTTCGAGGTCATATCGCCTACTACTTGAGCGCTCTTTCGTCACTCTGGTGGACATGAGCCTGACTCAACTACGGGAGTCCTAAATTTTGTCTACCCTAAATTTTTATTTACCTAGGATACCTTAACGAGTATCTGTCATCGTACAGTCTCAGGACCATCGCTTAACGTCCGAAGGATGGCGTGCTTAAGTTTATTTTTCCTCACAGATAACACAAATTAAGGACCTCAGCCGGGTTTCGAACCCGCTAACTTGAGCTCAGAAAGCAAGCATACCACTGAGCTTCCGGCGCCATCTATGAACTGTTAAAAGGCTATCTAATAAGGTTGAATCATCACACCTCAGGAAGTACTAGCTGGGGTATTTACCGTTTCTCTGCACATAACTAGCAGGGGTGTCCACCCTTCTACGGTACATAACTAGCAGGGGTGTCCACCCTTCCTCGGCACATAACTAGCAGGAGTGTCCACCCTTCTACGGTACATAACTAGCAGGAGTGTCCACCCTTCTACGGTACATAATTAGCAGGAGTGTCCACCCTTCTACGGTACATAACTAGCAGGAGTGTCCACCCTTCTACGGTACATAACTAGCAGGAGTGTCCACCCTTCTTCAGCCGATACATCATACAGCTTAATAATGATCAGCTGTCCAAATTAAAAAACAACAACTTTTAATTGGCTTTTTAGTCTTCCAAATATATTTATTTTGTTGTCTTTTCGCCGATTCGGGCATTTTCAAAACTATAAACAAGAATATTCTGAGTTAACCGCAATAAACTTTCATCCCTAAGCAGGCCCGTGCGCAGAAATCAATTAAGGGGGGGGGGTTTTGAAATAAAAGTTTTTTTTCAATAATATGTAAAAACACACAAACTGTTATTTTATTTTTTAAAGACGTTTGCATGTAAAAACTTCATATTTATTTCTCATTACTTAACAGATTAATTCTTCGAGGTAACGAAAAAAATTCTTCCAGAATTTTTTGCACATTTATCTCCATTTCACGGTGTATATTGAGGGAGGCTAAGCCGTTGAGCCGATCTTCAGACATTTTCGATCTAATGTACGTTTTCAGACGACGCAATGTTGAAAAGGAGCGTTCATTTTTCGCTGTCGTCACGGGTAAAATGGCCATAATGCGAAGCATTTGGTGTACGTTCGGGAACGCGTCTGCATTGCAAATTTCAAGGGCTTCGAGAGAATTTTTGATGTCCTTTTCAATAATGCGTCGTCTCCAGAGTATGACTTCATTCACCCATGCGTCACGCGAATCATCGTGCAAAATTGAAGAGTAGGGTTCGAATAATTTTTCACATGACTCTTCATCAAATTTTTTCATTTCGTTCGGAAAAAGGCAAGCGAAATTCGATAAAATATTTCGATGATTCAGAAACCGGTCCTGTAAATGTGTCACAAACGAATCAAGGTATGGTATATAAATCGTAATTCGGAAATAATCTTTTTCTCAAACTGAATCAGTTTGCACGTTAGAACGTTGCGTTTGTCTTGAAGCTGTCCTTGGTTTTCGCAATTGAATGTCGTATTCTTCGCTTTTTTGGCTTACAGTTTCGAAAATTTTTCTGAAGTTTTCTGTGGCGTTTTCTCTTCTTTTTGTCAGTTCTTCTTTTGCAGCATCGGCTAACTCAACAGCCTAAAAATTCACGTTCAAACAAATAAACGTTAGAAATAACTGTCAACAACCGTTAATTAATGAACAAAGTCGAGCAAACAACAAGGAAAAAAATGCACTTTCCTCATGTCATTGTCATATGAAGATTGACGATGATACAGCGACAATTGACGATCACCCACAATCGATAGAGGTCGATAGCGCGGAAATTGAAATGAAAAGTGTGTTATACTTTTCCAATCCAGTAAATTTATCCTCGTACAAGTGTTAAGTGAATAATTTATATAAATTATTTATTTATAACAATATCTTTAGCATTGTTTTTGAATAAAAAATACAAAGAATTATTTTGTAGAACTGTACAGTTAATTTAAGAATCCAAAATATAACTTTTGAAAATACATGAAATTTTCGTGGAAAAAAACTTTAATGATGATAGTCATAAAGTACAAGAGAGTCCTAATGGGGGGGGGTTCGAACCCCCAAAACCCCCCCCTTGCGCACGGGCCTGTCCCTAAGTGAAGTTTAAACATGTTACTATGGTTTAGGGAGTCTCAACGCTGGTATCACTAAACACTTACTTATTCATGTATATTGCTATCATATTTGCTCATTATATATATAGTAGAGCGTCGATTAACCGAACTAATTGGGGACATAGCTAGTTCCGATAATGAAAAGTTCATATAATCTAAACATCCAATGATAACAAGGAAAAAAAAAATATTTATAAGAAAAATAATTGGCAAAGAAACTCCCTCGGCAGGCATTAGGAAACAGTAAGGCTGTGCATAAGTGAGCTTCCATTCCAAATCCTCCAAATGCGCACTACGGGCGACCCAACCACCTTGCTGTGGGCTCCAGAAGAAAAGAGTCCAGATAAATATGACTATTTCGTTGGATTTATTGCGATTGCTATAAAACCATGTTTACATATTGCTCAAAAAAATATTGTGATACGGGCATAACAGGATTTTCTTATGCCAACCACTTTTGTACAGATCACTCTCCACTCCCCTCTCAAATTCGATTCATACTGACATTATATTAAGAAATGTTGATATATTTTCAGAGAGAATTCTACGGTACTCTTCCATGGACCGTGATCCAGATGGTGACTCTGCCCCTGTGTATCTTCCACAGGTTCCATTCTGCTGTGACACTTGCCCAAATTTGGAAAACCAGTTACAAACTTCGGATTGAGTAAACTTCATACATTGTATGCTCTTTAACGAAAATACGAAATATTTGAAGAGACTTGTATTAATACTCTTCAAAAAAATAAAAATAATTAATGTTTATTTTAAAAAGTGAAAATCTGATTTGTATTTTATGATACAATATATCTGCAACAATCAAAAGCAACAAGTAGCGACATTTGAAAGTAATTATTATAGAAAAATTGTAATAATTCTTTCATTATTATTGTACTTCCTTTCCTTTTCAAAAAACAATTGCTTAGAAAAAAAAAAAAAAAAATCCTTTGCTATAATTCCATAAATGTTAGAAAAACATTATAGAAGCCTATTTACAAATATAGACTGTTCACAAGTCTTGATAATTTTGCTCAATAACAACATTTATAAAGAGGGGGGAGGGAAGTGGAAAACACGCACAAAAAATGTGTCAAAAAGTAGCAAAATGTTTTGTAATTAGGCTTTTGTAAATCTATTTCTACTCACTAGAATTACCTATACATATATATATATATGTATTTTAAAAAAAATGACTAGTATTTAATTCTTATTAAATAATTAATAATTATAAAAGTATGTTAGTATTTTACTGTGTATAAACTTTGTAATTACGTGCTATGAATGTCTTGATATTGAAATCCCAGTACAATTTTACATGTTCATTGTCCAGAGATGCCTATATTGTAGCATTTTTTTTATATTTATACAATATGTACTTTTTAATTATTATTTTTACATTTGTATAAAATGAAAAATCTTACAAGAGGCGACTAAATATTACTAAGTATTCTTACATTCAATGACTAATAATCGTCCTTTAAAAATGAGTTGTTAATTTTCAAAATTGACTCTAAAATTGAAAAAAGCGTTTTTTTTTTGTTTTTTTTTAAATTAATGATAAAGTTAATAATTTTTTTACTATTTTATTAGTGTTTCGTGTTTTTGAGACGCTTTGTGCCATCGACTTGTTATTATGATAAATAGCGTCTCAGATATTTTATAGACAAATAAGATTATAGGCTTGCATAATATTAGTGTATATCATTTACAGTTATTATTTAGAATGGGGACTGTTTTGTTAGTTTTATTACGTTCGCAGTAATTAGAAAATATTTAATAATAGAAGTTTGGCTCCAAATATAACTTTCCGGATCGGTATTCAGTCGAAAATTTTAATTTTAATTATTTTGTTGAAAGAACACACATATTTTACATTTGTTTGCCAGGATCATTTTTCTAGTCAACGAACACAATTTATATAAACGTAAAAATATATTTAAATATTTTTTAATTTGTGTTAATTTTTATTTGGAAACAGTATATTCGATATGTTTGGATGGGGAGGTCGACAGTCTTATTAGTTGTTGGGAGAAGGAGATATTCTCATTGGGTAGACGAAGGAGAGAAACATTCTCAGGTTGGAGAGAGAAGGGAGACATTCTCATCGGTTAGACGAAGGAGAGAAACATTCTCAGGTTGAAGGGAGAAGGGAGACATTCTCATTGGTTAGACGAAGGAGAGAAACATTCTCAGGTTGGAGGGAGAAGGGAGACATTCTCATTGGTTAGACGAAGGAGAGAAACATTCTAAGGTTGGAGAAGGGAGACATTCTCATTGGTTAGACGAAGGAGAGAAACATTCTCAGGTTGGAGGGAGAAGGGAGACATTCTCATTGGTTAGACGAAGGAGAGAAACATTCTCAGGTTGAAGGGAGAAGGGAGACATTCTCATTGGTTAGACGAAGGAGAGAAACATTCTAAGGTTGGAGAAGGGAGACATTCTCATTGGTTAGACGAAGGAGAGAAACATTCTAAGGTTGGAGAAGGGAGACATTCTCATTGGTTAGACGAAGGAGAGAAACATTCTCAGGTTGGAGAAGGGAGACATTCTCATTGGTTAGACGAAGGAGAGAAACATTCTCAGGTTGGAGGGAGAAGGAGATATTCTCATTGGTTAGACGAAGGAGAGAAACATTCTAAGGTTGGAGAAGGGAGATATTCTCATTGGTTAGACGAAGGAGAGAAACATTCTCAGGTTGGAGAAGGGAGACATTCTCATTGGTTAGACGAAGGAGAGAAACATTCTCAGGTTGGAGGGAGAAGGAGACATTCTCATTGGTTAGACGAAGGAGAGAAACATTCTCAGGTTGGAGGGAGAAGGAGATATTCTCATTGGTTAGACGAAGGAGAGAAACATTCTCAGGTTGGAGAAGGGAGACATTCTCATTGGTTAGACGAAGGAGAGAAACATTCTCAGGTTGGAGGGAGAAGGAGATATTCTCATTGACTGAACGAAGAGGAGAAATATTCTTATTGATTGCTATTGGCTGTAAAGAGACAATTCTCATTGAATAGAGGAACTCTTCTTATTGGTTTGACGGATAGAAAAATTTCATTGGCTGTCGCATCTCTCGTATACAAATTAAATAAAAATAAGACTTCCTATTTACCGGGATCGAGGTATCGCCGGTTAAGAGGCAGTATTTTTCTTGGACTTTGTTTGGATGTTGAAGGAGAAGCGTAGAATCCTTTCTCCACTGGAAAAAATGCCGGAGGAAACGAACCTAACAGGGAGTATACAGTTTTTACCAGGGATGTGACTAGAAAATCTGGAAGAAGACCGCCGGATAAGAGGGAGCCCAATGGTTATTATCAACGTACATCACTATTATAAACAATAAGTCCCTATTCGATACCAATTTTATTATTATTATTCTTTATTGTTATTAATATTACAGTAGATATATAACCTTGATACTACTTTTAATAATACGAAATATATATATAGATAAACTTAAGATGATATTAAAAATTATAAATACATTTTGTCCACTTTTTTTCACGTGCATATTGATGTAATTAAACAGGTACACACAAAGTACATAATATCAGTGATATGTACTTTATAATGATACATTTATGGCTACAAAAGTAACCTATCTAGGTATGTACTTACGTTTTTGTACGTTATATATCTACAATTTATTCAAATAATCATTGTATGTATTTTGTGGGTCCATTAGCCATATTAAATGAAAACACTGTACTTTTTTTTTTTTGTATTTTGTTGTATTTGTTGTTTGTATTACAAAACGTGTTGAGAATATCTAATAATTTGATGGCTTTGAATTGTCTTCGCTTTGTAAATAAGATTGAATTTTTAGATGTGATAAATACATAATATTATTTAAAGTTTTTTGTAATATGGTAATCTTTTTTTTACCACTCTAAATATTTATTTTGACTTATTTATTGTATATAGTTGTAATATAATTTATTTTTATTTTATTTTCTAATATTTCTAATGTGTAATTTTAAGTAAATTAACTATTTTGTTCGATATAATTTTGTTCCTTAGTTCATCTTATGTTAACATTTATTATTTTTATTTGATTATGGGTCCAAGTATTATTCTTTTCAACTGCTTTCCTCTAATAATAAATAGTTTATCTATAAAATACACGTAAACAATTTAACTAAAAAAAATATATATATATATCTAAGTTTAAATTGTGAAAATATCATCTTTTTTATGTTCTATAATTGGGGGTTATTTAGATATAAAGAGAGAGGAGAGATATGTAGCGAAGTGACAGAACAACTTTGGAAAAATTTCGCTTACCAAATCGATTCAGCACTGAATTGATACAAAAAGTGCATATAATAAATATGAGTTGAGGCCAGATACCTGAGATACCTGATAATATGCAGTAAGAAAGGCTGAGTATTATTATCTGTGGTCCTCTTGTGTAGGGTAGTAGTTAGGGACGACAGTTATTATTAAAACAGACGGTTATCAGATAAATCACAAAATACAATTTTAATAAAAGAGTAAATAATTAAACTGTTCAAAATCTACCCATTAATTACCCAATAATATTATTATTATTTAAAATTATTTTTATTTATTTTTTTAATTTTTGAAAACATGAATCAGTTTCGGTTATTGAATAAAAAAAACTAGGTTATAACCGACGAAATAAGAAACCGAAAATAATTTCAAAACAAAAATCCAACTTACGGGATGTTGTCTAAAAAAAAGTATAAGATTTCATTAAGAAGTAGAGAAAAATATTGAAAATACAGGGAAAACTTTTCATAAAAAGTTATCAATAAACGTCTAGAAAAAATAAGTTTTAAATATAGTGGGAGAAAAATAGCTGCAACTAAAAAACTTAATTAGAAATTTCTTTAAAAATCACAAATTCGATAGTCATAAATGATTATATTATTTAACAAAAACGCGCTCTTAATAACCTACATATCAAAAATAGAGGCTAAATACATGGCCTAACAACATTTGTGACCTCACATGCTCCATCCTCCAGTATTTCTATCATTATTAACATATTATAATTAACTATATTATTGAATTCTGCAAATGATTTGACATTAAATCTGATACCTTTGGTAAGAATTAAAAATTAACAACTTTTTTATAAATATAGGTTTAACTTGTCAACATAAATAATTTTAATGTAAAATAATAAAATATTTAGTTTTCTGTTTTTTGGATTTATATTTTTATTTGTAGATATAACGTTATATAATTTGTGTGTGTTGAAGCTCGGTGTATATTGCGTATCCAATTTGTAAGGACCATTCTATCTCAACTCAGTTTTATGGTTGGACTATCCATTATAAAAAATAAATAAATATATAGTATAGAGATCTGAAAATTATAAAAATTTACCAAATATTTTGACATAAACTAAATTTTTGCGGAAGTATAATTGATTTTCAAATTTGAGCGGTCTAAGAAGAGTGACGCTAAATAAACATTTGATATGGTTAATTGTTGACAATTTATATTCACACATTGCACAGAGAAACAGTAAAAAAAAACGAATATAGTCTATTTTTTACAGGGAACGTATGTTTGAATTTTCAATGAACTTATAAAAATTTTCACAGCAGATAGCTTTTTTTTCAATAATAATGTTTGATACTTATTTCTCTGAATTGATATTTCCTGCTTAGAATGTCATTTTTAATGTTAATGATAAATGTTGTACTTTTTATTACACATATCAGCCTTTTTTACCACATGTTATGCGGCGTAATACGTCACAATCACAGATCGTAATGTAAAAAAACCCACTAAATAAGAAAATGCATCACCGTCAATGTACTTCCCCAGGACGAATTACAATTTGTCGCTCCCCCTCTAACACCAGTCAATCGTTTTAATGAAAAGTTCACTTGAATATGGCGTTGTGAACCCTCATAATGAACTTGTATCGATCGATACATTCATTACATCGGCATTTATTAAACTGTTTGATATGTCCTCCCCCTCCTATCCCCCTTTCAATCGGCCAATTTGTCTGAAAATCAATAGATGTCGTCCTTAGAGAGAAACATTTTTTTTTATTTCCTTTTTGGAATTAGGGTGTCAGAAAGCATGAAATTCCGGTGAAAAGTTAACATCGAGTTTCTAACCTATTACATAACTTGCTCTATACTTCGTACAGCTGGGGAAGTAACGCTGATGGAGAAATATATTCCTAGTATAAATACATTTCAGAAATACATTATTCATGCCTATATTTGTTTTCAAGGCTATTTTTTTGAAGAAAACAGTTGATTGTCACTTTTTGAGTTGAGATAGAATGATACTCACCCTAAAACAAACAAATATTAAACATATACAAACACTGCTATATTCATCTTCTTTCTACTTAATTTGAATGTTATTTTAACATATTTTGTGTGTCATTTTAGTAGAAAATATATAAATATTAAACTAATTTTCTATTTTTTCGACGATTTTCTTCTGTTATGAAAATATTTTTTTAATGTTTTGAGTAACAGTTTTTTTTTTTTTTTTTTTTTTACAATTCTCATTAGATTCGTAGATTGATTATTGTATTTGTTGTAATAATGTTATAGAATTTTGAGATAATTATTTTTTTAATTATAATTAATAAATTATAAAGAGAGAAAAAAAAAACATTATTGATTTCAATATATTAAAAAAAAAAATAATAACGTGATACTATACCTAGTTATTTTGTGAAATGAGAGAAAGCAAAAATATATATCAATAAAAGTATAGTTCTCTTATTGTGGCGCAATTAAAATTATTATATATATATATAAATATATGTGTATACTATAAAAGTGTGGGTGTTATTTAATGTGGGTTAATTCAAACAAAAATAATTGTTTAAAGTCACTAACATTGTACGAGACACATTAAAATGTTCTATGAGAAAATCGACCTTGAAATGTTTCTTGTTTGTTCCTACCTGAATGTTCGTTATTCCCATTGTAATGTCAGTCGTCTTGTCAGCTATTTCTAATACGTGTACTGTATCAAGTATTTTACTAATTTTCCAAAAATTGATTAGTACACAATATTTTATAAATAAAAAACAAAAAAATTAAATGTAAAATTTTTTATGGGCTGTTAGAGGGCGGGAAAGTGTAGCCCATTTTTATTTTGGCGGGCTACATTATCAGGGTTATTTACCCCGCGATTGGAGTTTTATCTATGAAATAAAATTCTTTGGGATTCGAACCCACGCCCGTGATAAGTCCATGCAACTAAACCCCTACGCTCCAGCCCGTACGGTCGTAAATGTAAACATTTTAATTATTATTTATTATTTAATAAATACTCACCTTGTGCGAGGTTTATGTAAAATATGCGATATTTATAAAAAAAGGTTGACGCTGTTATAATAATTTCTACACAAATATTCCCATTTGCCGCATTTCATTACGAATAGCGAATGTTCTATTACAAGGAACGAATATGTGTAAACTATATTTGGTAAACATTTGTTCAAGAACATCGTGAACAAATAAGAAACATTTGTACTCCAACTAGGCTTTACTTACAGTATCTAGAAACATAATGCAGAACAGTGAATTTTATAAGAAATATTACAAGAAGAATTTATTTACACAGTTAAACAACATTTCACGACAGAAAAAAAAAGAAAATGTAAATGACCCTTTGGAATATTTCACGCTGTTCTATTACCTCTTGCTGTCAAGATATTCTATGATTTATAAACCGCTCAATGTATCGCACAACGCACCTTCTTTTGCACATTTTATTAACTAAATCTTATGATGCTCTCAAATGATAGGATATAATGTTCTATAAATGTAATTTCTGTCAATACAATGATAAAACAGGTTTTTTCAGAAAAAAAAAATATGCTAGAATCTTGTCAACGACATGTTCGGGAACATTTGAACTGCCGACATACTAAAATATTTCCGACGTAAATTTTTGTTACTTTTTAAACATGTTAATGATTATTTTCCAATTTTCCTTCCGGATACTGCAAGTAACAATTTTCCCTTCCGGATACTGCAAGTAACAATTTTCCCTTCCGGATACTGCAAGTAACATTTTAAGATTTTCTTATAACTTTAATTAGGAGCCTGTACATTGTTTAACTTATTTGCCAAATAGTTAAAAGAAAAATGATAATTAAGAAAGATTAATCAGTGTTGTGTTTAATTATAGAAATTTTATATAATATTATAATGCAATGATATTATTAATATATTATACAAAATATTCTGATATTCAAAGTAAAATACTATTTAGTTTTTTGTATATATTGTCTATTTATTTACAAATACAAAAACTGTGTACAAACCAAAATGGAAAACTTCGATGACTTATTATTGCATTTACTTAAATATTTTTGTTTGTCTTATTTTTTATTCAAACTGAATATAAATAAAATTAAAGTATACAAAATATTGTAGCTATCACTGCCCAAACTTGTAACCATTAAAGATAGATTAAGAAATAATAAAGTTAAGTACGGTAATATTAAAGATTTTCAAATTTGATTACTTATTGTAGCATTGGTAGAGATAGCTTCAATTATAGTTCTCTGTTACTATAATGTTATTAAACATTTTTTTTTGTTTTGTAGTTTGGTTATTATTATTAATTATGTCGATTTTTCATTTATTATCATTATTATTTTTTTCTACCTTTGAATAATAATTACTTATATGCAATCTTTTATGTAAATTAAAACAAAAAAAAAAAATACATATAAACGAAATTCAATAAAATTGAATCATTGCATCTAAAGTTTTCTTGAATGACCCCGTGGCGAAGTTGCGTACCTCCGTTCGTTGAAAGGTTGACCATAGCTTTGGACCAAACGAGCCCTCACATCTGGGCCTAAACCAATTAAATCAAAGTGTAATGTTGCTAGACCGCCATTTTTCATTGTATTACTTCTCAGCTATCGCTGCTGTACTCATGAACTAATATTTGTTTTAAAAGTGGAAAAAATAAATAAAATAATTTTTTATTATTATCTACTTTATACTGTGAATTGTGATTTATTGATTTTTTATTATTATCTACTTTATACTGTGAATTGTGATTTATTGATGATTTTTTTTGACATAATACTTTTTAAATTTATTTTCCTGGACTCTGCCATTGGTGTATATTTAGCAATGGAGTTTGGCTCCACCCAACCGCACAATCTGTCGTCAACCTCTCAATGAACAGATAGAAATGAGTTTCCCCTTTACATTTATTTAGACAATTTCTTGTGAAAGTAAATCAAAGAACTTCTAATCCTAATGAATTTGGTTGAAAATCTATAGCTTCGAATCCATTTATGAAATATTTATTCTATCGGTAGTTTTCCTTGGATTCAGAGGGGTTTGGCAAATGTGGCAATAGGCGCTAAGCTCCCGCTAATGCCCGGTGGGTAAGTGACATTTCAACATTTCTGTGGACCCCAAATGATTGCAAATATCAATATATTTCTAAAATCATCTACTTGAGTTATTAACAAGGCAACGCTGGGTAACCTGCAAGTAGTTAATAAAAAAATAACACCAATAAGTGTACAGTTTGTTGGAAAAACGATTTGGTTAATATCGATAAACCTATATTTTATCGTCTCTCTGATACACATGCAATATGTTCTACAGAAAATGTGGTATTGAAATGAAATGAAAATCAATTTTATTCTGAAAACATTATTTACGGGAGGTCCCCTAAGAATAAATACATGAAAGTTACTGAACAGAGCAACAAATACAAATAAAACAAAATATCAGTAATGAGATAAAAGTGCTACAGTGGATAGAAACAAGAACAAAATATAACTAAATAAGAAAATACAATAAAAATAAAATAAAATAGATAATGATGAAATAAGTAAATAAATAAAATAATAGTACAAGTAACTAAATTAACAGCTTCATTATGAAGAAATCATACGAAAACAATTGTATCTGAAGAAATATTTAGAAGATATAATAAATTTTTTAAAAAATAATAAAAAGTATAAAAATCAATATTATGGAGGAGGAAGAAATCTAGCCCGGGCTTGCAATAAAATTAAGAAAAACTGATGAAAAAATAAAAGGATGAAAATGAAAAAATGAATGAAATAAATACGAAAAAAAAAAAAATGATGTTAAGGAGCGTGAAAGTATGGAGGAAGGGAATAAAAAGATAATGACAGGGAGAAGATTGTTTATTGAGGAGGAACTGGAATAGCGAGGATTTGAAGGAGGCCACGGAAAGAGAGTGACGGATGAGGGGAGGCAAGGAGTTGCAGAGGCCTGGACAAGTAAAGAATATAGATTGGACCTTGTGGCGCCGAGTCTTCTGAAAAAACGTTAATGTAGCCATATCGGTGGATAGACATTAAGTAGATACGATGGTAGTCGATTAGTAAAGCTAGTAGGCGGTTTCGGGCGAGCCGAGACCGGTTCCTGGGGACTGCAGTACCGAGTATTTGACTTTTCTGGGGTCCACATTTCCAGACCAGCTCCATGAGTCCCGCTCACTGCTACAGAGTCGGGTCTCGGTTCCACATTTTCACAAGGTTGTCATAACGCTAGATCGTGCAAGATTTTTAGCGCCAAGCTAAGTTTTCGTTTTTGGAGGTCCTTCAATCTCCGAAATTGAGTCAAAACCAGACTTACTCATAGCTCTTCCTCTCAATCATTCATCTCTTTATTTGTTGAACCCTCAACTTCTGTTTTTGCTTTTTTGAGGTATCTACGATATTTAATTTTGAGGTTAAACCTCGACTCAACCATAAGTTTCCCCGCTCTCTCTATACCGTTTTTATCTTTATTTGGAGGAGCATTCCTTCTTTTTTTTTTCTTTTGTGAGGGTCCTTAGTCTCTCCGAATTTGAGGCAAGACTCAGTCAGATCCACACGTAAGTTTCCGCTCTACCTCTAAATCTGGATTCGAGTCCACGGATTCAGACACGAATAGGACTCTGTTTCACGATTCCTGATCAGGACACGCGTCTTAACATGTATCGAGACTCAGATCTGGGTCTGAAAACCACAAATCATGAATTGACCCAAATCCGGAAACAATACGACTCAACTAATGACCAGAAATACCGTGAAATGACCAGAAATTGAACTGATGTTCTCTTGGCTTTGGCTCATGGCTTTTATATATAACACGACACGAACGGATTTCTGATCAAACGAAAAAATCATTCCTTTGTTGCAACCATAATGTGGCAAAACACAAAATACATAGGACTAGATTTCAAATAGAAACAAAAGGCATTGTCTTCCCACACCGGTTGTCAACGCTACAGCGTCATCATCAGTTATACATTCCACTCGTACAGTATAGAGACAAAAGGACTACTGGCCTCTACACTGTACGGATGGGATGTGCCACTGATGATGACGATGTGGCATTGAAATTCAGTTCTGGTCAAAACAAAACTGTGGGAAGACAACGTCTTGTGATCATCCAAAGTGTGTGGAGTATAAAGGGGGTGTTCATCCAATTTGACGACCCCGCTGACAAAATACAACATTAAAGTTTCCACATAAATATTTGTATTCGATCAAATAGAGTACAAAGAGTGAGAAAAATAAAGAGGCAGTTGTTGGGTCTGAGGTAGATGGGGGTGGCTGTGCAGCTCGCTGGAGTCGGCGGCACCTCGCTCACGTACCTGGCAACAAGAGAAATTACCTAGTTGATATTTTCAGAGTCAAGGAAAATAAGAAGATTGTTTATTCTAAAAATGATTTCAATAAAAAAAAGTCAGTGTATTCACCGGCAATGAAGATCCCTAGAATGAATTAATCAATTAAATAATCAATAGTTTAATTACATGGGGGCTCATAGTAAATTCTATTTCGATAAATTCATTACATCGCTAGTTATTGGGGTTTCTGAATTGACCCCGTCCCCTGAACCCCCCTTCCCCTCGGCTGATTTCGCTGAAAATTAATAAGTGCCGTTCTTAAAGGGTTTTGAATTTACATATGAAATTTCATGTCAATTCGTTCATCACAACGGCAGTTATTAAAGTTTTTGTGTTAAGTAACCCCCCCTAATCCCCTCCTCTTTTGCTGATCTTGCTGAAAATCAATAGATGTCGTCCTTCGAGGATTCTGGATACCCAGATACAATTTTGTGTTGATACATTTATTCTTCTAAATTTTTATAACAAAACAATATTCAGGAATATGGCAACACTGTTTCCATATCAACTCAACCAAGCTGATGTTTATTACTAAAAAAAATTATAACTAGGTGTGCAATACATTCTGCTGTTTGCAAAAACTGAGCTGAGTCAGGCATATCTGTATAAAAAACTCAGTTAATGTTTTAATAATTATCAGTAATTTCTCACCCTGTATGTTCTTTATGAATATATTAATACTTTAAATAGATTTCAATTGAATTCAATGGATTTTTTCTAGCCTTTTTGTAGACAACAACAGCTGTGAATATTTTTATCGAAAAAAAGTAGAAGTTTGTAGATTAGAACACTGAAAAAAACGGCTCAAAAAAAGTGGTGTCCGATGGTAAACCGAAAAGGGCTTCGCCCGGATTTTTACATTTGAAATCGAAAAATTCTACTTTGCGCGAGAATTTTGTCTCTCAATTGATTTCAATGGGGATTTCGTTTTTCGGTAATTATTCCTCCGTGGTATGTTCGATTTCAGATTTTTTAGTAGTAAACCATCGTTACCGTGTCCACTACCATCGTGGCAAATTTCAATGTGATTGGTAAAGGGGTTTAGGAGTACGAATACAGCGAAATACGTGACTCGCCTAAGAAAGAGCTTCGTAAACTCATCTCAATTAGGTATGAAAATTAAAATGAAAAAATAAAAGTAGAAGTAAATAAAAGAAAGAATATCAAATACAAATATCAAGTCTACAAGAACATTTAATCAAAAAATAAAGTTGTGTTTATGAACAATTTATTCGTAACAATATTCGTTATGCGTTCATATAGAGTGGGAAAAGACAACAGTCGGCCACAGATTGTCTTGACATGTAGAAGTATTCATTATTGTTATCAAATTAAAAGGGTTAAATTAAAAGTGAAGGTAAAATATTTAAATGGTCAAAAAACTCTAGATATGGGACATTACATTTTGAACAATTTTTTTATAAGTTCTTGTAAACATTAAGTGAGCAGCGGACATAAATGTACTGTTTTTATTTATATGCCCATCTTTTCGTAAACTTTTCTGTGTAAACAGAAAAAGGTAAGTGGCCATGACGATTATGAGATAAGGGACTCAAAAGGGTTTTGTTGATAGAATTTTTTTATAACCAATTTTTTAAATATATTTGAAACGTATCCAATTATTCATGTTCAATTTGTTTTTAAATTGATTTATATTGTAAGTAAATACAAATAAACCCAATATTTTGTTATCGATTCTAAGATATTCGCTATCAACCATACTCAAAAAGACTTGGATTAGAATGTTATGAAAATTTGCTGGTGTTCTGAAATTATATATTTTTTGACAGAAGATCCAAGTACAGTAATTATAACTATAATTACTTCTAATTTTTTTAGTAAATTTGAAATTTCCTCAGGATTACTCGTCGCAAAGTAATTTAGGGCCCATAGTGGCCGAGCGGGCTAGAGCGTAGGGCTTCAGTCTTATGGTTTTACCATGGTTGCGGATTCGATTCCCGTCCGGGTGAGTTTTATTTTATAGAGCTGCCTTGGATGTTGTGTAAATAACACCCTCATAGAGCCATGTATCTAATATGCAGAAGGTCAAAAAAAAGTTTAATAAAAAAGAAATTAAATTATACTTTGGAAACTACTACTTAAGTATAGTTAACATTGCTACAGGACTTATGGTGAATTATTGCTCTGTTAAGTTGCATTTCTTGGGTTGAAATAGTATATTTTTCTTAAGATTCAAGGCTGAATTTGTGTTCAAGTAATAAATCTCAGTAAATTCATCTCATTTTTTTAAAAAATTATTCAAGATTCTTTAAATATTTAAAACTAAAACATTGGATATTACATATGTATTTTTTTGAATTCAAATTTATTTTAACAGATTTTTTCTTTGAAATATTTTCTTCAAAATTTATAACGAAAATTTCACACAGAACAATAATTTTTATTCCACAGCCCAGGCCGGATTGTGGTAATTTGATAATGGACCATTTCGCATAATGCCCAGTTGAAAACTCTAGGAACATGTGAATATTAAGTATTCACAACTTGTTTGAGTTGAGAAACGCAGATATGATTTTTGTTAATTTGCGAAATGGCCACATCTTGATATTTTTTCAATTTTTATTTATAATAATGATACATATAATGTTACTTTCTGATCCAGTCGAGCTCTGGACAGATGTACATATAGACATTGATAGTGTCTTCAACACCACACAGGACTCGAGGGATCCCGGAGAAGGTGAAGTCGCAGGACTTTCTATTGTAGGCTACATGCGCGACTCCAACTCCCATCCCCATGCAGACCAAGGGTCCTCCAGAGTCCCCGAAACAGATACCTTTGTTCCGCATTCGTTCCAGGCATACCACTCGTTTCTCAAGAAAGCTGAAACATGATGCACTATACTAGGAGGTTACCTCTGTTGCCGGGTTAGTAACTCGGCGTTGGTTAGTAAATGTGGTAATATAAGTAAGTACATTGTTCCCCGTATGGTCTATATTTGAAGCAGCATTCGAATTTTTCTCATATTATCTCTCATACGAATCCTAGGCAATTCATCGAGAGTATATTCATGACTCACATAGAAATGAGGCCTTGAAATCCCGGAAAAAGGCCACGTTGTTTTTTTGTTTCAGTATGATTAAAATTTTAGGCTGAGCAGCGGTGGCCAACGTAGTAATAAGCAGTGAACACCCTGGGTACGGGGGTAAGGTAAGGGTAGGGTAGAAAGAAGTCTCAAACATTTCCAGTGCTCTATAGAATCCAATACAAAAAGGTTTTATGCCAATTCGTTCAATGATATTTGTTCCATAAGCGATTGCACCAAATGTGGGGGTTGGTGGAGTAAGGGTGGTATAAAACTATGTTCTAAACCTTCTCGGTGACTCGACGAACATATGTACTGAACATAAGAACAAAATCGGATCGAATTTTAGGAGTCTTTAAAACACAAACATACAGACATTAGATTATATATATATAGATTGGACAATTATATTGTTCTTACTATAAAAAAAAAAGCATAAAAATGTATTTGATTGCGAAAAAAAGTGAAATATCGGCGGCTGCCTGCCCTAAATTAGATATGCAAATTAATAGTCAACAATATATATCATCTGCTGGAAACATGTATTCTATTTACTAAAAAAAAAGTGAGGAGGCACCGGCAATGTACTTCCCCAGAACGAATTAATCAATTAACTTTTCGCTTCCCATCCAAAACCTGTCGACCTTATGCGCTAATATTCAACAGTTGATTTAGATAGAGGCTCGTAAATGCTCATACTAAATTTTGTGTAGATAAATTCATTACATCGGCAGTTAGTTGAGTTTTTGTGTTGAGCCACCCTCCTAAGCCCACCCTTTCATTTAGATGAAGATCACATAAAATTTCAAGTCGATACATTGAGTTTATTGGGAGTTATCTTATTCAAAGACACCCAGATCGTTTTAAAATTTTTGAAACCAGGCGTTCGTAAACAAAAAGCTCTGCATCAAATTTCTGACCGATTACATAACTTCTCCTATACTTCGTGTAGCTGGGGAAGTACAAATAAGAAAGTAGCTTACTAAGGTAGACAGGGGCAGGTCTTGAGTCCGTGCCTTGCGGTAACCTGGAGCTTCTTGAGAACCTTGGAGCCCTCAGTGCTGCCCCTCGCTGTCACTCCCCATCCGGCTGCGGTACATCGCACGTCGTTCTGGTTATCAAACGGCCAAGCACCTCCGTACAGTTTTAGGATACTCACCTTACTGTTCAAATCAAATTCTTGAGTCACCTGCAATACAAGGATTCACATCTTTATAAATAAAACCGCAAACAGTTGGCTGTCTGTTCATTCAATATATTTTTGTTTTATCCGTTTGTAAGGACGTTGTTCTTGTTGCTTACAGGATGTTAGATGAAAAGGAGGTTCATTAACACGAACGGCCGCTGCCATTGCCACCATCATCCAAACAACAAGAAGGAGAAGCGTTGCCCAAGCAAGGAGAGGGTGTGTGCTTGATGTGCAATGGTAGGGCACGACAGCTCCAGCTGTGAAAAGAAATCGTTGCCGCCGAAGTGTTGCAACTGCGGCAGCGGGAAACCAGGCGTGACCCATAGCGCTGATAGCGCGACATGCCCGTCATACATCCGCGCGCTTGAGAAGCTGGCCTCGCGCACGGACTATGGCGGGTAGAGTTAGGGAGCGCACCGGAATCCACGTTGTCCAGCACAACATGAATAGGCGTAAGAGAGTGGCGGATGAGTTGCGAGCACTGGTGTACGATGAGTCCGTCCAGCTCTTGGCTCTACAGGAACCCTATTGTATAGGAAATCGCGTAGCAGGCCTTGGTATAGGCCACAGAGTAATAACTGGCGCAAGGAACAACGAACGGCCTATGGCCGCAATCGTTGTGACCGGCTCTCAGGTGGATGTGATGGCGCTCCACCATCTGTCCACCAGCCACATTGCTGTGGCCTGTATCAGGCACGCCAACGTCGATTGCTATGTAATCAGCGGATATTTCCCTCCGTCTGAGCGCATAGACGTGCAATTGGGCCACTTGGACCACGTTCTGGACGAGCTAGCGGGACGCCAAGTCATAGTCATGGTGGACGCCAATGCCTGGTCTGCATCCTGGGGATCGGTTCGCACCGACCGCCGGGGTGACAGACTAATGGAGTTGATCGCCCGCCATGACCTGTGCATAGTTAATGACCAGCATTCTCCGCCCACTTTTCGTGGGCACAATGGAGAATCGCACATCGATGTCACGTTGGTTTCTGGAGAACTATACAGGGCTGTCAGTGGCTGGGGAGTCCGAGGGGTTACGTCTAGTGACCATGAAGTCCTAGACGTGAGGCTCTTTGACGCCCGGCTAACGACAGTCAGGTCTAGGGACCCTCGCTTTGCAACTCGCAAAGCGATACCGGAAGCCTTCGTGGCCGCCGCTGCTGCCTACTCCTATGACGAGGAATGGGAAGGTCTCAGGGGTTCCGACCCGGTAGACCAGATTGAGGAGGGCGTCGATAGGCTCAGTAATATTTTACTGAGAGCTGCCGACGAAACCATCCCCAAGAAGGTCGACCGGTTGAGGAAAGTCCCCTGGTGGAGTGAAGACCTCACCCTCGCCAAGAGGGCCGTTTATCGTGCCAGGAGGCGGTGCCGAGACCAACTCCATCGGGTTATTCGCAGGGAAGAGTACCGGCAGCTCAGCGAGGCCTACGGTCGGAGCATCGAAGCCGCCAAGAGAACCAGCTGGAGGAGGTTTGTTGAAGACGAGTCCAGCAAAAACCCGTGGGGGATTCCCTATCGGGTCGCCACTGGGAGGCTTAAGGCGGTCGCCCCGGTGGCTTCAATCAGGGATGTCCCTGGAGGAGGCCGGCGGGATGTACCTAAGCCAGGCCTTCCCGGAAGACGACCCGGCAGGGGATACACCCACTCAACACAACATGAGGTGTGCTGCCCGTGACTTGCCGAACACGGAGGATGCCCCTGACTGGGACGAGCTAGACCTGACCCTGGTGATTGGGAGGCAGAAGAGTGGCGGCGCTCCTGGGAGCGATCTCATGGACGCGGCCATAATCAAGAAAGCCTACCCGGTCATTAAGACAGACCTACTCTACTTGTACAATACCTGCCTAAGGCGAGGCCACTTCCCTAGTGCTTGGAAGCGGGCCAAGGTGTGCACGTTTGTCAAGCCTGGGGATAGGGACCTTTCCTTGGCAGGCAGCTACAGACCGATCAGCCTTCTGTCTCTGTTCGGGAAGATACTGGAGGGACTCGTTCTCGACAGAATCCGCACCCAGGTATACGCCTTCGTATCCCCTAGGCAATATGGTTGCTTGAGGGGCAGGTCAACAGAGGACGCGTTGATAACGCTGAGGTCGGATGTCGAAGGGACCAGAGGCAAATATGCCCTCTGTATCTTCTTTGACATTGCGGCGGCGTTCGACTGCGCCTGGTGGCCTGCCATCCTCACGCGACTGCGTGCAATGGGACCGCATGTGGTTCTTGATTGTCCGCTATACGACAGGGCTAGGGTGTAGTTGATCCGCGCGACAGGATCGTATCTGGGATTGACCTTGCGGGAGTTGAAGACGGAGTCGAACTACCCGGCGTTTGGCAGGTTTGTCACCTCCTGGCGGAAACAAAAAAATCCGGCTCCGGGGGTGATTGACGGGCCAGGCCCGAGTTCTACCCCCCGGCGACCGCGATGTAGAAGCCCCACCACTGATTTTGAGCTCTCTCGGCGCCAACAGGCAGCCACAATACAGGGGGTCTGGGAGCGCCAGTCTGTCCCGCAAGGGACCAGAGGCTGTCGCCCCCAGACATCCACCGCAACAAAAATGTTGATTGTATATTAAACGTAAATGTCCAAATATATATAATATAACATATGTAACTCTCCCCCGACGATATCGGGCCGGGTGATTTGCCGGAGCACCCGATCTCCTGGACTCTGGTTTGTCATTAATCGAAGTTCAAATGCTGTTTGTCATTAATCGAAGTTCAAATGCTGTTTGTCTTATTTTATTTTAATCATAATTAAATTTTTTTTTTTGTTTCTTTCAGCAACAATGGAAAAATAATTATATTCAAGTGTTGAAGAAATCATTAAGGATCATGAAAGAAGATGAGGGAAAAGTCTTTGAAGGCATAAAAGAAATCGAAGAAAAAAGGGGAGTGCAGAAGTACCTAACGAAGAATTTCGATGTCACAAGATCAATTCTTATAAGACTAATAAAAATAAATAAAACTTTGGAATATGAAAATAAATATTTTTTTATCTACAATGTCGTTCTCCATTTTATCATTTTATATCCCAAGCAACGGGTTCTCTGCTTATACTAATTATGTTATATTTTAGGTTTCTTCAAGCGTAATTATTGTTATTTTTTCACAGAGGTAATGTAAATATATCTGTACGCTATTATCTTTTTCATTTATAAACTTATTACATAAATAAGTTTATGTAACAAGTCGTAATCAATTCGTCAATACAGATTATTATTAAAATTTCATTCTTTCGGATACGGTCAGAAATCTATTGAAAAGTTGTTAATCTTTAAGGCGTAATTATGCTTTTCCGATTTATAAATTTTCTTGTTATGTAAATAAGACATGTCAAAGATAGTAAGGGTCCAATGTAAAAACAAAAGAAATTGATGATGATGGAGTAATACTGTATATATATATCTAGTTAGTTATTATGACTCACGCCCGGGCTTTAACTACGAGGTCATATCGCCTACTACCAGAGCGCTCTTTCGTCACTCTGTTGGGCATGAGCCCGACTCTACTGTGGGAGTCCTAAATTTTGCCTACCCCAAATTTGTATTCACCTTAACGAGTACCTGACATCGTATAGGCTCGGGACCATCGTTTAACGTTCCATCCGAAGGACGGCATGCTTAAGTTTATTTTACCTCCCAGATAAAATAAACTAAGGGCTTCGGCCGGGTTTCGAACCCACGATCTTGAGCTCAGAAGGCAAGCAGGCATACCACTGAGCTACCGGCGCCCTCAATATTATATACATAATCCACCACTTATTTAAATAGAAAACTACTTACCTCGACAAGTGCAAAATCATACTTTCCCGTTTTGCCGGTCCAGTAGTTTGGGTGGATCACAACCCTCTTGCTTTGTCTTAGTTGTGCTTCACTTCTCTCCGTAACGTCCACAACTCCAGCTGTGATCTGTTCAGAAGAAAAACTAGTGAACCATGGCAACTGGGCGTCGGGAGGAGGAAGTCAATGAGAGGGGTGCTCTATTGAGGGTGAACCAATCTAAATTTAGTTTTGTTACATAGGCAGTTATTAGGGTCCTTATGAGGATTTACATATAATACTAAATATTTCGTGTTGATATCTGAGCTGAAACTCAAAAGTTTTGGAAACGCTGCCATTACTTCAGCTGTCACGATTTATCTGCTCTACACTAGTTCAGAACGAATCAAAAAATGTTAAGCACTGAGGACGCCGCTAGCTCAGGAGGAGCGTGCTAGTCTACTGAGCTCAAGATCGCGGATTCGAAACCCGACCGAAGCCCTTAGATTTAATATCTGAGGTGAAAAAAAGTTAAGTACGCCGTTTCTCGGACGGACGGTAAGCGATGGTCCCTAACCTGTACAATGTCAGGTACTCGTTAAAGCCCCTATCTTAGGTTTATAAACCTAAGTAGACAACATTTAGGACTCACATAATAGAGTCGGGCTCGTGTCCACCAGAGCGATGAAAGAGCGCTCTTTCATCGCTCTGGTAGTAAGCGATATTGTGTTAAAGCCCGGGCATGAGTCACAATAACTAACTGTTAAGCCGTGGTTACTCCATTCAAGAAATTGTTTTTTCCTTTTCTAATTTCATTTTTAACTCCAGGTAGATAGACAATTTCGAGCCGATATATTCATACTATGAGGAGATATATTCATGCTCCTCTAACGTTGTATGCTAAGACAACCTTCTACTCACTTCCACAGCTATAACTGATGACGAGAAGCAATGAGCAGCAGTAAGGACCCAAGTCCTCCCAACGATGGAGCCAGTACATCTTCCTGCGACCGATGAAACATAGACTAAATACGGGAATTCACCGTCCTCAGCGTCTTCGCCGCCCACGATTCGCCTCTGCCCCGCTACACACTTCAACAATAAAAGCCATAACAACAAGTTAATTTCAACATTATCTCCCATTTGTTTAAATAATTTAGATTCGTCATACTTTATTTAATCATAAATAACTACTAAGAGAGTGTCATAACCTGTTCATTTATAACGTAGTTTCAGATGTTCTATTTTCTTTAGTGTTCCATAATGATAATTCTTGAAAGTAATTGAAGAAATTCTGGATTGTAACTAACACAAAATAAATGTGAAATAATTAAAAAGTATTTGTAGATATTCATAAAGCAGTTAAACCCTTTTATTATTTAATGTGTTTCAAGTATGAAAATAAAATGTTCATACCATGGTATATATGTGAAGAGAAGGGAGGTTATCTTATACTTTACAGAGCAGATAAAAATATCCTTCGGATGGGTCGTTAAGCGATGTTCCCGAGCCTGTACGTCAGATACTCGTCGTTAAAGACATGTACTCTAGATGGATAAAAATTTAGGACTCTCATAGTAGAGTCGGGCTCTTGTCCACCAGACAGACGAAAGAGAGGTCTGGTAGTAGGCGATATGACCTCGTAGTTAAAGGCCAGGCATGAATCATAATAATTAACTAACTACAATTTTTCGTCTACCCGTAACCAACGCATTGATATTTCCGTCCCCGAGGGGCAAAGATTGGGCCCTTTTTGATAATTTCAATTTGCCAGCGGAACCTAAAATTTAAAAAATGCTTTTGTTGGTTCTACATGACAAAAAGGCTACCTTCAAGGATTCGTCGAAATTCTTATATATATTTACAAGCAGCACTAATGAGATGTTCCTTTATAGTCGCTAATCTATATGACCTGCATATAAACCATGGATTTCAGATTTTTGAAATTTGAACAAATTAAGTTTTAAAATGCAGTTACATTAAGAATTAAACAAACGATTCAGATCATGATTTGCACATTGTTATTTATTTATACATCTACTGTTAGTAAGTTAGCTACTCATGCCCGGGCTTTAACTATGTCACATCGTGAGAGCTCTTTTGTCACTTCGACATTAGCCCGACTCTACTGTGGGACTTCTAAATTTTGTCTACCTAGGTTTATTCACCTAAAATATGGGTCTTTAACAAGTACCTGACATCGCACAATTTCGGAGCCAAAGCTTAATGACCCATCTGAAGGACGGCGTGCTCAAGGTTTTTTGACCTCGTAGTTAAACAACCTAAAGGCCTCGAACCCGCGACGCTAAGCTCAGTAGTCAAGCACGTTACCACTGAGTTACCCACGCTATATATTCTCTGCAAATCTGCATACATCTTTTTTTCAACTTTTCATCGTTTAAAATAAAGATAAAATAGTGAAAATAAAAAGTCGTCAATCACCCGCAATGTACTTCCCCAGAACGAATTAACCACTTAACATTTCGCTTCCCCGCCAAAATCAATCGACTGTTCGCGCTAATATTCAACAATTGATCTACATAGGGGCTCCTAAATCCACGTACTAAATTATACATATTACATACAGGGATAATTGAATTGAGCTCCTTCCCCGAAATCCCCTTCAGCCGAAATCACTGAAATTTGACAGGTTATAACTTTAAATATAAAAATTGCATGTTGATATATTCCATAGACAGGCAGTTATTGGGGTTTTTGAGTTGCCCCATCCTCTCTAATGATTTTTCTAAAAATTAATACATTTCGTGAGCCTTGAATACATCGCTATGAATGATCAAACAAATCCTTTATTATTTTTTTTATATAACAAACAACGAACACAATTAAACAAAATTAATTATTCTTACGTTATAACGAATTACTTATCCTAATGGAACTAACAATATTTCATACGTATATAAGAAAAACAGTTATTATCAGATACATACTTGAAAATTAGTTCAAATAGTGCTTTATTAAAAAAAAAACAATTTTCTTCACAGCTCTTCAATACATATAAAAATCAAATAATGGCTAAAGAATTATTCTTAAAGTAGTGCAATATTTACATCAATATATAACAACAAAACTCTTAACACAATCATCAATTTTATTTAATATGAATAGGTCAGACGATTGAGTTATTTTCAAAAAAAAAAAAAAAGAACATTTCAAAATCCCTTTCAAAATGTACAGTAGATTTATCGAAGATAGTCGACTATCTTTATGAGTTTCGTTTTTTCGATTTACCATTGGCTGTTCCTTTAGACTTTTTGCAATATTTATCTTCCAATTGTTTAAAAAATGAATCTGATTCCTCTGCTCTCTTCTTTTGCCTCAACATGATAGCTTTGAACATATCGTCTTCTGCTAACTTATCTTCGTCCTCTTCAACCTCCATCTTATTATCCCTTTTATTAGAGGATTTATTTTTTAACAATTCTTTTTTAAGTTTTTCCGCAGCTTTCGCTTCTTTTTCCCACTAAAACAAAAACATTTATATATAAATATTATATTTATAAATTATTATTTTTTTTTGTTTTTGACTTTAGCATTGAGCCATTAGCCACTTCAAAAAAATATTTTATATATGAATGGTCTCTAAAAAGTGAAACTTAAAAATCCACGCCTATCTCCTGGAAAAATGAATATACATTATAGGAATGGAGATTGTGATTTGTGATAAATTATATTATATTATTATTAATAAATATTATTTAAAAAAACATTAGTTATAATATTAATTTGAATGAAATAATTTTCGTTCATAAACAGGATTGGCTTACTAGTAGGGTAAAGGCACTAGTAGTAGACACTATAGCAGTAGTATTCACATTTACTATTTGGTTGAAGGTAATATGTACTGAAACTTTCATTCCAAATGTTTAATTCTATCTATATTCTTATTCATGGTTTGAAAATTGAGAATTTCACTTCATTAATTTATTTATAATTATAATATCAAAGATATATTTTTTTCCAGTAGTAGACATGAGAAAACCAGAAGTTGACACCTCCCAGAACCAATAGTAGACATTGATCATAAAGGCCAGTTTTAAATCAAAGATTTTTATTTAGGTATAAAATAACTTTATTAAAACTCCAAAATAACATCAATAATTGAACAAATATTATAATAATATTAAAATATAAAGAAAAAAACTAACATTTAATCACGTCATCCACAGAGAGGGAAATAGGAAACTGAACTCTTTGTTTAACTTTAGCAAAAACGAGAGGTTTAGGTAGTTTGGAAATGATTTGTTTTTCAACTATCTCACTAGATTTTTCATCCCACTGAAACACTGTTTTAAATCGATTGCATGGGCTCAATGGAAGTACAGACAATCTGCTTTGCTCACTCACTTTAATAATTTTACACGCTCGTTTCACTATTTTCTTTTTGCCATAGAACGATGCGATCACATAATAAATATCCTTCATTCGTAAGTTCAGAACTTGTATCTTCAATAAATTCAGCAGCGATCACTTTCTCTGGTTCGACGACCCGTCTTGCTGAAAGCAGTGGTCCTAATACGTCGTTTTTTGGAGAAGGATGTCGTCTTTCCTTCTCACATGACATTTCTATGACAGGCGATAATCGCTCATTCGTGGAAATTGATTCCCCAAGGATATCCATGATAGTTTGAATTACTTCCTCTGCTTGAACGTTAAACACCTCCAGTTGATCCACATTTTCATTTTGAGAACTATTTAATATCTGATTTTCATTATTAATATCACCAGAAATTCCAACTTGAACAACTGGTTCATCATTTCCAGTATTATCAATTAGTTCACGACCCACGCCTCCAGATAATGTTTAAGACTAATTTCACTATCTGAAGAAACCTATTCTTCTTCATCTTCAGTTGTGGATGGTTCTCTCACAGTCCTCTTCTTCTTCCTTGTTGAAGGTCTTTTTAATCCTTGATTTTTCTTTGGTCTTTTGAGATTCTCTTTCTGCATTTTCAGTTCTTTATTTTTCTTCTCAAGTTCTTCTTTCTCTTCTTTTTTTCTCAATCGTGCCACTGCTCTTTCTTTCTTTTTTTCTTCTATCTCCTCTTTTTTCTTGAGCTTTGCTTCCTGGACAATCGAAATGCTTCTGACGTGATTACACTCGGAATTGTTTCCCTCGGCCGTTTCGTAAGTTTAATTTTTTTCGCTGGATATATCAGAGACTTTTTGAAGGGACTGGGTAACAATCCAACAGAATGAGAAGTTGAAGAAGCTTGAGCAGCGTTGTTGCTGACATCGTGCTCTGCTGGCATACTTTGTCCTGGCTCTACGTGGCTGGTATCCATTTGTCCTGGCTCTACGTGGCTGGTATCCAAATCAGTTGCCGTGGTGTAACTCGAACAGCCATTTAGTTCTAGCATTGCTTCATTAACTGCACTTCCCTCGCTCTGTATGGCCAATCCATTAGTCACCTCAAATAATTTTAAGTCTGTTACAATTTTTGCCATACAAGATCAAGGGAGGTGTCCTCGACTGGGCCAGTCCATGTTGCTGAGTTACGAAATAAGAGCAGCTTTTCTTCACCAATATACTTTTCAAGTTGTGATAAACAAGTATCCAACTTACAAACATTGGATTTTCTTTCAAAGCCTGTAGTAGCATTCAAACTCAATGAGTTATCATCAATGGAACTGAGACAGATGGCTTGAGGGTTCCATGGTAGTAACCCACATTTTCGGAATCCGTTGCTCACCATCACCGGTGTAACTTTCTCATCAAGTACTTTTTTAAGCAAGCCAGGAAAATTTTTTTTTTTTCAAAATAGGATTGTCATTATTTTTTATTCGCCATTCATGGACCGCTAGGCGTAGGGAAGTGGCGCCCCCATCGCCCGGACATCGGTCCGCAGTCAGCCACTGGTCCTCCAAGTTGGGGGAACATCTCCACACTGACACACATACATTAAAACTAGCTACAGCACACCACAAACACCACATGTTACACTAAGGCATATACACTACACACCCTAGGGCTACCTTCCCTAGGAAGCCGCCCCGGACGGGGGAGCAAGTCCAAAGGCTCTGAGGTGGCAGCCCCACCACAGGACTAGGGCACGGAAGGCTAATAACCTTCCTGTCTGAACATAATTTATTACGAAACCTCACAGAAGAATAGCCGGACAGTCTCGAAGGATACGACACAACGACCGTTTTTTGGATTTTAATTTTGGATATTGGAACATTTTATCATTATATAGACCCGGGGCATTGCTAATGCTCCTAGATCAGTTTAACAAGTACAAACTAGATTTAGCTGCAATTCAGGAGGTTCGGTGGACCGGCCAAGGCACTTTAGAAAAGAAGCACCATACCATCTACTACAGCTGTCATGAGAGGCACCACCTGTTTGGCACAGGCTTCATCGTTGGAAAGAGATTCCGGCAACAGGTAATAGACTTCAAGGCAGTCAGCCCAAGAATTTGCGTAATTCGCATTAAAGGGAAGTTCAAAAACTACAGCCTGCTGAGTGTTCACGCGCCCACGGAGATATCGGAGGAGGTGGATAAGGAACAATTCTACGACCTGCTCGAGAGGACCGTGGACCAATGCCCGAGATATGATGTTAAAATTATTGCAGGGGATATGAACTCAAAGGTGGGTAGAGAAAGGTTTTACTCCCCAACCATAGGACAGCATAGCCTTCACGAAGTCAGCAACGACAATGGACAGAGGCTTATTAACTTTGCTGCCTCACGAGACCTCGTTATCGGAAGTACCTTATTTCCTCACAAAAACATTCATAAGGGTACGTGGACATCGCCCGATGGTAGAACGGTAAACCAAATTGACCACATTCTGATCAGCTCCAGGAATAAGTCAAACTTACTGGACGTCAGATCCTACAGAGGAGCCAACGTGGACTCTGACCACTACTTAGCTGTTGCTCGCCTCAGAGAAAGGATCTCTCTAATTAAGAACGAACGGGGAGAAAGAGTTAAAAGATATAACGTTTCTAAACTCAAGGAAGAAGAATCGCACACAAGATATGTGGCGAACTTGGAAGAGAAATTGCGAGCAGTGGAAATTCCAGATGGCTGCTGCCTGGACCAGAGATGGACCAAGTACTGTCAGGCCATTGGACAGACTGCGGAGGAAACGCTAGGACCACAAGAGAGAGAGACCCGAGCCCCTTGGTTCGATGATGATTGTAAAACTGTCACAGATGTCAAGAACGAAGCGTATAGAGCCATGCTGCAGAGGCGTACGCGTAGAGCTAGAGAAGAGTATCGTCAGAGGAGAAGGGACGAGAAGCACCTCCATCGTAGAAAGAAGCGGCAATGGGAAAACCAGGAGCTGGAAGAACTCGAGAGGCTGAGAACGGTAGATGAAAATAGAAAATTCTACCAGAAGGTGAATAAAGGGAGAAAGCCGTTCAAGCCAAGATCGAGGGCTTGTAAGGACGAAAACGGGACTTTGCTGAACGAAAAGAATCAGGTCCTTCAAAGATGGAGGCGGCATTTTGACGAACTCCTTAACGGTGGTCAGAGAAGAGAATCCATGGAGGATCTTGTGATTCCACGATCAGAAGAGGATGAGCTCGAGCCACCCGATGAGCTTGAAATAACCGAGGCCATGGAGAGGTTAAAGAACAACAAGGCACCAGGATATGACGGTCTGTCTTCGGAGTTATTTAGGTATGGTGGAAGCGAGTTGAAGAAGATTATGATGGACCTTATAATAGATATATGGACGGGAGAAGTCATGCCCAGAGCCTGGTACAAGACCGTGATTTGCCCCATACTAAAGAAAGGCAACCAGCTCGAATGTGGCAATTATAGAGGAATTTCCCTGCTCCCATGCGCTTATAAAGTCCTGTCCAACATACTCTTCCAGAGACTGCTTCCCTATGCAGAACGGGAGCTAGGTCCTTACCAGTGTGGCTTTCGACGGGGTAAATCGACCACAGATCAGATATTCTCCCTAAGACAGATCCTTGAGAAAGGTAAAGAGTACCAGATTCAGACCTGCCATCTCTTCATAGATTTTAAGGCTGCTTATGATAATGTCGACAGGCTGCAGCTGTTCAGGGCTATGGAAGATTTCAACATCCCGAGAAAGCTGATCCGTCTTTCAAAGCTGACGATGGCAAGCGTGCAATGTACGGTCCGGATCCAGGGAGAGTTCTCTGAGGAGTTTGAATCGAGTAAGGGAGTGAGGCAGGGTGATTCCTTAGCATGCGGACACTGTTGGAGGAGGCCTTGACTCATTAGTGGGTTGTCGCGCCATTGTGAATGAAAATGAAATGAATGAATGAATTCATGGACCGCCGATTTCCAGCTTTCTTTAAGCGAACGAAATACAGACACATCCATAGGTTGTATTAAATGTGTGGCATTAGGTGGCAGTGTTATTAATATAATCCCTTTCTCGCTACAAAACCTGCTCAAGTGCAGAGTTAAATGTGAGGTGTGACCATCTAAATAAAATAAAACTGGAAGCGCAGTTTTAGATTTTAGTAACCATGGATAGAATACATTGGCTATGTATTCAAAAAAGAGCTCACCATTCATCCATCTACTCTCAGACTTGCCTATTCCCCATTCTTTTGGCACACCTTCAGCAATATACTGAGGAATCCGCTCGTACTTGAACACAACAAGCGGTGGAGCCAACGTTCCGTTTGCGGATGCTGTTAATAATACGGTAAGGCATTCCTTTTCATCGGGGTTGACTTGCAAATAAACGTTTTTATCCCCCCTTGCAGCCAATACTTTGTTGCCTTTAGGGTTGATGAAAAATGCAGTTTCATCACCATTGAAAATTCTGCCTGAATCATCCAGGATACTTATTAAATTATTGCCTTCCAAGTAAGCATGTACTTCAGCGTACCATGCAAGAAGTCGTTCTTTAGTGAGTGAAGCAATCCTATGCGATATTGATGGGTTCCGCTTCAAAAAACCTTGTAACCACTTCTTTCCAGGTCTTCCCTCCCGAAATGGATTTTCTCTGTTCAATTCCTTAATGAGCCGCTGTACACTATCAAAAACCTGTTTGACAGTAACCGGAAAACCAAGTTTAGCACATGATTTAATCCAATCTACCTATGAGCTTTCTTCATTTTCCCTTAAAATGCTCTTCGGTCCCATTCTGCGATATAAAGGAGTTGTCTTCCTGACTTTATACAACAGAGTCACACGAGGAATCCCATGTAGTTTAGCTGAAGTAGCCACAGGCATTCCCACATAAAGAAGCAAATAAAAAGGCTATTATTATTAGTTATTGTGACTCATGCCCGAGCTCTAACTACGAGGTCATATCGCCTACTACCAGTGTTTCATCACTCTGATGGACATGAACCCAGACTCTACTGTGGGAGTCCTAAATTTGGCCGACCCAGGTTTATTCACCAAAGGTAGGGGTGTTTAACGAGTACCCGACACAGCTTAACGTCCCGTCCGAAGGACGGCGTAGTACAATTTTTTTTTTCGACCGCCCAAATAAAAAACTTAAGGGCCTCGGCCGGGACGTTAAGCCAGGTCAGGTACTTGTTAAAGACTTCTACACTAGGTGAATTTACGTCTCCCACAAGTCGGGCTCATGTCCACCAGAAAGACGCTCGAAAAATCGTTTATGGTTTGCCCCCTATGCATATTTTTAGATCAATTATAACAGTGTGACAGGAGCATGCGCAGAAACTTGATCATTCAAAACTGAGGAGATAGAACCACTTCTGTTTCCGTCATTTTTCAATGCGCAGCAGCCACATCAAATTGTTTGAAATAATGGAGTCATAAAAAATATGACTTTGAACTGTTGTCAGTTAATGACTCCCAATAGAATGAATGTATTAGCACCATATTATATATGTGTATCTGGAACCTTTTAAAGACGACACCTGTTGATTATCAGCGAAATCGGCCAAATGGAAAGGAGGAAAGAGAAACACAAAAACTTGTAAATAAAAAAGCAATGAATTTATCAACACAAAATTTTGTATGGGGATTCAGAATCCACTACGTAAGTCAAATATTGAGTTTTAGCCTATCGATTGCCTCTGGAGGGAGAGCGAAGACGTAATAACGTTGATTAATTATTGCTGGGGAAGTACATAGCGAGTGTTCCTCAGACAGAGGCACCTCTTTTTTGGGACTTAACTAATACCAAATTTATTTAGTCATTTTTATTTGCAGATAAAATGTCAAAATCAACTTTATTTTATAAAAAAAATCTATATATACTATTTTCCAATAAGTTATATGATAACATAAATATTGTATTGTAAGTTAATGATCACATTACATCCACAGTTATTGGGGTTTTTGAGTTGAGTCCCCCGACTAATCCCCCCATTCTTTTTGGCCGCCTCTGCTGAAATTTATTAGGTGTCATCCTTATAGCGTTTTGCATTTATAAAATAAATTCTGTGTCAACATATCCATTAAATAAACTTGAATGAAATAAAACATAAGTTTATTTGTGGTATTGTCTGATTTCACAGAATATATAATATATATACATTGGAGTAGGTACTTTCGGTATTTCTACCATCCTCAGCCAAAAGCATAAGAGATAAGACTGGTATATATATTCTGTGAAATTAGACAATACCACTAATAAACTTATGTTTTATTTCATGCAAGTTCATTTGAATTATTTCACAATATCTCTGCAATAATGTCAGTTTTCATATCCATTAAAACAAGTTTTTATGTTCAGCCACCCTTCTAATCCTCCCCCCACTTCCCTCAGACCAATTTGGCTGAAAATCAATAGGTACAGTCTTAATAACATGTCGTGTTCACAGACACATAGTCAACCATTTGTATTTTCATTTTTGGAGTTGAAGGATCAGAAAACATGAAATTCCGTTGAAAACTGAACATCGAATTTCTGACAAATTACATAACTTCACCTACATAGAGGGGTATATACTCTGTATAGCGGGGACGTGAAACGTACCTTTCGCTTGCGTGCTTGCCGTTTTCGAGGTGTTTCAATGTAAGCTTCACATTTGGGTAGTTGGCCCTGTTCGATAAGTGTGTCCAGTATGTTCCTGATGCGATCCTCTTCCCCGGGATCTGCGAATGGCACATACTCGAAAATGTATCCCATGCTTCCCCCACCCTTCTTGTAGGCCACTGTTAAATCTTCCACTTCCATATCACTATCTGTAAAAATACAAAAAAAAAAAAATTATTATAGCTCATAAATTGATATTGGAAAATAAATTATGGTTGGTATGCCGTAATTTTGAAAATGTCAGTAAAATTAATCTAAATTCAGGCTAAGAGCATCAATTTAGAAGCCAACATGTATGTATGTCTTTTTGGCAAGACCCTATCGAGGGAGGATGTCTGTAACTTTGTTTCGTTATATATTTTTGTCAAATATATACGAAGTAAATTAAACAAACTTATTTCTTGAAATACTGTCTATTCCACAAAAAGTATTCATAAAAGTCAGATTTAGCTATAAACTGCGGACCGTTCTTATAGATAAATCAGGTAGGCAAGGAAGGTTGGTATTTCATCTTGGAAATCCCCTTGGTCTTTACAGCTAAGAAGTTGTTTGTTCTGAAATATTTATTTCTCTTTTTTGGTAAAACTAAAATTATAATAATAACATTTGTAATGACCTTATAATAGATATATGGACGGGAGAAGTCATGCCCAGAGCCTGGTACAAGACCGTGATTTGCCCCATACTAAAGAAAGGCAACCAGCTCGAATGTGGCAATTATAGACGAATTTCTCTGCTCACAAGCGCCTATAAAGTCCTGTCCAACATACTCTTCCAGAGACTGCTTCCCTATGCAGAACGGGAGCTAGGTCCTTACCAGTGTGGCTTTCGACGGGGTAAATCGACCACGGATCAGATATTTTCCCAAAGACAGATCCTTGAGAAAGGTAAAGAGTACCAGATCCAGACCTGCCATCTCTTCATAGATTTTAAGGCTGCCTATGATAATGTCGACAGGCTGCAGCTGTTCAGGGCTATGGAAGATTTCAACATCCCGAGAAAGCTGATCCGTCTTTCAAAGCTGACGATGGCAAGCGTGCAATCTACGGTCCATTTTCAACAGGACTGTACAGCTCCTAGCATATGTCGATGACATTGACATCGCAGGAAGGTCATTTCGAGACGTCAAAGAGGCATTTCTGGCTTTGGAGGCACCGGCGAGGAGGTTGGGGCTTGTCATCAACGAAGCCAAGACCAAGTACTTGGTTTCAGAGCAGGAGGTCGAGCCACCGGAGCAAGTCACCATTGGCCCTTACTTCTTCGAGAAAGTGCATGAGTTGTATACCTCGGCTCTCAGGTGAACGTGAACAACGACATGTCAGCCGAGGTAAAGCGAAGAACAGTGGCAGCGAACAGGAGCTTCTTCGGCCTGAGGCATCATATAAGAAGTCACCTCCTTTCAAGAAAAACAAAGTTCAGGCATTATAAAACGTTGATCCGCCCCATCCTAACATACAGGTCCGAGGCTTAGACTATCTCCAAGTCAGATGAACAACATCTTCTGATCTTCGAAAGAAAGATCCTCCGCCGAATATATGGTCCAATACGAGATGGAGAAGACTGGAGACGACGCACGAACCAAGAAGTCTATTATCTCACCCAGGAACCAGACGTTGTGAAGGTCATCAGGCTGGGAAGACCCAGGTGGGCCGGACATGTGGCCAGGATGGGCGAACATGAGATCCCGAGGAAGACGATGTCGGACCGGCTTTACGGAACAAGACGCGTCGGGAGGCCGAAGCTGAGGTGGCAGGATGGTGTGGCGAATGATGCGAGGAGCCTGCTTGGAGTCCGACACTGGAGAGCAGCTGCACAAAACAGGGATAACTGGCGGACACTGTTGGAGGAGGCCTTGACTCATTAGTGGGTTGTCGCGCCATTGTGAATGAATGAATGAAAAAAAAATTATTAAATTCTATGAATCTTGTTACTGAAGACTAGGGCTGTGATTTGTATGCAATAAAAACAGCGAAATATGCACATATATATATGCAAATATATTTGGCAAAATATACAATTAAAAACTAAAAATATGCGAAAGACTGCAAAGGAAAAAGTACCTATAGAATAAAATAAACTACAGGAGCAATAGAAAATCTTTATAAAATTTATTGGATAAAAAATATGAAAGCAAAAAAAAATAAAGTAAAAATATAGTGATATAAAAAATTATTTTAACAGAGAAAAACTTAATTAGTTACAATTACACATAACTTTTTTAAATTTTCAAACGAAAAGGATCGCCTGTCTGGCCTCAAAATTGATTTGTATCGGCTGAATGAGCGCTCCACATCAATTGAAGTAACTGGCGCATAATTGAAAACCGCAATATCCAATGGACTCAATTCAATCCCTGAGCCTTCGCTCACCACCCCCACTTCTTTTCAGCCAAAATAATAAACCAGAATAAAAAGTTCGCAATATGAACACAATGAATTCAAGAGAAACATTGGAGTTCCTGGAATGCACTCGTCTCAATAAAAGGTGCGTACACCTGGCCAAACAGAAGGAAATTTAGTGGGAATTATTTGGAAAAAAAGTGGGATTATTTTTTTAATCGTCAGTTTACAAAAAAAAAAAAGGCTTGAAAAAAATTATAATAGCCATGCACCTATTTTACAGTCTATCCTTGAGCTGCCGAAAAAAATCCAAAATATGAATAAAAATATGCGAATATATGTAAAATATAAGTAGCTTAAATAAATTTTATATGGACAAAAGCGTACAGATAATGTTTAAACAGGATTCTGTAGTTAATAGAAAAAGATATGTAAATGCATATATATCACTGCCCTTGTGATGACATGAGAATGTTAGTAACATTAAAATAAGAAGATTTTCATATCTCCCAAGTAACCTGCTTATTGGCAGAAATGTAAGTATTTGATGACTTCGGTTGTTTCAAAAGTATGGCTATTGCCGATAATCAATCTTAAATTGAATAATAATTAAATAAATCATAATTACTTTTGTAAGTTAGCTCATATCGTTCGATATCCTCAAAAGTGATCTCCTTAAAAAGGTTCCTCCAATATTGGGCCCAATCTCTCTCTTCCAAATCTCCATCGTTCTCATCCTCAATGGAACCTGCAAAACAGAATATATCATATCAAGATAATTAAGTTAACAAATAAATTAAAAAATATGTACGTTAAAAAATCACAGGGTAGTCATATTCTATAACATTCAGGGTCTGTATTAACATACATAAACGATAATAATAAGCTAAACTTAAATAAAAACAAAACAATAAGAATTTATATTTTTAACTAAACAAAACGTTAAAGACAGTAGAATAATATAAAATATAATAGCACGGTGGACATGAGCTTGACTCTACTGTGGGAGTCGTTAATTTTGCCTACTCTAAATTTTTGCACCTAGGGTAGGGGTCTTTAACGAGTACCTGACACCGCACAGGCTCGGGACCATCGCTTAACGTCCCTCCCATAGTCATACTCAAGAGTTTTTTAATGCATTTTAACTTTGCGAGGTAAACAATGAAATGTATCCAACCTTCTTGTAGTCTTCCACACTGTTGAAAATATATTCCAAAGAGTACAACTTTTGTACAGAGAGGGCTCGATAAAGTCTCAACAGTATGAGATGTGTTATCAGATAAAACTGAACAAAATAGAGTTTATTTAAATAAATACCTGTGTCATCATAGATTTTCCTCTTTTCTTCATCGCTAAGAATTGAATAAACCTTTCCAAGGATCTTAAACTTTTCAGTAGCCAACTCTTTATGAGCACTTTCATGAACTCGATCAGGATGAACGATAAGGGACAATCTTCTGTAAGCTTTCTTTACTGCAATTAATGAAAATATAAAACATTAAATAAAACTCGTAAGTTAACACAATTGGTTAATAAACAATGGTGCAATAACGTATGGTACAGGTTAAGTTTCTTATTATGCATCAACGAAAGTGTATTACTTAAAAGGCAAGTCAATGAAAATTAATGTAATAATTAAGAAAACAAATACCTTCATCAGATGTTGATTTTTTGTCTATTTGCAAAAGTTGATAAAGATTACGAGTTTCGAAGTATTCTTCACAAAAGTCAAGAAATGAAGACATAATTCAACCTTTGATAAAACAAATTCAGTGAAGAAATGTACAATTGATATTACTAAACTAAAAAATCCGTATAATAAATTTAGATAACACTCAACAAAATTTTGGCGGGGTCAAACTTGCAGCTACTGCTAACTAGATTACAGTGTACCGCCAGTTCGTAAAGTTACCCGGATAAAAATCGAATAAACAGATCGATTATGGGGGTATCTCTGATAAGGCCAACCGGGAAGAATAACCAAGACATGGTTTACAAACCGGCTCTAAATCGAATCTGCCCTACACGTAAATCAGATATCTCTGTAAAAAAAAGTTAAATAAAACTGCTCTAACAAGTTTGTCTCAAAGTTACCATTGTTGTAATAAGAGAAATGTAGGTAGGCCTCGACCGGTTTTTCCTCTCCGTATTGGCTCATATTTCTCTTTGTCTATTTAGTTCATTAAGTCCCAGGAATGGGAATAGTAAAATGAATGCGCGAAGGCAGCCTTATTTCTATTAATATGATGTATTATAGGTTGTAGGTCAGAACATCAGAATAACCATCTCCATGTTTTTATGGATCCTACCGCCATCCTGGATCACTCTAGAAACTTTCCATATGGAAAAAATCACCTGCTAAAATTAAGGCAATCCTTAATAAGTCTCAAAGCTGCTATTTCTTAATTTCAATTAAATTCCTAGTAGACATGTTATGGACATAAATGATAACTGTAATTAAATCTTTTATGAAATTGTGTAGTTACGTTATCACTTGATAACGACAGTCAGCTGGTCTTGACATCGTCCTAGTTATCAGGTGTAGTGATATCCGTCACTTTGTTGTTGGCTCTTCTATTGTCAGATTTAATATTTTCGGGTCTTAATAAAGGGAACGTATTTTTTTTAAATTACAAAAATTTATAGACTTCGTTTGATTGTAAACCCCTGCTACAGATATTATTCTTATTATTTAAAAAAATACACATTTAATTATATTTTATTTATAAAAATGGCAGATCTTATTCCGAATAACGCTTCTACACCCGAATCGCCGGTAGTTGATTATCAAATTAATTTACACTCGAATCAAGGCAAGAAGTATTACAGAAAGGCTGCTCATAGGTAAGTTATATCTCATATTCTGCTTTGAAGCAAATAATATCTCATTTATTGTTTTCTCTTTGAATGTTTTGAATATATTTATACAATTTTTTCAAGCAGATTGTCATGCTTCAGCAATGTTTTTTATTTTTTTTATCGCATGTTGTACTAATAGAGTTTGTTTTTTGTAAATGTCCACATATTTTTAAACTGTTTTTTGTTTTTTTTTAAATTATTTTATTGGTTTAACGGTATTCGTGTGTATAAAATATTTCCTTTTTTTAATATAATTATTTTCGTAAATCGTTTCCCAAAAATAGCTCCTGTTGTGTCATTCATATTTTTCGACTCAGCACTTTTCTTTCACTAGGCTGTGTATTTTTGTTTATTTGTCGAAGATAAGAATCGATTTTCCTGATTGTATTAATGTCTTTTGGATGTGCAATGGTTTGAAAAAAAAAAAAAACATTAAAGCTCCAAGTAATACCGGTTTTCTCAAAAGTAAAAATAGTTCTTAAAATATTTCCTAAACTCTAGAGGAACATAATTCGGAAGTAACTCTATTTTTTTTTAATGGGGCGAACATTATTTTAGTCTGAATTAAATAAGTATTTCCAGTTGATTTTCAGAAAAATACAAAGAAATACGTCAAATTTGTGTTTATAATTCAAATAATTTTCTGTTTTCTGTATGTCTTAAACATATTCTTCAAATGTACCTCATAACTTTCTCAACTCTTGAAATAGAATGATGAGATATTTGGGATAATTATTCTTTGTTTATGGTTTTTATTGTTTTTTATATGCTGAAAACATGAGTATTGTATCTTTATTTTAACGAATTTTAAAAACTATTCTTTAAATAATTGCACTTCATCAATGAAAGATATACACTTTTTTTTATTCCTTATCACAATATTTTTCTATTGAAGAAGCCCTCATAATAAATTATTAGAATGCATTTAAAAATTGATAAAAAAAAGTCCTCCATCATGAATTAATTAATTACGTTTTCGCGCTCCCTTCAATATCAAACACTTCTTGGGCTAATATTAGCTGATTATTCAACTTACATATTATATTGATATTCAATACCTAAGTCTCCATATTTACTGTCTATGTTACATTATTATTAATTGTTTGTAATTACTTATTTTATTTATATTTTTTTAAAATTTATTTATAATGTTATTTATTTAGTTTATTAAAGGTTCCTTCATATATCTCATCATTGTTTTATATGTGTCATTATTACGTTAATATTGTAAATATAATGGTCACTGATTCCATTGTATAGGGATGATCCCTTTAAACAATGAAAATTATTATTATTATATTTATTGACTTACGTAAGGTCTCCTGAATCCTCTAGGTACTAGATGACTTTGATTCGATAAGTTCATTATATCAGCAGTTATTTCTTGGAATTATTGAGGTGAGCATCCTTCTGCTGCCCCATACCCTTCGGTTCATCCCACTGCTCCGTCCTTACAATTAATATTAATATTAGCTAATTCGTTCTGGGGAAGTACATTTACCTGGGGGTGGATTGGAAAGCATGAAATTCCAAAACATTGCACTTCTGACCGATTACATAACATTCCATAAAGTTGTGGAAATAAAAGAAAGTTGAATCGACAAAATTGCTCACTACCTCAAAGAATAGAAAAATCTATATTATGCCAATCAACTAAAGTGGAAAGCGTTTTCTCTTTTGAATGTAGGACGAAACAATCACCGCAAAGCTACTTTTCAGTTCTGAGAGCACACAAGATATATTTTATTGAAGCCGAACCGGAGTAGACCAAGTAAGGAAAACCCTCGATATCTTCTCACTTCCCCCTGATTTATGAAGTATAGAAGAAGTTATGTATTCGTCAGAAAATCCATGTTGAGATTTCACCGCAATTTAATGTTTTCCAGGCTCTAATTCCAGAACTTTTCTGCGTGTGAACACGATAGAATGAATACTTCGACACAACATTTTATGTGTATATCCAGAATTAATTTTTCACCGCATTGGAGTTTAAACTTTTTTTTTACTTCTGCAGCTATGCGATCTATAGGTAAGGTTATGTAATCGGTCAAAAATTCGATGTGGAGTTTTCAACGGAATTTCATGTTTTTCGAACTCTAGATTCCAAATATGAAAAAAAAAAGTCTGCCTCTATGTGTGTCTTTGAACAAGATAACTCTCGATAGATTGAATGTATCGACACGAAATTTTATATGTGTAACCAAAACCCTTTAACGAAGACACCTATTATTTTTCAGCGAAATCGACCAAACGGAAGAAGTGGAATAGAGGAGAGGTTTTACTCAAAAACCCCATTTACTGCCTATGTAATGAATGTATCGACATGAAATTTCATATTTTAAGTCAAAACCCAATGAGGACATAACCTGTCAAATGTCAGCGATATCGGCTGAGGGGAGGGGGGCGTCAAGGGAGGGGCTCAATTCATAAACCCCAATAATTGCCGATATAATGAATTTTTAGTTCCGAAATTGAGTATTCAGGAGCCCCTATGTAAGTCAACTGTTGAACATTAGGGCAATCGGTCGACTGGTTTTGGAGGTAGGGCGAAAAGTTAATTAATTCGTTCTGGGGAAGTACATCGCCGGTGATTCACCAACGAATTTTTTTTAGCATGTAAACCTTTTTCTTAGTATGCAAAACTTTTTTTTAAAATTCTAAACATTTTTATAGTATGTAATCATCCATAATGTATACTCATATTTTCGCATTACGATGGCTATCTTCTCTGTACTGACTGTACAATGCACAAAAGCAAATAACAAGTTTGTTTGTTGAAGCCAAACAGATGACTGTGTTCATGAGGAAAAAATAGTGATAAGCACGTATAAAATTTAATATATTTTTTAATTTGTCACTTTCACAAACGGGAAATTTATGTTAATTTTTTTTTTCTTATTAACTAAAAAGCTAAATTAAAAATTTAAAAAACCTCCGACACAATTAAATGTTGGGACGGGACGACGACGACACCCCCTGCAAAAATCCTGATTTTATTTATTTAAATAATGAAAAAAAGTCCGGTCTTTGGTGTTTTGATTAAAAGTCAATTTACATTTTTTTTTGTTCATTAATTCTTTTTTGACTGAAACCTTTGTGGGGATTTTTTTTTTTGGGGGGGGGGGGGGGGGGGGGGGCTTGGCTTTATAAACATTTGAGCTCTAACTCCAAGTCTCTAGCTGTAATAGAGGCCGAGATCCCTACACAGGCTCTGATGAAACCTGAAGATCTTGGAAACGGCATACCCGATTTCCACCAAACATGGCTAAGAACCATCTCGCAAATACCAGCTTTTGAAAATCGGTTCAGTGTCTTGGAGCTACGTAGCCACAGACAGACAAACACCGACAAAAGCTTCAAACTTAAAATGGTTAAAGGTTAAAAAAAATTAAAATTTGTGGAAAATGTGTATACGTTTCTCGTATCTCGGAAACAAATGAATCGATTTCAACCAAATTTAGTGTACTCTACTTTGTTTTTGATTAAATCGTTGCATTATAGAAGAATCCAAAAGAATAATGGAGAATATGCGAGTTCGGTCTACAACAAATTGATTTGAATATCAATAGATATTATGAATATATTAATCCCAAGCGCGAATTAATCAATTGAGTTTCCGCTTTTCCTTCGAACCCAATCTACCGATCAGACTGAAAATCAGCAAGTGCCTTCCTTACTCAGGAACTTCACTTCTCAACGCACAAAATTTCGTTTCTACATACCCGGGGGTTTTATTTCGAGCTCCGTTCCTGCGACTACTTCTCCTTCCCTTCGGCCGATTTCGTTGAATACGTAAATGTTTTTAAATTTCTCAATTTTTCTGTATTATATTGGACATTTTGTTTGCATAATCAAATATACGAATTACCCATTGTTCAGTTTTTTATAAAATTCTTACAAGTATCTCTTGTGTAATGTGTGTTTTCTGTTATCTTTACAAGTTTTGAGACATACTTGAGTGGCTATAGATTAAAAAAAAATATATATGTATATTTGCCCTTGATAAATGTCCTTGCAGAGTTAACATTCATCAATGCACATTTTTTTTGATTCCATTCGTTCCCTAGTTTTTAGGGTTCCTTCGCCAAAGAACCCAAACGGAAACCTATTGTTCTCACTATTCTGACACATCCTATGAACAATAATCATCCCGTCCTTGAAGAGTCCTGGATAAATATATAAAATTTCTTAGATGCTTAGCCAAATTGGCCAAACGGAATATAGGGGAGAGGCTGAACACTAAACTGATGTATCGACACATCATCTAATATGAGGGTCATCAATCCATGTCAAATCAACCAGAAAAAAAATGGATTTGACACCCATGATCTCAGATTTTGATGAAACTTTGCATGTTTGTTCCTTTTATGGATTTAAGTAAGGATTTAAGATTTTTTTGCTCTATCTCAAGCGGTTTAGGTTTTACAGGCTGTTAATGTTTTTGGAATTTCGCGGTTTTCAGCGATCGGGCGGAGGAAACGCAATTTGTTTTTTTAAAGAAAATAAATTATATCTCCCTTCTTTACCAACCAATGTTGATGAAATTTATTATGAGTATGCTTTAATATGTAAGGAGTCCAGAAAAAAATTAAACCTGCAAGTATCTATACACATACAGAAAAAAATCCAAAAGTTTTATTTATAGATTTTTTAAAATGAAATACTGAGTTCTATGCTAAGTGGAATATCTTCAAAAGGGAAAATGATAATAAAAAAAAGAAATTATTCTTGTTCTACAAGATATGCTTTACCACACGAAAAAATAAAATGAATGGTTTTTTCACTCCTTCATTATTTCCTCATGATGATTCAGAAGCTCCTGTGTTAGTCAACTAACCATTGGTTTTGGAGAGTGGAAAGTCAACTCTTTCTCGTTGTTGCTGGGGAAGTACATAGCCAGTGATCCACCGACAACTATTTTTATAATGTATCTATAAAGACTAGATTAGAATTGTTTCAGTTTGTTTGTTCAAAGATAAGACTCGTTCAGGTTACACTTCAGTTCAAGGTGTTTTTCAAATTATATATACATATAAGCAATTATTTTTTTTAATGAAATATAAAAGAACTTGTTATTTTGTTTAATTACGAAAAAATAGATATACGTATGGTGTTTTAGCTGCTTAAGCTACGATGGCTTACATCGTCAGCACAAAGTTCAACAGGTGCTGACAATGGTGTAAGCCGAAAACGGTGTATATTTTTTGACGAATTAGTCAATATTAACAATGAACAGTTGGTTATTATTATGACTCATGCCCGGGCTTTAACTAAAGATCATATCGCCTACTACCAGAGCGCTCTTTCCTCACTCTGGTGGACATGAGTCCGACTCTACTGTGGGAGTCCTAAATTGTTATTCACCTAGGGCAGGGGTCTTTAACGAGTACCTTACATCGTACAGGCTCGGGATCAGTGCTTAACGTCCCATCCGAAGGACGGCATGCTTATGTTTTTTTTTTCCCTCCCAGATAAAAAAAAGGAAGGGCTTCGGCCGGGTCTTGAACCCGCATATTGAGCTCAGTAAACACGCACGTTTACCACTGAGCCACCGGCGATCTCAGTTAAACAGTCTTTTGTTTTTATTAGTATTATACAAAAATATTTTTATAATACACAAGTGTATTGGGACATGGATCGCTTTGTTAACCTTCGTTGCTTATTTCGTCATTCGTTTAACTTTGTGATGAGAACTCTCCTTGTCAATATACCGTCTGAAACTCATGTCAACAAGTATAGATCTCTTTCTATGTCAAATCGACCCATATCTCTTGCTTTTCTACCATTTTCTGAAAACAAATTGTACCTGGTGAGAATACAAAAAACATAGTGTTGTACCTGCCATGCAAGCCCAGTGTTACTTGTTATGCAAGTGCAAGGAAGGCTTGCGTTTTTTCATTTAATAATAACAATCAATAATTAATTATTGTTGGCTCAGAATATTTCTTTCAACAAAATGATTAGTAGATGAATGATATTTTTTGACTTCTTGAGAAAATCGTTCAAAAAATTAGTTAGTTTTTAAATGTTCTGTTTTTATTTTTATCAAAATGTTTGTATAATATAATCATTTTTGTAAGAGAGTTTCTAAAACTGTATTGATATAGGAAAAACATAAAAGTGTAATTTTTCGAAACTGTTCTTCATTTTAATTTATACAACATATAAAGAATATCTATTTCTTATTATTATCGTATTTGTGAAATATTTGTTGGCACTTTTCAAAATTTTTTTTGTTGATCCAATAATTTATCAAGAATTTCGCCAGCAATATCCACTTTTTACTAAAGTTGAATTGAAATAAAATGCAGCTATAATAGGAACATGTTATTGTCATTTTGATCCATGTTTCACAGTTGCAATCTTATCTGTTGCATTTATTATCAGTGATATAAACAGACCATGTGTACAGTTATTAACCCCGACAAAAAAACCGGATTATATGTGTTTGACCTATACGATGGGGTGGGCTGGTATGCACACCTAGGGACCTAAGCATCCAATGCTCTTATCCCTTTACTATGGTAGTGCTAAATTTTGGTTACTGAGATTTAATTAGTGTAGAGGTCTTCAATGAGTACCAGACATCTCAGACTCGGCTTTGTGGCTACAGTTTGCCCTCCCAACTCTGTCTGGTGGAATTAATCTAATATTCTACGAATAGATTATTACATAAAACCGAATATTTTACATGATTTACTCTAGAATATAAGCATAAAGTACACCATACATTCTATTTACTCATCCTGCTGTTTAAGAATAGGAATTTTGAGGAAAGTTCTCTATTGAATACTGTCTCCTGGCTACGCCCTTGAGATGAACATCTCCTGGCACGTTGTACATAACATGATCGATATGGAACATTTATACATTCAACAGCCTTAAAGTTCATACATTTATCGAATGCACAGAAAAATAAAAAAAAGAAGCTTACTTACATTAAACATAAAGACGTATACATTTTACATGAATCAGTGAAGGAGATTTATGGGACCCAGAGTTTTACAAAAGTTGTTGTAAGATACTGTGACCACTTGCAACTTAGGGAGTAAGGTAGTGGGGGGGAAGGAAATAAGGTAGTGGGGGGAAGGGAGTAAGGTAGTGAGAGGAAGGGAGTGAGGTAGGGGGGGCGGAAGGGGGTGAGGTAGTTTGGGGAAGGGAGTAAAGTAGTGGGGGGGAAGGGAGTGAGGTAGTGGGGGCGGAAGGGGGTGAGGTAGTGGGGGGGAAGGGAATAAGGTAGTGGGGGGAAGGGAGTAAGGTAGTGGGGGGAAGGGAGTGAGGTAGTTTGGGGAAGGGAGTAAAGTAGTGGGGGGGAAGGGAGTAAGGTAGTGGGGGGGAAGGGAATAAGGTAGTGGGGGGAAGGGAGTCAGGTAGTGGGGGGAAGGGAATAAGGTAGTGGGGGGAAGGGAGTGAGGTAGTTTGGGGAAGGGAATAAGGTAGTGGGGGGAAGGGAGTAATGTAGTGGGGGGGAAGGGAATAAGGTAGTGGGGGGAAGGGAGTAATGTAGTGGGGGGGAAGGGAATAAGGTAGTGGGGGGAAGGGAGTAAGGTAGTGAGAGGAAGGGAGTGAGGTAGTGGGGGAAAGGGAGTGAGGTAGTGGGGGTGGAAGGGGGTGAGGTAGTTTGGGGAAGGGAGTGATGTAGTGGGGGGAAGGGGGAAGAGATTAATTTTTATATCCTATGTCAGGATGTCTATGGCAAATTTTTCCTTTTAATATGTATATGGCAAAGTTAAGAGTGTTTCATAGTTGATTAGACTTGCAACTGACCCTTGATCCGGCCAACAGGATGTGTGAGTTGTTAATGTAGCATATATGTAGTTCTAAATGTGTTCCAACCTGTTCTAAGTCGGTCTCTCCTGGAGGTTGTCACTATTTCTGAACGAGGCGCAGTCCCCCTTCAATATAGATGACCAGGTCATTTGCCAACGTGTTTGTCGTATTTTAACTTCCCCAGCTATATAGGACAAGTTATGTAATCGGTCAGAAATTCGATGTTGAGTTTTCAACAAAATTTCATGTTTTCCGAAACCCCTCGGTGAATCATCGGGAATGTACTTCCCCAGTGCGAAGTTTGTGCCTCAGTCTGAAATCTATCTACCGTTTTGGCTAAAGGTCAATAGTTGACTTACAGGGACTTGTGAATTCTCATACTAAATTTCATGTCGATATAGTCATTAAATCGGCAGTTGTTAGGGTTTTTCAGTTAAGCCCCCTCTGATCCTCCTCTTCCATTGGGCCGATTTGGCCGAAAATCTATAGATGTCGTCCATAGGGGGTTTTGGAAACCCATATAACATTTCGTGTCGATAGATTATTTTTGATCTATCACATAACTTCCCTCAAACTTGGTATAACTGAGGAAAAAATATAAAACTATTAAAACGAATAGATATGTTTTATAAAAGCTTGTCTAGTTACATATTTTGGTTTGAGTAAAGAAAAAATTGAGCGGAATAACCAAGGGACTGGAATATCCTCCATAATTTTGAAATTACTCTAATCTCTTATTATTGTACCCTCGTTTGATGTTCTGGCGTACGCATGTTTCTATGGCATAATCTCCAGCATGGAAGACGGTGGCATGTTCGCCATGGCGATACGAAAGGTCAGCTCCTGGCAGAGCGCCATCCGACACATTGGTGCCATCTGTCTCCCAGCTAAGGGCCATCCTCGATTGTGGCTCATCCAATATTGTACCTGGGCATTGTCGCTCGGTACCACAAATTTGGTCAACTTTGGTCTGTTTAGAGAATGTACTCTCTTTTGAGTTAGGTTAGGTTGAGCTGGTATTGTGTACACTGCAGCTCCCACTGTGACGTAGTTGTCCTTCCTCTGCAATTATAGCTACAGTAGAAGTATAGGGGAAGGTATGTAATCAGTCAAAAAGTCCGATCCCCAAGTTTTCCGATCCCTTAATCCCAAAAAGGGACCGAATAATGTTGTCGGTGAACGAGCACGATAGTTGAATTACAACGGAACTTCTGAATCCCTATACTACATTTTGAGTCGATACATTCATTACATCGGCAGTTATTAGGTTTTTTGAGTTAAGTCCGATTTTCTGACCCCTCTTCTCTTCTGCCGATTCGGTTGAAGATCAGTAGGTTAGTTAGTTAGTCAACAGGTGGCATACTTATAAGAAAATTACATTTTCATTTCTGGAATTCGAGGTTCGGAAAACATGAAATTTCGATTACATAAATTCTCCTACACTTCGTATGTATGTAAGTAAATGTACACTTACATGTAAATGTAAGTATATCCAGAACTCCACAAGGACGATGTATATCAATGTTCTGCATAATCGGCCTTAACGAAAGGGGGGGGGGGGCAAAGAAAAGGGATTATACTTAAACAGCCTATTAACTGTCGATTAAGGAATGTATCAACAAGAAATTTAGTATGAGGATTCAGAAATTCCTAAATATTGATTTTCAAGCTAAAATCGGTAGATTGATTCAAGAGGGAGAGCGAAAGTTGATTTAAGTAAATGCCCGGGCATGAGTCACATAAAAAACAATAACTAATAGTGACGTCCGAAGTGCTTTCAATGGAAGTCTCAAGATGCCAACCGAATTACATTTATTTTTTAATTTAATGTTAATTGTTGCTGAAAATATCATACCAGATATAGTGGTTTTGGTGAATATTTGACAAGATCTTGAGAGAAAACTGTTTTAAGTGTAGTTCATTTAAGGCAGATTGATGTAAGCAAGTAACCGTGGTTAGTGCTACCATCTAGGAGTGCACATAGGTACTCCTGTCTGGCGCTAATTGGATATAATTGAAAAATTCACATGTCATTGTAAAATTTAATATTGTTTCTGTGTTGCAAAATTGCATTTTGAGTTTTTGAAATCAAAAGCAGACTTGACGTTTGTTTTTGAACTGAAACATCGTGGTAATGTGCAAGAATTTCCCCCTTGGTCCTTAGAAGCTTAATTAGTTAGTTTTTATGTCTATTGCCCGGAGGAGGTCATATCGCCTACCAGAGCGCTCTTTTCTCACTCTGGTGGACATGAGCCCGAATCTACTCTGGGAGTACTAAATTTTGCTTCCCTAGGTTTATTCACCTAGGATAGGGATCTTTAACGAGTACTTGACATCTTACAGACTCGAGACCATCGCTAAATGTCCCATCCGATGGATTAAGTGCTCAACGTTTTTCCACCTCCCAGACAAAAAAACCTAATGGTCTCAGCCTCTCTTTAGAAGCTTTATTCTACCTTATCATTTGATATAATGTGTATGTTACAGACATGAGAAGGAATTTTGACAGATTGCGTTTTGTCTGGACAACGTTTGAAATGTCTGAAACATTTAGACAAATCACGAATCAAACCCATTATTTTCATATTTAAAGCTTTTTTGACAAAAAAAAAACATACTTATATTTGTCCGCAAAATGTGCATATATTTTGCTCGAAATCACATGGTTCTTCGACGTATCTTTGACGTAATTCAGTTCTTGCTACATGTATGTCTTTGATGCTTCTTCTTTAGCTTCTTCTTCAACGTATATTTTGACTGGACACATGCTCCTCTTCTTAGGGTCCCTCAGGGAGGATTGACGGACCTAGGAAGTGGGGGGGGGGAGGGGGGGGGGACCTATTGGTCAGCTATTTAGACTTGTCAACATAGATAGCGAGAGATGTTGACTTAACTCGCTGTTCGCTCTTACGTCAGTCTTCTCGCTCAGATAACCCTCTGACATTTTATCCTTCTTTATCGGAGGTATGTCATCTATCTTAACCATCTGGTAGTTGGACGACAACTGTGTTAGCGCATCTTCCTGTGTCACTTGCATTCCAAACCGGACTATTTTTCATTTTTTTATCACCATTTATATTGTAAGTAAATCAATAAAGTTAACTTTAAAAAAATTATCTTTATATTGGGGTTATTGTTAGTTAATATGACTCATGCCCAAGCTTTAACTTCAAGGTCATTTCGCCTACTACCAGAGCGTTTTTTCGTCACTCTGATGGGCATGAGCCCGATTCTACTTTGGGAATTCTAAATTTTGCCTACCCTAAATTTTTATTCATCTAGGGTGGAGGAGGGGTCTTTAACGAGTACCTGACATCGTACAGGCTCGGACCATCGCTTAACGTCCCATCTGAAGGACGGCTCGCTTTTTTTATTTTTATTTTACCTCCCAGACGGCTTTGACCGAGTTTCGAACCCAGAATCTTGAACTCAGTAAGCAAGCATGCATACCACTGAGCTATAGGCGTCCTCAGGGGTTATTATTATCTAGTTTGTTCAATAAATATATATTTCTTTAGAGTACGACCCCAACTTTTAAAATTATTAAAATTATTATGTACTACACAAAATGACATCAGGGGAGAGGTAATTTAGCTGATTGACCAACGACGGGGAGTGGGCTAGTGACCCCTTGTAAAATCACTAATCGCTTACGCGAACATATGATCGTGAACAATTTGTGATATTTACTAATTAATCATTTTATTACTTTTTTAAAATATTTATTTTTCAATCATTTTATCTTATATTTCATAATAACCCATTCAATTAATCTTTTATAAATAGCTTGCGTCATTCAATATCAGAGAAAAAATGTTCAGTTTTAAATGTGAAACGAAAAGTTTTGTCGAATAAAATAACATTTTTTCTCATAAGAATTGTGCTATTTTATTTAAAGTTATTTTATATTTAATACTCGGTGAAAAATTAAAAAAAAAAAAAAGTTCAATAGTACGATTTAAAGTTCAAAAAGTGTACAAATTGAGGATTGAACATTTTAACTAATTAACTGCCCTCGACGTTTTCGCTGTTCATTGGTGAAATTCGTGAAAAATAAATAAATAAAATGTATAAGTTTTTTCCCCGTTTTGAGAAATACATCACTGCTTTTTATTCAAATTTTTGGACAAACATGTTTGTTTGTTATGACGTGAGCCAATCATTTAATTGTTTCAACATCTCTTTGTATGTCTCTGTGAGCACTTTGTTTCTACCTTATTGTGCGGGTCTCAAATCTCAGATTTAGATCCTCCAAGAATACACCTTCTTAATAAGTTAATCATAATCGTCAAACTATAATCCATCAGAATTTCACGAATTCACGATAACTCCTGAAAGAATGAATAAATCGACGTATAATTTCACATGTATTTCCAGAACTCCGTAAGAATTACCTGTGTGGATCTTAAGGGAAGTGGGAGAAACAGTAGAGGTTCAAATCAATAATGTAATAAATGTTGATATATTGAATGGATCTGTGGCGCCCCCCACATGTCTTATTTATTTTGAATTAATTAATAATCGATAACATTTATTTCAATTTAATTTAAAAACATATGTTTTTGGGGGTGGCTGGCCCAATTAATGAGAAGAATTAATGAGAAGCAACTCAAACTAACTACATAACATCTATTGATTGTCTTTTTCATAAAACATATGTTTTTAAATTAAATTGAAATAAATGTTATCGATTATTAATTAATTCAAAATAATAAAACGAATAAATAAAACAAATAAATAAGACATGTGGGAGGGCGCCGGTAGCTCAGTGGTATGCGTGCTTGACTTCTGAACTCAAGGTCGTGGGTTCGTAGCCCGACCGAGGCCCTTAGTTTATTTTATCTGAAAAAATAAATAAATAAAATGAACTTAAGCACGCCGTCCTTCGGATGGGACGTTAAGCGATGGTCCCGAGCCTGTACGATGTCAGGTACTCGTTAAAGACCCCTACCCTAGATGAATAAAAATTTAGGGTAGGCAAAATTTAGGACTCCCACAGTAGAGTCGGGCTCATGTCCACCGTAGTAGGCGATATGACCTCGTAGTTAAAGCCCGGGTATGAGTCATAAAACCTAAACCTAAACCTAAGACATGTGGGGGGCGCCACAGATCGATATGAAATTTAGTATGATTCAGAAGTCCCTGTGTAAGGCACTGATTAATTTGACCTGGAGAAGTACATGATTATTGATTCACTAATGATTTTCCATCCTATTGGTCTCCTGCGGTGTACATTAAGGGAAGCCAGGCCCTTTAGCTAGCTTTAAGAGACCTAAGATAGTTGGGATAAGAGCTGATGGAGCCTGCTGATTACAGAAAGGGCCGGAGATGCCGCTGGTCACTCTGACCTCTAACTCTGTCGATGTTCTTCGACGAGCAGACCGCTCGGATGCAGACCTCGAGAGCTTCTTGACCGGACTCGCCAGTGTCGAAACCTCCTGGGTGGATGGTCGACATCTGTCCCGCAGGTATCTTGCTCTTCCTCACTTTATATTATCACAAAGCACCTCTCGAGTCTCAGCTCCTGTTCCTATTGTATGGGCGCAATAAAAAATTATCCGCCGAAGAGTTACTGGCACTAACCTTGAAGAGTTTATGTTTTGTGCGCCCCTTAACCCTGCCTCCCGTTCAAAATTTCGAGAAGCCTCATAGCCTATGGTTGAATCGAACTTATAAGGTTATATAAAATTTCATGAAAATTCATATCACCCGTTAAAGAGATAGCACTAATTTTATGTTCTCTTCCTGAACAACATTTTGAGGTGCCACATAGCCTATGTTTGAATAGGTCTTATAAGGATACTATGTGAAATTTCTTGTAAATTCGATGAATGTTAAAGGGCTAGCACTCATTTTATATGTTTTCCCTCTCCACCCTCCTGTTCAAAAATTTGAGAAGCCAAGTAGCCAATATTCTTGATATACCTTACAAGTTTCGTGAATATACAATTAGGTGGGATCTTGAGCCATTACATATGTAGTTTGTATTTAAAATACAATAATATTAGTAGAAGGATGCTTATTTGGTATTTATTTATATTGTTTTCGCGTTTTGAGTTATACAATCAAGCTATACGAAGTTCATTATTATATAGAAAATTTTGAGTGACACAAACAGGAGTATTACCATATTTTATGTATGTAGATGTATAATTAACTAACCCTGCCTGCTTGTGTGGAAAACATAATAACTATTATTATTTGTTAATAATTTCTAAAGCTTTTAATGCATGTTACATTGTTGTGCATTTTATTTTTTAATTGTTAAAGATGCATTTTCCATAAACGTAATATATTTTTTTTACATGTGTGTATTGATACCAACTTACTCTAGCAGTGATGAGTACAAATTATTCCATTATATAATATATTATTACTTAATATAAATATAATAAAAAAACAAAACTAATATAAAAATAAAGAAAACGTATTTATTGTTAAATATATATCATTGTAAATATATTTATTTATGTTAAATATATATATATATATATATATATATAATTACATTATTATTATTATAATTAAATATACAATTATAATATATATATATATATATATATATATATATATATATATATATATATATATATATATATATATATATATATATATATATATATATATATATATATATATATATATATATATATATATATATATATATATATATATATATATATATATATATATATATATATATATATATATATATATATATATATATATATATATATATATATATATATATATATATATATATATATATATATATATATATATATATATATATATATATATATATATATATATATATATATATATATATATATATATATATATATATATATATATATATATATATATATATATATATATATATATATATATATATATATATATATATATATATATATATATATATATATATATATATATATATATATATATATATATATATATATATATATATATATATATATATATATATATATATATATATATATATATATATATATATATATACACACATAAATGTTACCCAATCGATTTAAGGCTGGGTCTTCATATCTCTCTTTTGCTTTGGACAAATTTCAGTAATGTTAGCTTTAGTTTCCATGACAGGAAGGGGGAGGGTCTGACGACACACACTCGTTATTAGGGTTTCATATACGGTCTTCTTCGAACTAGGGAACTCTAAAATATCTGAAAACATCAACTAACTTCAGCCCGAGGTAGGTCGAGTGAAATATATCAAATCGTGTTACTAATTGTCGATAAAGGGGCGTGATAAGAGAAGGGTGAGTAAGCTGAGAGAATCGATCTGTGTATTGTAGAGAGGGCTAGAAATAGACAGGAGGAGTGGTGTATAAAGGTGGTAGTCAGGGTCACCACATCGTGGGATGTAGCCCAGATATACGTGTAGTATAGGGGAGGTTATGTAATCGATCTGTGTATTGTAGAGAGGGCTAGAAATAGACAGGAGGAGTGGTGTATAAAGGTGGTAGTCAGGGTCACCACATCGTGGGATGTAGCCCAGATATACGTGTAGTATAGGGGAGGTTATGTAATCGATCTGTGTATTGTAGAGAGGGCTAGAAATAGACAGAAGGAGTGGTGTATAAAGGTGGTAGTCAGGGTCACCACATCGTGGGATATAGCCCAGATATACGTGTAGTATAGGGGAGGTTATGTAATTGATCTGTGTATTGTAGAGAGGGCTAGAAATAGACAGAAGGAGTGGTGTATAAAGGTGGTAGTCAGGGTCACCACACCGTGGGATATAGCCCAGATATACGTGTAGTATAGGGGAGGTTATGTAATCGATCTGTGTATTGTAGAGAGGGCTAGAAATAGACAGAAGGAGTGGTGTATAAAGGTGGTAGTCAGGGTTACCACACCGTGGGATATAGCCCAGATATACGTGTAGTATAGGGGAGGTTATGTAATCGATCTGTGTATTGTAGAGAGGGCTAGAAATAGACAGAAGGAGTGGTGTATAAAGGTGGTAGTCAGGGTCACCACACCGTGGGATATAGCCCAGATATACGTGTAGTATAGGGGAGGTTATGTAATCGATCTGTGTATTGTAGAGAGGGCTAGAAATAGACAGAAGGAGTGGTGTATAAAGGTGGTAGTCAGGGTCACCACACCGTGGGATATAGCCCAGATATACGTGTAGTATAGGGGAGGTTATGTAATCGATCTGTGTATTGTAGAGGTCATATCGCCTACTATCAGAGCGCTCTTTCGTGGCTTCGGTGAATATGAGCCCGACTCTACTGTGGGAGTCCTAAATTTTCTCTACATAGATTTAGTTACTTAGGCTGGACTTTAGTTACTACAGGCTCATGACCATCGCTTATCTTCTCATCCAGAGAAACTATTCTGTGCTATCAGCGCCTACTATCCACAACAGCTATTTTAATGCGTTGTGCAGTTCTCTTCGTAAATAAGTGTGGAATGAAATGACGCAGGGAAAAATTTTGTGTACAAATACAGCGAGGCAGCATGATGTTTATCTTTTAGAATTTGCTTAGTTTATCTTAAAAAATAAATAAATAAAATGTTAACGTTGCATTTTGAGTAGCGATATATTTTAAGATATCTCGGTCCGAATAGTGGGTTCCCTGTATAAACAAAGACGTAGAGCATATGAATCATCTGCCCCCTCATCGCAACTATTTGGGGGATCGTTGTAATGAATATCTCGACACAACATTTAGTATGAAAACGTAGAAGTCCCTATCTAAGGCAGCTATTGAATATTAGCACAAACGTTCGACTGGTGAGGGTGGGGGGGGGGGGGGGATAATAAATTAATTGATTAATTCGTTCTGGGGAAGTACATTGCCGGTGATGCACCGACGGTTTTTTTTTTTTCTTAAGTAAACCACATAGAAGTTGTGTGAGTTGTGGGCTAGCTGCTGAAATTGTTAGGCCCTTTTTTCCCCGACGATTCGGCGATGGTGTATTAAAAAAAAAAAAAATTAATCGTTCAGTTTTTAAAAAGATTGGTTGCCCCTGGGAAAGACCCCTATTGATTATCAGCCAAATCGACTGGAGTGAACATGTGTTTATATGGGGGGCCATAACTTAATACCTTAGTTGGTTGTCTTACATTGCCAGTGTTGCACTGTTGCATTGGTATGTCCTCTACACTACACTTTCTCTCCCTGTACTAGATGCATATTGTCATGACCCAAATTAGAGGAACATGTGAAAGTGTCATTTCACAGTACAACACAGCCTCACCTCTATATTCCATGTCCACCAGGGCGAAGAAAAGTAAGGTAGTAGGCGATATGACTTAATTTTTAAAGCACATGAGTAACAAAAAAAAAAAAAACTAAATTTTTTATTTTAAGTAAATTAAGAAAAAAATCTTTATTTAAGTTGAATCGTAACAAAAATGTGTTGTGTATCTTTACCCTTAATACAAAAATATATGTTTATATACAAAAAATCTTCCTACTAAGAAGATTGAATCAAGTTTATATGGATCGTTTTACAAAACCTACCTATTAAGAAGCTTGAATTAAGTTTATATAGATCGTTTTACAAAACCTACCCACTAAGAAGATTGAATCAAGTTTATATAGATCGTTTTACAAAACCTACCCACTAAGAAGATTGAATCAAGTTTATATGGATCGTTTTACAAAACCTACCTATTAAGAAGCTTGAATTAAGTTTATATAGATCGTTTTACAAAACCTACCTATTAAGAAGCTTGAATTAAGTTTATATAGATCGTTTTACAAAACCTACCTACTAAGAAGATTGAATCAAGTTTATATGGATCGTTTTACAAAACCTACCTATTAAGAAGCTTGAATTAAGTTTATATAGATCGTTTTACAAAACCTAGCTACTAAGAAGCTTGAATTAAGTTTATATAGATCGTTTTACAAAACCTTCCTACTAAGAAGCTTGAATTAAGTTTATATAGATCGTTTTACAAAACCTTCCTACTAAGAAGCTTGAATTAAGTTTATATAGTAGGGTGGGTCGAAAAAATCGATTTTTATCCCCCGAACCGCTATAGTGCGGAAAAGTTGCCTCCTTTAATAGGAAGAAAAACGACGTAAAAAATTTTTAAATCGGTTCACATCTTCCTTCGCGCATCGTACTTGAAATTTATGAAAATTGACAAAATTGAACATTTTTCATCATTTTTTTAATACAACTTAAAATTCGACGATCGACATGCTATTGTTTTTATGTTTATTTAACGATTCAATAAAGTTAAATAAATTTAAACATCATTAATAATTAAATGTTTTCCGGTCGAAAAATGTGTTCGAAAAGCCTCCTACTTCGCTTCATAATGACACTGCCTCCTCCATCGCTCCTACCATTGCCGGTCGCGACTCGTCACATTCAGTCAGTCGCCGGCAGAAAAGCGTCGTGTCAGAACTGATTTGAAGCGTACACTTAATGAAGAAATTTGTGGCCTTTACTTTGACGGCAGAAAAGACGATACTTTGTTTGTCGAAAAAGTACACGCAAAGCAATTTCGCAGGAACAGAAAAGAAGAACATTATTCTCTGATTCAGGAACCTGGATCAACTTACATTGGTCATGTTTCTCCTTCCTCGAGTTCTTCAACCGACATAACTCGAAGCATTATTTCTTATCTGTCTGAACTTGAAATATCGCTTGAAAATATACAAGTGATTGGGTGTGACGGCACTGTTACCAACACCGGCTGGAAAAATGGCGTCATCCGTAAGCTAGAAATGCACGTGGGAAGACCACTACAGTGGAGCGTGTGTCTACTGCATTTCAACGAACTTCCTTTTCGTCATATTTTACAACATATAGATGGTGGAACCAGAGGGCCAAAATCTTTTTTTGGGCCCATTGGACAACAGCTTACTGGGTGTGAAAAGCTCGCTGTAGTCGAGTATGAATCTGTAGATTGTTTGATTCCAGAAGTAGACAGAAAGATGCTGAGCAAAGACCAGCAGTATTTATTAGACATATCCAAAGCAATAAAGTCGGGGCATTGCCCAGAGGATTTGTCAATTCGAGATCCTGGTCCTCTGTCACATTCTAGATGGCTAACTGCGGCCAATAGAGTGCTTAGGTTGTACATAAGTTTGCCAAATCCTTCTGAGAAATAGTTACCTTCACTTGAAATCATACATGCCTGTGAGGTTCACCATCAAGAAGAACAAATATTTTACTGACGGCCCTAAACATGTGTTTCTAGCAATTCAAACATCGCGGTATTTATCTGACGACCTACTTCAAATCGTTGATCCAGTAATTGAACGCAATGCGTTCTTTGCTCATCCAGAAAACACACTGTTGGCTATGATCTTTGATGACAGAGAACACATTCGGGAGCTTGGATGTAGGAGAATTTTAAAGGCAAGACAATGCACCTCTAAAGGAAAAACGGTAAGAAACTTCGTGCCACCCAAGATAAACTTTGAAGCAACTGAAATTATTGACTGGAATATTTGCCCGTTGTATCCTCCCCCAATATTAAGGAAAGTATGTGATAATGATATTAAATCACTTATCAATTCTGATACAAAGCCCATCAGAGACATCAAAAAGTTTCCCTGTCACACTGAGGCAGTAGAGAGATGTGTCAAACTTGTTACAGAGGCCTCAACTAAAGTATGTGAACATGAAGCTAGAGATGGCTATATTAGACCTACGCTGTTATCAAGGTCGATTATGAATGATTTCTCCCAAAAGTCAGAATTCAAACTTGTACATATTGACAAGAAACAGAAGAAGTAACTGTGATTCACTGAATCCGTTTATGAAATTGTAAAATATAATGTAAACACACCCCTACTTTGGATGAGTGGTTGGGTAGGGTGTGGGTGGTACTCGACGGCAGCCACCTTCTCGTGGTGAGTTCTGGGCCAAACGGGCGAAGAGCTCCACAGTGAAAGTTGCAAAATTGTTGTAAATTCCCGTTTTTCGAACACTCTGTGGGACCAGAAAAAATGTAATTATTAGTGATGTTTTAATTTTTTTAACTTTATTGAATTGTGAAATAAGCATAAAAACAATAGCATGTCGATCGTAGAATTTTAAGTAATATTAAAAAAATGACGAATAATGTTCAATTTTGTCAATTTCCATAAATTTCAAGTACGATGCGCGAAGGAAGATGTCAACCGATTTTAAAAATTTTTACGTCGTTTTTCATCCTTTCAAATGAGGCAACTTTTCCGCACTATAGCGGTTCGGAAAAAAAGAAATCGATTTTTTCGACCCACCCTATTATATAGGTCGTTTTACAAAACCTTCCTACTAAGAAGCTTGAATTAAGTTTATATAGATCTTATATTCATATGTGAATTCAAAACCCCATAAGAACGACTCTTAATAATTTTCCGCGGAATCGGCAGAAGGAAAGAGGAAGTTCAGAGGGGGCTTAACTCAACAACCCCAATTGAGGATTTAGGAGCTCCTATGTATTCAACATTAGTGCAAATGGTCGACTGGTTTTGGAGGGGGGTTATAAGTTTTTTGATTATTTCGTTCTGGGGAAGTAAATTTCCTGTGATTGACCGACAACTATTTTTGTATGTGTATCCAGGTAGGGTTCAAAACAAAACGAGGATCCAGATGTATTTGAAGAAGACATTCATTGATTTTGTGCCAGATTTGTCAATTGGGTTTAGAGGAAGAGCGAAAACTTTGTTTATAGATTTACGGTGGGGAAGTACACTGCCGGTTATTCACCTAAGGGGGGGGGGGGGGGGGGACTAGGAAGTGGTGACACATTGGAAGGATATGAATGAACTTTCCTTCAGACAGCTGGCTAGGTAACTGGTGGAGGGGAGAGGAGGGGAAGGAGGGGAGGTGGTGGACTGACAGCTGGTGAGTGTCTGCCCTACTGTCAGTTGTATACCGTCAGGAGTTGTGGTCACTGTCACTGTTGTGTATGTTAGTTCGTCACTTTGTCTGTCACTTCGTCTGTATAAGTTCAGGAGATGCTCCTTAAGGATTCAGCCGCACTCCAGGCCAGAGAAGTGCCCACCAATGAGTGAGTCAACACATTTTTTTCTAAAATTTCATCATTTTTTATATATAAAATTTGTTCGATAAATCATTGGAAATATATTTGTCTTAGTAGAATTAATTTTATTTATGTAAGTTTCCGCTCTCCCTCAAGCCTTATTTCTATTTTGTCCGATTTATCTGAAAATGATAAGATCCTATTGGGCCCTACAAGTACAATTTTATGTCGATACATACATTACATCGACAAGTTATGTTCATACACACACACAGGCATGAATATCTAGAGTGGTTTAGGGGAAGTTTTCTGATTCTATGTTGAATTTTCACCGAAATTTATGTTTTCTGATCCCCTTATTCCAAAAATAAAAAGGAGGAGGTAATTAGGGGGGTAGCTTAACGCATAAACTCTAATAACTGCCGTTGTAATGAATGCATTCACATGAAATTCCATATATAAATTTAAAGCACTCTAAGGATGACTCCTATTGATTTTCAGCCAAATCGGCCAAAGGGAAGAGGGGGATTAGGGGAGGTTTAACTCAAAAACTCTAATAACTGCCGTGCTAATGGATGCATTGACACGAAATTCCATTTGTAAATTCAGAACTCCATAAGGATGGCACCTATTAATTTTCCACAAAATCGGTGCTTCACCAACGACTTATCTTTCTTCCTCAGCTAGACGAAGTGTAGATGATATACCAAGTGGGCTGGTAGGCACCTAGGGACCTAAGCATCCCGTGCTGGCTTTCAACGTGGCTTTGTTGCTAGTTTTCTATTTCATGACTTTTGTTTAGTTAAAAGCAAAAGTTAAGAAATCTGCGGTGAAGAAATGTTTGAACTCCTCGTATTAATGCACGAAGAAAGAGAACTCGCTTCTAATCCAAATCGGAACGCACTTGTAGACGATTTGACTGAAGATTCGTTAGAGTTGACGTCCCTTCTCACATTGTAATTTCCAATACTTCAAACTTCAAAACTCGGTTTTGCTGTTCTCACGCGGAGGTCCTTAAAGGTCCAAGCCGAAGTCGATGGAAGCATTTTTCAGAATTAAAAACAAAAATCTGGGTAGCCAGTACATAGTTCCGATGAATACACGACTTTTTGAAGTGTCATTCATTTCCTTCCGCCGTTAGTCTGCCTCTATCCTCCTTATTTTTTGACCGATGATTTCCCTCAAAATCAATATGTGACCTATTTTAGGATTTCCGTCTATTGTTCTGTCGGTGTCCATGTTTGATTTCTGCCATTTACGGATATATAGTGAATAGGAAAAAAAATCCTCGATTATCCGTACTCACAGAGCCCTCAACTTTTTTTTTTATTCACGCGCTCGGCCGGTGGGCGGGAAAAAGAGCTTGCTTGAGAGGCAAGAGAAAGCACAAGTGGTCCAGCTATTTCAACTCAAAAAAGTAAGGGATTTGGCTTTGACAAAAAAAATAAAAAATTGTTTTCTATTTTTTAATATTTTTTTCGATTTTTTAAAAATTCAACCTCGATTATACGGACTTCTGACTATCCGAACCACCTCTGGTCCCAATTTGTTCGGATAATCGAGGTTCTTCTCTACCATATATAGGTAAGAAATTAATTATTCATGTATTATTCTTCTTTGAAGAAAGGATTTTGAGTATGTAAATGCAAGGGAAAGTATTGATAGAAACATTAAATGTGGAGGTCGACAAGTTGACCAGGTAATTACGAAAAAAAAGGTTTGTTTCCCCTCACCATATAGGGGAAGTTGTGTAATATGTCAGAAATTCGATGTTGTGTTTTAACCTGAATTTCATATTTTCCGGCCACCTCATAATTGCAAAAAGAAATTGGTGAATCACCGGCAATGTACTTCTCCACCACGAATTAATCAATTAAGTTTCCGCTCTCCCTCCAAAACCAATCGGCCGTTTGGACTAAAAATATATATTTGACTTACATAAAGGCTTCTGAATATTAATACAAATTTTTTTGTCGATATATTTATTATCCTTTCTTTGAACACCCCTCTTCCCTTCGGCCGATTTTGCGGAACATTAATATGTGCCATTCCATTCAGTTTTGAATTTAAATTTGTTTAGCCTCCCACCTAGTCCTCCCCTTCCCTTTAGCCTCCCACCTAGTCCTCCCCTCCCCTATAGCCTCCCATCTAGTCCACCCCTCCCCTTTAGCCTCCCACCTAGTCCTCCCCTCCCCTTTAGCCTCCCACCTAGTCCTCCCCTCCCCTTTAGCCTCCCATCTAGTCCTCCCCTCCCCTTTAGCCTCCCACCTAGTCCTCCCCTCCCCTTTAGCCTCCCACCTAGTCCTCCCCTCCCCTTTAGCCTCCCATCTAGTCCTCCCCTCCCCTTTAGCCGATTTGGCTGAAAATCAGTAGATCTCGTCCTTATGGGGTTCTGTTCTGGATACACATATAAAATTTATTCTCGATAGATTCGTTCTATCGTGTTCACAGACAGATAGGACATTTTTGCCAACTACACAAAGTGTACGGGATGTTATGTAATCGGTCAGAAATTCGATGAAAAAAAAAATTCTTTCTATGTGTGTGTTTCTGGACACAATAACTCCCGATGGAATGAATGTATCGATATGAAATTTTGTATGTGTATCCAAACACCTATAAAGACGACACCTTTTGATTTTCAGTCAAATTGACCAAAGGGAAGGGTAGATTAGTGGGGGAGGCTTAACCCAAAATTCTTTATAACTGCCGATGTAATGAATTTATCGACACAAAATTTTGTATAAGATTTAGGATATGGGAAGCGAAAAGTTAGTTGATTAATTAGGGGAAGTACATTGTCAGTGATTCATCGGAGACTTTTTATTTTATTTTTGGAAAGTCAACATCGAAAAAGAGAATGTAAAAGTATCCACTAAGGATTTTTTTCAAAAATCCCTTCTAAGGGGACAGATGAGAGTGACTCGTCAGTAGTTATCTTGATGATAAGTGGCGGAGCAATGTGGTTTTCAGGATTACTTGGCACATTGAACCCCCCAGAAACATAGGACAAGGGACGTCCGAAACGGGAGGGGGACATCAAGAAATATAACTGACCTGCTTAACGTAATGGGGCAACGTCCGGGTAACCAGCTCGTGAGTAATGTAATCGATATGTTGATGACATGCACTCAACTATGAAAAATACAATGCAGTCATTAAGGGATGTAAATTTGTCATTTTACCATATATACTATATATATAGGTAGGGCTGGTGTGTACACCTAGGGATCTAAGCATACAATGCTCTTATCCCTTCCCTGTTAGCTCAAATGTGGGAATCCTAAATTTTACCTACCCAGGTTTATTCACCTAGTGTTGGGTCTTTAACGAGTACTTGACATTGTACAGGCTCGGGACCATCGCCTAACGTTCCATTCGAAGGACGGCATGCTCAAGGTTTTTTCAGCTCCCAGGTGAAAATCCTAAGGGCCTCGGTCGGATTTCGAACCACAGCAAGCTCGCACTGAGCTACCGGCGCTCTCAATACGTATTCTATATTTCCCCTTGAACCGAGTACAGAATAATAAAAAAAAACATAGGTGTGAAATTGTAAACTTTATAGTTCCTATATATCTATGTTTGCAACACGAAATATAATTTTTTTTTTAAATTATTTTAGGAGCGGTTTGTGGTGGGGGGAAAAACATAAAATTAGTTAGTTATTGTGTTTCATGCCCGGGTTTTGTTTTCGAAGTATCGCCTCCTACCAGAGCGCTCTTTCGTTGCTCTAGTGGACATGAGCCTGATTCTACTGTGGGAGTCCTAAATGTTGCCTGCTCAGGTTTTGTTACCTAGGCCTCGGGACCATCGGTTAACGTCACATCCGAATGACCTTTCCAGTTTAGTTTGAGTAGCTAGTCACTCTAACCACTCATCCATCGAGATTCACTTGAGCTATGCTTACGCAATATTTGCCACTGATTGCGTTTCTCTACGTGTCTTGAGTGGAAAATTTGGTGCTGATATTATCGTAATCAGCAGCCAAGTCATTACTTCATCATAGGTTTTTACTTTCCCAGCAGTATTGTATGGTGGAAGTTATAGAATCGTTCTGAAATTTGGGCTCCATGTCCAAAGATCAAATCAAAAAAATCAAATGACAAAATAACAAACGATAAAAAATTTAATACAAAAATAACAAACGACATAAATTCCTAACTAAAAAATAAACAAACGTCGAATAATTTTTATAACTGAAAAATTTATAATAAATAAATAAATAAAATAAAGAATATTACAATACATTATTATAATTTAATATTAGCACGATCCTAGGTACAATTGCATAGTAAAATGCAACACTGTAAATAAAATTTCAACCCAATAACTAAAAATGTATAGCCTAGTAAGTTAATCCAATAACACGGTTAATAAGGCGCAGTAGGAAATTTCAGAACACTCGGTAAAAAATTTGAATGACCAGTAAAAAAAATTAAAGACTAAGATTTAAAATGCACAGTAAAAAATTGCAGTTTACTGAGTAAATCTAGTTGATGTATCCGAAGAAATAAAATGTTGACCCTCCCTTCGGTCCTTTTTGTGAAACAGTCCACGTTCTCAAAACACACTTTGAATGCAGGAATAAATGCTTGTTCAAAGTCTTTGGCTTCAGTATGTTTTATAGATATATATATTTTTTAAATTAATTTATTTTTGCTAGTATTATATCTTCTCAATATCGCGGAATCGAACCCAGTAAAGACCCTAAAATTTGTTTTTCTTATTTTGGAGATAACAGAACTTTGAGCGCACGTCGTCCTTCGGTGGGGACCTTAAATGCTGGTCCCTAGGTTAAAGACCTATCCTTGTTAAACCTTGATAGGTATATCTTAGGACTCTCACAGTTAAGCTAACATTGAATGCTTAGGTCCCTAGATGAGCACACCAGTCCCCCTGGAGAGTGGGGCTCGTGAAGATCATTCTGGTAGTAGGTGACATAACCTCGTAGCTATATTCACTGCCTTTCCAAACTAACCTTGAACTGACATCTAAACACAAAACACTTGGCTCCATGTTTACCTTCGTTATCTCTATTTACCTCGACCCTATTCTTTGTTACAGGCTTTACATTAGTTTAAATTTAAATTTTAATATTATATAAAAAGTCATAAACAATATTTGTGCCAAATATCGAGGAAGAATTTCGAAAACCACAGAAAGCCTGATACTTATTTGTATACTCTTGTTTATTTCCGTCGTCTGTTCAAGTAAACAAAACACAACGCAATATTATTAAATATCCTACTCAGTTCTTGTAATTCAACCTGTTTTGTTGCGCACATTAGGATCCCAGTAAAGTCAAATATTCGACTGAATCACGGACAATATACTTCCCCAGTACAAATTAGCACTCCCTCCAAAACCAATCGTCCGTTCGGGCTAATTGTCAATATGTTGTTTTACCCCTTTTGAAAAATGTTGATGTAGTATGGCAGCCAGTTATTGCATGTAAAAATAGAATATGAGCTTCACATTTCGGAATGAAGTTAAACCTTGTGATGAGTACATTTTTGTTAGTATTTGAGCTTTCCCAGGTTTTAATGGTTCTATTCCTGTTTCAATTTTGAGGACATCAGCTTGTTTCACAAAAATATCAGCAGCTGTAAATTTTTCACAAAGCATTGAAATTGAACAAACCAATATTTACTTATTTTGAACATCCGATGACGTATACAGGCCGAGTATAGTGCATATTTGTATTTTCAATGTTTGAAATCGCGATATCTCATGAATGATGATTCCTAGGAAAAAAAGTATTGAAACAGTTTTCGTAGATAATTGCATGATCTACAAACTTTGTATGACGTATTTTTGCGATAACATTTACCGTTTAAGAGAAATATGCGAAAAACGGATATTTGTGACCTTTGACCTTGAATAAAAATTTTAGCCGACACAGGATCGGTGGGGACTTTTGACATTGCATTTGTAATGGTGTATTCAAGGTCTGTACCAATATTCAGCTCTATGCGAATTATTGCGAAGTTTCAACTTTTTTTTGTCTATTTTGACTGGACTAATATTTGACTTACATAGTGGCTTCTGAATACTCGTACCTATATTTTGTGTCGATACATTCATTACATCGGCAGTTATTAGAATTTTTGGGCTAAGTCTCCCGATTTAGCTGAAAAATCAATAGGTGTTGTCCTTGTAAGGTTCTGGATGCACATATCGCACATTTCATATCGATATAGTCATTCTATCGCAAGTTATCATGTTTACATACACACACACATACAGACAAACATTTTGTTTTTTAATTTTTGGAAATAGTTCGAAAAACGAAATTGATGTGAAAATTCTACATAGAATAGAATTTATGGCCGATTAAAAAACTTCTGAAAAATCTGGTGGCGGAAATATGCACTAAAATACAGGTGGGGTATCAATTTGAAGTAACTGGAGTCTCCAATATGATTTAGGCGTTAGTTTTCCTAAAATTAAAAAAATTGTGGTCGTTAATGTGGAAAAACATGAAATTCCTGTTATATTGTTGACCAATTGTGCAACTGCCTTTATACAATGCACAGCTAGGGACAGGGGCGTAGCCAGGATTTTGAGCAGGGGGGGGGGAGTATAGACTCCCGGAGGCACAGCCCGCAGTTTCCGTGATTAGCTCTCCAGACAAGGGAAATTTGAAGATCCTATTGGTAACTTGCAAGCAATCCATTTTTAATAAAAACGATTTTTTTAGTTTATTTAATTCTTTTCTTAATTTTTTGCTCTGGCCAGGGGGGCACGTGCCCCCCCCCCCCCCCCCCCTGCCCCCATCCCTGGCTAGTGAAGTGAAATGATGAACAAAGTTCCCAGGGAGACCCATGTTTGTTGGCTTGGTAAGCAGTCGAGACCTGAGGTGACGCTGGAGCCCATAGTAGCTTCGATTGGCCGCAGCAACTCTCCGGTCTATCTCCTTTCTCACTTTGTTATCGAAGCTGACGTATGAGCCCGGGTATACAAAGCCTCGGACATCCTGAAAGTAATGAATGTATCAACGGGAAATTCCTTATGTAAATTCAAAACGCCATAAGGATGGCACCTATTAATTTTCCACAAAAACGGTCGAACGGAACTGGGGGACCAGAGAGAGGAGCTCGATTTAAATACCCCAATAACCGCCGATGTAACGAAAGTATCGACATAACATTTAGTGTGAGAATACAGAAGCCAACATGTAAGCCAAATACTGAGTTCAAACATATGATTAGCTTTAGAGGGAGAACAAAAACGTAATTGATTAACTCTTAGTGGTGATTCACCGGTATTTGTTTTTTGTTTTTAAATAAACTATATGCGTGCTTGCCTTCTGAGCTCAAGAACATGGGTTCGAAACTCGGCCGAGGCCCTTAGTTTATTTCGTCTGGGAGATAAAATAAACTTAAGCACGCCGTCCTTCGGATGGGACATTAAGCGATGGTCCTGAGCCTGTACGATGTCAGGTACTCATTAAAAAAGACCCCTACCCTAGGTGAATAAAAAATGTAGGGCTCCCACAGTAGAGTCGGGCTCATGTCCACCAGAGTGACGAAAGAGCGCTCTGGTAGTAGGCGATATGAGCTCATAGTTAAAGCCCGGACATGAGTCATAATAACCAATTAACTAAAGTATATGTTATTATAAATATAAAGGTTTTATTTGTTTTGGCTGATACGGTATTTATATTTTTAATTAATCGGGCAACGCTAGGCGTCGCTGCAATCTAAACAGAAGGTATGTTGTGCAGTTATTAATATTTTAACACGGCGTGAGTCACTTAAAGTGATCCCTTTAAATATTCTGTTACTTCCCAAAGTAACTTGAGATATTCTGTTTATATTACACATCTATTTATTTTCAGCCCCCCCCCCCCCCCCCCCCCCCCCACCCAGTTTTCCATCACTGTCATACCTAACTGCACGGGTCCCTAACTTTTTTTTAGAATTGTGAAGCTAATTTCTTTTTATAGAGTTTCGTATTTCTCTAGTTCAAAATAATTTTTGCAATTAGTATTAAAAAAAAAACGTCGTTGAATCACCGGTAATGTACTTCCCCAGCAGTTTTCGCTCTCCCTCGATTTGGTTGAAAATAAATATGATTCTTACTTAGGGACTTCTGCATCATGTTACTAAATTTCATCTTGATACATTCATTATATCGGCAGTTAATAAGGTTTTTGTATTGTGCCATCCTTTTGGTCGATTTTGCTAGAAATTAGTAGGTGAAGTTTATTTTGGGTCCGGTATCCACGACGAGTACTTGAGGAGAGGTGCTCTCCGTAGGACGGTGTGCTCAAGGTTATGTTCCTGCCCAGCTATGTCTCCCACCAGTATAGCAGGATGTGTCAATTGACCTTGTGTATGTCTGCTCCTGTCTCAACTCTCCATACTTCCTGGAACCCGCCTCCTCACTCTACTGTTCTACTTCCTACGAATTTAGTGGCTATCAAATTCTGAAAAATTCATTGAGAGTCTTCAATGAAATTTAATTTTTTCCCCTAAATCTATGAATAAGAAAAAATATATCAATAATGATATTCAATAATTGAAACATTCATTCTATCGGGAGTTATCGTGTTCACAGGCAGACATTTTTTTTTTCATATTTGGAATCTGGAGATAGGAAAACATGAAATTCCTTTCAAAACTCCGCATCACATTTTTGACTGATTACATAACTTTCCCTATACTTCGTACATCTGGGGAAGTAAAAAAACCATATAAGTTCAGTTTTTTTGTATGAAGTTAGCCCTATTAAAAGTTTTGCAAAATCGGGTAATAATCACGCAAGGGCACATCTTATCAAAAGATTTATTTGTATTAGCAAAAAAGTTTTTTTCTCTTTTTTTTTTTTGCCTTATGTATGAAGCATACTAGCCATGACTCTTATAATAGTGTTACCTAGTTATTTACCACATCCATGGCCCCGGGAGGGTGTTCTATCTACGAAATAAAACTCACTCCCGGACGGGATTCGAAGCCGCAAACCATGGTGAGACCATGCGACCAAAGCTCTACGCTCTAACCCGCACGGCCACGATAGCTCCCAGGCAAAAAGTTACTGCACAACAAAAATACAGATAATGGATATAATAGCTGAAAATAATTAATAGGTAGGTTTGGGAGGAAGGTTTACCAACCTTACCAATTACTTGGCCACATGTTTTATAGTTTGTTTAGCACTCACTTGGTAAAAATGAAAAATGTAATCAGGGAATTTAAAATTCATGTTTTTTTAGGACATCTCTAAGTGAGTTGGGGAAGTGCATATATATATATATATATATATATATATATATATATATATATATATATATATATATATATATCGGCAAATCACCGGCGATGCACTTATCATATATGTATATAAAGCTGAAAATGTCTGTGCGTTGTACCGCTATAACTCACGAACGGCTTGATGGATTGGATTAATTTTTTTTTAAATTTGTTCGTCATCGTCTGTGGAAGGTTATAGGCGTATTAGTACCTCAATATCTGGTCCATCCCAGCATCCACCCACGCAATCTTTGTAACTCAAAAACCACTGCAATGATTAATGAGGAATCTTTTTGAATAAATTAGTTTTAGCTCCAAAGCTAGCGTTACTACAGTTGAAGGACTATAAGCCTTATTCCGTATGAATAATTGAAAATTATAACATCATGAATGTACTGTCGAGGAACCGCGAGGAATAGCCTTATAGGAGATATTGAGAGAAAAGTCAAAGTTCCCCGGGCAACGCCCGGTATTACTGCTAGTATATATGTATACACACATTGATATATGCCAGAGAATTGTGAAAATCTGGAATTATATGCGCGGGCGTAGAAACTTAATGAACCTTCCAGCTTTTACCGATATGGAGTTCATGCAGAGAAATTATACTGAGGAAAATAAATAAAAAAAAAAATTTTACTGATTTTTTATTAATTTTTACTTCCCCAGCTATACAGTCAAATTAGGTGGGGGGGGGGGGGGGGGGGGGGGGGGAGGCTTAACTCAATAACTGTAATAACTGCCGTTGTATTGATATATCAAAAGAAAATTTCATATGTGAATTCAAAACGACACATCAATTTTCAGCGGAACCGACAGAAGGGAAGTAGAGGGCTCAATTGAAAACCCCTAATAACTGCCGATGTAATGAATGTATCGACAGAAAATTTAGTACGAGGATTTAGGAGTCCTTATTCAAGTCAAATATTGAATTATAGCGCAAACGATCGTCTGGTTTTGGAGGAGTTGCGAAAAGTTAATTGATTAATTAGTTATGGGGAAGTACTTTCCGGTGATTCACCGACAACTTTTTTATCTTGAATCTAAACACAAGATATACACTGCTCAACACTCGAAGTGGAACACATAAAAATCTGACGAATCTTTGATTCTCCTAAATTTTCTTCTGGATTAATGAGGTATGTTTCCTCTCCAGAATGTTTCCCTTAATCGAGAGAGTAAATGGGCAAATAGAAAATTACAAGTTTAAGAAATAATGAAGCAACTTAATTGAAAAAAGATTTTAAACAAAATTTACCTACTTTTTACAAAAATGAAAATACTCTTGAAACTGAAAAGAAAATTGAAAAATACCACTGGTTTAGTATGCTTGTGTGCTTCAGTAGTGCGTGGGGCCTCCTCTTCGGCTTATCACTTCTTGGCACCTCCTGGGCATGCTGTTTATGAGGTCCAAAACTGCTTCCCGTGGGATGCATTCCCATTCCTCAATAACAGCTTGTCGAAGCTCTTCAAAATTGTCAGGGGTAATGCCACAAGCCCTGATCTATCTCTTGAGATGATCCCAAATGTTCTCAATTGGATTAATGTCTGAAAATTGTGCAGACAACACCATACGCGTAATTGACTGCTAACGAAAAAAATTGTTGACTGCTATGGAGTGATGCGGTCGAGCATTGTCATCAGCATCATTGCAATTTGCTCCAATTTCATGAGCTAAAGGCATTACAATAGGCTCAAGAACCATGTTCAAGTACATCTGGCCAGTCTTAGTGGTGTTCCCAAAAACCGCGAGCGGGAAAGGTTGAAAGCCATAAATTCCGCCCCAGACTGAAATGGAACCATCCCCGTAAGCTTCTACGCTGGCCATAGCTTCGTCATAGCGCTCATTTGGGCGTCTCCACACTCTGTTGCGTCCATCTGAACTGTGCAAACGTACTCGGGTTTCATCGGAGAATATGCAGTTGTTCCACTGGTCAGGAGTCCAATTTGCATCATCACGAGTCCAATGCAGCCGCCTTTGCTTGTGATCTCGAGTTAGCCTGGAGAAATTTTTGGCCACCCTGGACCCCAAATTGCCTCGTGAAGTCTCCTGCGTATTGTCTGCCTTGAAATCAATGTACCTGCTGCACGTCTAAGCTCAGCTTGAATGATTCTGGCTGTAACAGTACGCCTTCCACGAGCTTGCATTGCTAAAAATCGGTCTTGAGCTACTGATGTTAGCCGCCCACCCCCTCCCCCATGCCTGTATCGCACACTACCAGTATCCAGGAATCTTGTCCTAGCTCGATGGATCACACTAGCATGGACATTGAAGCGATTTGCGAATGCACGCATGGATTCACCGATGTTTAACATTCCCATCGCTTGATTAAAGGATTCGTAATTTAAACGGTTCACAGTTTCACGGGTCAGATCAGCTCAGAAACTGTTAATCCACCGATGAAAACATTAGACTGTTCAAAAGATAAGAAATTCCATGATACAATATGACTTATCCGGCAAATAACAACAGGACACCAACAGGGTAAAAGTCCATGCACTTACATTCTTTCACATTGCTAAGATACAAAGGTAGAATTTTTCCAATTTTTCTTTGTTTTCTCACTCAAGAGGCCTCGTGTTACAACATATGAACGCTCACATTGGTTCAAGCTCCGATAAAATGACAAAACACGAGGTATACTATCGAATTTTTATGTGTTCCACTTCGAATGTTGAGCAGTGTATATTATATTCAAACTCTTACTTTCCGCCCTGTTGAAACTTTTCAGGTGCCGCATGACCTTTCTTTAAACAGTTCCTATAATGGCGTGGTGCACGTGAAATTTAATGAAAATCCAATTAATCTTTAAAGGTCACGTGATTTCCAGTTTCTAATCTTGAGATGGTTTGTCCTTATTAGAAAAGTTCTACCTACGAGGATATATGTGATGGATTGACACCACTTTCATCACTCTGGTGGACATGAGCCCGACTCTACTGTGGGAGTCCTACATTTTGCCTACCCTACAATTTTTAATCACCTAGGGCAGGGCAGGGGTCTTTAACGAGTACCTGACATCGTACAGGCTCGGGACCATCGCTTAACGTCCCATCCAAAGGACGGCGTGCTTAAGTTTATTTTACCTCCCAGATAAAATAAACTTTTAGTTTTAATGTACATATTGTTACGAACTGATTTCATTTATATTAGTCAATAGTTCATTTCATGTACTCATCGATGATCAAGATAGCCCGATACAAGTTCTATTTTCTAACTTTAATATTCGAATCATTGATCATAGATTTATTATATATCTGGTGGACCCTTAACGTCCCATCTAAAGGACGGCGTGCTCAAGGTGTTTTCACCTTCGAGATGAAAAAAACAAAAACAGAAGGGTCTCGGCAGGGTTTCGAACTCGCCATCTTGAGCTTGGTAGACAAACAAGCCACCTCTGATCTACCGGCCCACCAGAATATTGGGGAGTCATATGTTTTATGTTAGTTATTATAACTCGTGCCCGGGCTTTAACTATGATGCCATATCGCCTACTACCACAACGTTCTTTCATAAATTCTAAATTTTGCATACCCTATAGAGCCTCAGCCGGGTTTCGATCCCGGTTAGTCAAAATGTACAGTAAACATTATCAAGTGAAAACGTCAATTGTTGTAAATAATTGCTCTATGTTTATTTTATCCAGTTTTTTAGTGTTTGGTTGTGAATTAGCTCGTTAATATGTAGGTAGTATTGTTTCGTTTGGACTAAGGTGATTTTTGTTATTTATATAAAGACATTTGTGTTTTCTTCTTACATTTTGAGTATGTCAAGTTTTCTTTTGGACTGACTGGACCAGCTCCTTAATAAAGAGACACTCACGGTTGTGTGGTGTTTCTTCAGTCTGAAGTAGACTCAGAAGTTGAAGTCTGTGGCAGTGTACAGATAACATACTTTGGTCGCCACTAATTACATGTATATGACACACTAAACAAACAGTGTGTTTGTGAAGATTGATGAGGTTACATAATGTTAACGTCTATGTAAATATTAAACATTGTTCTCCAAGTAGACCATTATCATATTTCTGTGTAAGGCACTGCTGATAATGGACTGAGAAGAGCATTACAGAGCATTGTAAGTCGGAACAACTACTTTCAAGAAGGGGAATGTAGTTGTTAACAAACACTGTAAGAAGACGGTGATGGGCGGCCTGAGACTGTATTCTATTTCTGTATTGGGACTGTGTTCAAAAAGCAACGGGAATTTTGTAATTTCGCGGGTTGTATTAGTCCGATTCGTGCAATTTTTTTGTTGTGTTGGTAAACATGTCTGAAAAGTATCTGTACATTGTTAGCCGAACCGGATGTTTAGTCTGCTGTCAGTTGTCAATGAGGTTACATGTATTTTGATACGATCGGCGATTATTTATTTGTTGACAAAATGGATCAAAGAATTTGCACTAGATTTTGCTACAAGAATGGAATAAAGTGCAGCAAAGTTTTAGAAATGTTAAGTATTGCTTTTGGTGAGTCTGCCATGAGTAAAACTAGTGTTTACGAGTGGTATAAAAGCTCGACAAGTGCTGTCGAATGTGAAGGTCATACTCACTGGTCGTGCTCCATGAGTTCTTGCCACAAGGACAAACGATCAATAAGAAGTACTACCTACAAGAGCAACGCCGTTTGCGTGAATCAATCCGAAAAAAACGCCCGGATTTGTGGCGAAACAATTCATGGCTTTTGCACCACGATAATGCACCTGCTTAGACACATAGTGACCAGAAGAAGGGACGTGTAAGTGTCCCGAAATATCGTCCAAAAAATAAGAAGACACCTTTGGAAAAAAATGCCGGAAACAACCAACAGTGGAACATCCCAGAGAAGTTTAAGAAACACATCTTCATATATGAAATTTTGTGTTGTTACGTTCATTACAACAGCAGTTAATCGAGTTTCCGAGTTAAGCCTTCCCCTTAATCCCCCCTTCCGTTTGGTCGATTTGACTGAAAATCAATAGGTGTTATAGTTAGAAGATTTTGGATTCACATATAAAATTTTGTGATGATACATTCATTTTATCAGGAGTTATCATGTTCACAGACGGACAGAATTGTTTTTTTCATATTTGGAATCTAGAGGTCGGAAAACATAAAATTCTGTTTAAAACTCCGCATCGAATTTTTGACCGATTACATAACTTCCCGTATACTTTGTCTATCTGGGAAAGTATAATAGATGAATATATCCAAGTAGGACTAAGTATCGTCTGCAGAAACTGTAGCCGAGCGGCGGTTTTTGTATCAGTACAAAGAATGAACAAAGACAAGAGAAACTAACAAACAAAGAAGGTGTGGTGGACAAACAAAGACATGAAAGAGAGTACATTTCATAATTTACAGCTAGAAGGGGGGAGTGTGGGCTGTGAGGTCAGCAACGGCGTAGGGGTCCCGGGGGTGGGAGGGTAAAATTACTAAATATATTAATTTTCATGAAATTTTTTTCTTTTAATCTAAATAAAGAATTTTCTTATTTTTTTAAATAAATATTCTTTATTTATTATATTGTAAAATTGTACGATAGTATATTTAAAAAAAATTGGTTTCTACATTATAATAATTTTTTTAATGTCCAACGAAGTATAAAAAAGTCTGTCCATCGTTTGATTCAGTTGAATATCAATAGGTCACCTTATGAGTTTCTGTATATGTACATACTCGTATACAAAATTTCTTGTCGATATTTTCATTCTATCATTACACACGGACAGAACATTTTTTTTTTGTTTTCAATTTTGGGATTAGGGGATAGAAAAGCGTGAAATTCCAATGAAAACCGAATATCAAATTTTTAACCAATTACATAACATTTCCCGTACAACATATAGCCGGGGATTCTAGATCTAGCATCATCAAGGAGACATTTTTCACCAAAATCAATTATTGTAATGGCATACTTCTGAAACTATTTTGGTAACTATTTGTGACAATGCCAAAAAATTGATTTTCTAATTTTACCTATTGTTCAAATAGGTATTTTGGTTTTGTGCCAATTTCCTTAAATGTTTGAACTGTTCTCTTATTATCTTTTGGTGTGTTCTTTTTTTTTTTTCGCCATTACTTTTAAGTACGAGTATTGGTTGGCACTGATTTTTTTACTGTCTTTTGTATGAAATAGCCAAATAGAGAAAAATAATTTTACCATTCCAATTCTCAATTCACTTTCCGTTATTTAATTATATTTTTACTTGTTGAGGTCGCTAATTTTCTGGGCTGCTTTATTCGACGACTTATGTGGTCGTTATGCTCTCCTCGGTCCAGGGGGTACGTGAGAAACCTTCTCAAGACCCCCCAAGAAAGATAGATAGTGCTTTTTGTGGATTCATAGACGGCCATCATTGACCCAGGAAGCGACAGCTCTGCAGATGTGAGAAGCTGCTACGTACACATAAAATTTATAATCCTAAGGCAGGTGGTCCCAGCACTGCGGCGGCGTATCTGGCAACAAAAAAGCGGAGAGGCTAGCGAAGCTGGGAACTCAGAAGCCGCAACCAGACAGAAAACTTATTTTTCGCCACACCATAATGGAAATTTTCAGTCGTGTGGAGAGATGTCTGAAAGAGGAACAGGAATGGTTGGCCACAGGCGAGAAATGGGCATCGCCGTTGATGATCTGTGTCACTGTTGAGAATGGCGCCGCGTGTCATGTCTATCTCCAGAGACATTTCCATAGGATACACGTAGTGGCTCTCCCATCTCCCCATGTCACTTCTTGGAGGACATAAGACGAGAGACGGACAATAAGAGTGCACTCTATGCACCACGTCGCATGACTCACGTAGTCACTAATGTAGACGCAACGTTCGGAAAAACGTCGTCAGTGACTACATGTATCTCCCCTGCACGATTTAATCAATTAGATTGAATCGACCGTTTGGACTACAAAAGTTGACTTACATAGGGGCTTCCCATATTACATTTTGTATATTGTGATGTGTATAAAATTACACACATTCAAATTATTAATATTATAAAAATTAATTATATTTATTTGTATAAAAACAAAGAAGCAACTAAATTGGTGAATAATTATATGAAGTCGCATTTGTTTTGGAACGAGCCAATGAGTGGAAAACAAAAGACGACCATCAGCTGTTCTAATTAGTGTGGACGAGTCGAAGTCGTCTGGTGGGAGTGAGAAAAGTGTTTAGGCTTAAAGTGTGGTGAACCAAAAAGGTGGAAATAACATTGAAATAGATGCGCAAAGGAGGTACTTTGATTTATTTATATGTTTTATATGCCCTAAATAACTTTGATTTGAAGAATGGCCAATATTAATTAGTTTATAAGATTTCTTTTTAAAAATTAATTTCATGTTTTTTAGTTTTTTCAATATTTAGTTAACAAATTTATAATGTAGAGATTTAAGTGTAAATAAACCCAATAATTTGTTCTCATATTCTATGCTATTCATTTTCTCTGTTAACTAGTAAGATAATTTATTTATACCTTTGGATTGGATTAAACATTTTTGCAAACATTTAGAAAAACAATGTTGCATCTCATTATTATATTTAAAAGAAATCCAAATGAAAAGTTTGTTAATTGAAATTTTTTTAAATACCTACGTGCACTTTCTTCAAAATTGCTCGTCTTGAACTTTTGATATTTTTAGGGCCCTTTTCGGAAATTACTGTTGAAATCAAAATACCAGAGATATAATTTCTACAGGTAATGTGGTAATTTTATTTATTCTTAATTCAATTATTGATTATTATTTGCTTATTTATGTATTTATTTTTATTTTACATAATTTTATTTATCACAATAAACACCCGATACACTCATTACCCCCTATTTCATATACTTCGTACAACTGGGGAACTAAAAATAACCTAAATTTCATTAAAGTAATCTGATTGTATTCGTTAGTTTTATATCTACTATCATTCCGAATAAGATCATTTTAATTGTGATAATCATTTTAGGTGAGATAATGGCTATATCTCGGATGAGATTTTTTTGTTTAAATTTGTTGTTATAACATTTTTTTGTTGTTGTTCTTGTTTATTATTGTTTAACTTTTTTTTTCTATCTGCTGATTACTACGTGCGCCATGTCAGTGACAAATACGCAGCAGCACCAGGTAATCGTCACGTGACAGATGACCATTTATTTTTTATTTTTCAACTTTCTTATCGTAGTTTGTATGATTATAATTTTTATTTTGTACGTTTAAATATATCTAAATTCTATATCATTGTTTTTTCACTTTTTCAGCGTCAAATAGTGTAACATTCATTTCACGTGATTACACATATAAGTATTATACATAGAAATGAATTAAAAATTACTTTATTTGACTGAATTTATATGTATATATATATAAAATATTGTAACTGTAAACATATATATATATATATATATATATATATATATATATATATATATATATATATATATATATATATATATATATATATATATATATATAATATAATAAATAAAAATAATATAATATATAAAAATTAAAAAAAAAATATATATATATATGTTTACAGTTACAATATTATATCAATATCAGTTATTATATTATATATATATATATAATATTGTAACTGTAAAGAGTATACAAATTTACAGCATTTCACGTGTTTACTTCCCCAGCGATACGAAGTATAGGGGAAGTTATGTATTAGGTCAGAAATTAGAATCGGAGTTTTCAACGGAATTTCATGTTTTCCTATCTCAAAAAAAAAAAAAAAAAAAATTGCTGTTTGTAAATTTATAGTTGTATAAGGACAACACCTATTAATGCTAAGCGCAATTTGACGAAGGGGAGGGGGCATCAGAGGGGGGCTAAACTCAAAAATCCCAATAACTGCCGATATAATGAGTATATCGATATTTCATTTTATATTTAAATTCTTAAAGAATGGCACTAATTTTCCATGAAATCGGTCAAAGAGGACGGGGGAACCAGAGGGGAGGGACTCGACTTATATACCCTAATAACTGCCGATGTAATGAATGTATCGACACAAAATTATGAGGATTCAGAAGCCACTATATAAGTCAAATATTGTTTTAGCCCAAACGATCAATTGGCTTTGGAGGGAGAGCGGAAACGTAACTGATTAATTCGTGCTGGGGAAGTACACAACCGGTGGTTCACCTAATTTTTCGGATTCATTGCGAAACATGAAACATATTTTCTAAAATATGAGATTTATATGAAAACTAAATATGGAATTTGCACCAGTTACATAACTTCCCCTCTACTACATGGAAGTAATGAAGATGGATAACCTAAGGAAGGTTCCTTGCAGGTTCCTTTCGTAGAAAACAAGATGGCAAAGAACAAGTCTTGAGTAATCCAACAATTTTGACCCTTTTTTGGCAAATAGCGAAAATGATATACCTAACAACTGTGCGTAATGTCACAAGGATCATACATCTGAGTCTATTTGTCACTTGATAAACAACTCACACTACAATACATAAATATTTACTATTTTCGAACAGTTCAAGTCGGTCAATTCAAAATAAAACTTCACAAACTTAAAATATGAGAACCTCTGTCTTCATAGAAAATAATAAACACACTCAAGTCCCAAACCAAGCAAATCTATTTACATTTCAAAAAGTTAATAAATAAACATTGAAAGCAACTGTTTACAGCTATCATACTTATTGGTCACTATACACTCGGTATAATTTTCCAATCTCCGGTATATATATATATATTGGATATATAAGTTGCTAATATCTATGAATCCTCATTGTTCAAATTTTTAACTGAATTAAAACTGTCTGGAAGGTCTACAAGTGATTACTTGATCTAAAACTATATTTTAAATGATTTACAACAATAAAATAAGAAAAGTGCTTTTAAATACAAAACGACCGAAACAGGTTATTTGAGTGAGAACCACCATGAGAGTGGATTAATTGAAATTAAAACTCAATTTTAAAAAATGATTATGGAGGCAACAATGGTAAGTTCGAATATTAAAAGTGATTTAAAAAAATTGATATAATAAATAAAAGTTAATAATTATAATAAAATTATCACATTTCCTGTAGAAATTGTTTGCTGATCTTCTACTAAATTTTGCTTTCTACAATAGTTTCCGAAAAGAGCCCTAATGAAAGTGTAAACTCCATTTAACGTCACTCGATTTAACGACAAACACCCTAAAACATCTAAATTACTTGAATCTGGTTGGTTTACCTTGTGTTTCATACAGTGATACACTCTATGTAGCATCAATACAATACGTCATTACTAAGCAATAAACAGTACTTTCAAGTTGCCGAAATTAATAAGAACTGCAGCTGTGTACGTTCTTTTGTTTGTTATTTTGTTGCTTTATTGTCTAGCACGTATTTACCTCGACTGTCGGCATCATACATACCGAAGATTCTAAGAAATTCGTTCTTTTGTTTGTTGTGATTACCTTAAAATACTGGAGCAGCAAAAAACGTCAGACGAAGATAACAGACTATACGCAACAAGTGTTGTTATTTGTATATTAATGTTTGTTGTTTGTAAATTTTATACTTTATTAGTAAATACATATTATAATAGTAAGATACTGATAAATGTAATGTAATATGTATTGATTTTTCTTCTCTTCACTCTCAATAACGCCATAAAATGAGTAGTCCCATAAGTGTCGCTATATAGAGTTTACACTGTATGTAGTAAGTTTATGACGTGCAATTTTGAAGAAAGTGCACGTATTAAAAAAATTAAATTAATAATAATTTCATTTGGATTTCTTCTAAAATATATATATGTAATTCTGAGATGCCATCAAATTTTCAAATCGAATCCAAAGGTAGGTAATTTCTTATTTGGTTGGCAGGGAAAATGAATAGCATAGAATCGAGAACAAAAATTAGGGTTTATTTACATTTAACCCTACATAATAAAAATAAAAAAAATTAAATTGGAAAAATAAAAAAAATTAAATTGAATACAAAAATTGTTACTAATTCCTAAAACTACACCAGTCTTTTTTTCTGTGGCCACTCTTTAATTTTTTTTATATGTATATACTAATAAATAAAAAGTACCTTATTTTGTATCTCACTGGTTTATTTGTCGTTGGCTCATCTCCATACTTCAACTGAGTTAACCCTAACACTCCTCTCACTTGACTGTTTTAACACTATATGTGTGTCTTGCTTCATCTCTCTCACTCCAACTGTGTTAACCCTAACACCACTCTCCTTCGACTGTGCTTCTCTATATAAAACAGCTGATCGCCGGCATTTGTTTCCATCGTTGGTTCTTCTCCATTCATTTTTAAACAAAAGCGAATGGTCCAGTCTTTGTATATTTATATTTACTAATTAATTTATTAATGTCCTAACAGCTGTTTTTGTGATGACTTCTACATTTTAGTTGTTTTTATAAGAAAATTCAAAACTTTTTCGATTCTTTTCTAATAATGTGTATAATTATAATGTTTGTACTTTTTACATCTATAAGATTACAAAGTAGAACTTGTCCGGGCCATTTTATATCAACAATGAATACACGAAATGACCTTCTGACAAAAAAATTATTGAGCTGAGTTTACGAAGCTCTTTCTTAGGCGACTTATGTATTTCGTTGTACTCGTACTCCTCCTAAACCCCTTTACCGATCACATTGAAATTTGCCACGATGGTAGTGGACACGGTGACGATGGTTTACTACTAAAAAAATCTGAAATAGAACATACCACGGAGGATTAATCACCGAAAAACGAAATCCCCATTGAAATCAATTGAGAGACAAAATTCTCGCACAAAATAGAATGAAAACCCTACGGTTCTATCCAGTGATCACAGACCGGTTCATATGCTCCATTTCAAATGCACTACTTGTATGTTAACCGACCACATTAACAGTATGATTTAATAAATTTAGACTGACAGCTCAGTTTTTGCAATTAGCAGAATGCATTGCACACCTAGTTTATTTGGTAATAATATTCAAAGTTCTAATGGGTACCATATGTTTGAGCTTCAGAAAATATGAACGATATAGCATAGAAAACAATTTTAGAATGAAAAATGTTGAACATTTAATTACCTGCACGAAAGGTTATAGCAACCGTTTCGCAGTAAAATGCCGCACTCAATTGATATTCCGAGCGCGCTCTAGTGGGATGCCGCAGCACTTAACAGTTTATGGTATTTGTTTTGCCATTTTCTCTGAAACGACTACAGATATGATAAAGTACCATAGCACCATAATTTTAGATCATGAAATTTCCATTGTCAAAGAACAAATCATGTATTTAATTTTTTTTTTTTTTTTTTTTTGTTCATGAGATGAGATATACGCTATTACAAATTTTTTTTGTTTATTTGTTTACTAATTGAACAAGGCATTTTGTTTGTTTGTTGTTTAATTAAACAACAACAACAACGAAACAAACCACACCTCGGTCCGTGTTGAGTAACACACTGGATTCCTGAAACTAAATTATATTCTACCCACGCAGTCACCACGAACGAGCATATTCAAATTGTTTCGTTAATAAAATCAAAACCTTTACTGAGAAATTCCGAATACATAATTAAATTAATTTACGTTTATTATAAGTGTATATATTACGAAAGAGGGCGCCGGTAGCTCAGTGATATGCGTGCTTGCTTACTGAGCTCAAGATTGCTGGTTCGAAACCCGGCCGAGGCCCTTTGTTTATATTATCTTGGAGGTAAAATACATTTCAACACGCCGTCCATCGGATGGGACGTTAAGCGATGGTCCCGAGCCTTTACGATGTCAGGTACTCTTTAAAGACCTCTAACCTAGGTGAATAAAAATTGTAGGGTAGGTAAAATTTAGGATTTCCATAGTAGTGTGGGCTCATGTCCACCAGAGTGACGAAAGAGCGCTCTGGTTGTAGGAAATTCCCGATGAAAAGTCAACATCAAATTTCTGATTACATAACTTCCCCTATACTTTTTATAACTGGGGAAGTAAAAATTAGGTTAGTGTACGACAAAAACACAGAGCACTATCATAAGAAAAGGTTGGGCAGACAAGACAGAAACTGGAAATGGAGAAATATGGCTTTGGCAGGGGGCCATCTCGGAGCTCCAGTTATCTTTCCTGAAACTATTTTCTGAAGAATAAACCTTTTTTTTTTTTGCGGTGGGGACACAATAAGTGAGGCCATTTTGAACTACATTCATCCCTTTAATCAATACATAAGGATTTGGCCCATTTTAAGTTGGCAGATGGAACAAATAGGTCCCGCCCACATCCTCTCCATACATACATCCACTGTCTCTCGGAACCACTGGGTGAGGTTCAAAGATGTAATGGCATGATACTCGTTTGATCCTCTCTTAAGTGACCTTTCACTTGCATCCAGCCAACCAGTCATGCCCACACCATGATTATCACATCATGCTCATGCTGTTTTGAAGATGACAAAAAAATAAAATACAAAAAAGTCGATATTTTCATCGGCAGTAATTAGGGTTTTTGTGTTTGTCCCCCCTTTGCCCCATTTGGCTAACAATCCGTAGATGCCAATTTCGCTCCGATGTATTCATTCTAACTATAGTTATTGTGTCCACAGACAACATAGAAAAATTCAAACACACCGACATATATATATATCTTTTTTTTATAATTTATGGTTTCTCAGGGAGTCAAAAAAAAAAATTAAAAAATAGCCGAGCTGAACGGATAACACTAGGGAACAAAAAATTATTTATGTTTATTTATTTGTGTTTGTTTAGTGTATGAAAGTAATGTGCTGAACGCGAATATGCCGTTCATCTTTACAGATGTCGATTCTTTTCGATATTTTAACGGTTTTTTAATAATTTCAAATTTACCGCTTTTTTCCAGCAATCGTAGTTGTTCAAACTAATCACATGTAATATTAGTAGCTTTTAAGAAAATTGAAAAATTTATTATCTCAGCCAAAATATTAACACTTAAGAAAAACTACTTGCATATTCATAATCAGCATCAAAAACAAAAACTTGGTCAAATTTTGTTACGTAGTGTAATCGATAATTTATTGCATGTAATATGTGAGTGTCCAGGTTTTGTTGCATGTTGGATGTTTCTATGCATTTTCAAACTGCCTTAAAGTGTGCCCGATATATTAGGGGTTAGGGTGGTCCATTAATTATGGATGAAATTTTCGACTGCCCCCTCCTTTTGTCAACAGTCACAAAGTTCAAACTCATGAATGCATTTTGTATGTCCTTACCAATATATTTTTCTATTGTTCTTTTTATTTTTATTTGAACTGTTTGTATCTGTACCATTTTTATTTGGACTGTTTGTATCTGTACCATTTTTTTAAAACATATTCCTTGATTTTTGTTTCAGAATTTTCGTCAACAGAAGTTTACATTTAGAGAATATCAAATTCTATGGATTCGATATGGATTACACTCTGGCAGGTATGTTTATTTTTACTTATTCAGTAGGAGGTTGTTGATAAAACAGTCTTCACAGCCTCCCAAATCTACTCATTCATTTTGTTTATATTTCGGTTGACGTTTCACCCATTCGGACATTTTCAAAATTTAAATTTTTCAGTCTATAATGATAATAAATAAAAATAATAATAAATTTATTTCTGTTAAACCAATACATGGTAATTGGATACGTCAAAAGAATTTATACATTAGTAGTAATAACAAAACTATAAAAAAAAGGAAAATGAAATTAATAAAAAGTGAACAAATAAGTAAATACTTAAAAATATACCTATGTGTATATGAAAAAAAAATAATACAAGATACGTTTATAATAAGTAGACACATTTTTCAATTTATAGAAATTATGATACTTTTTTCAAAAAGAGAAGAGCAATGTTTTGTTATTCGAAAGTCTTCTTTCTTCCTGGTATCGTAATTGTGATTAGTATTGTTGAGAGGAAAAATATTTTTCCTAATAACCATTAATGTCTATATATACATTTGATGATAGGTCAGTCATTATATCCAATATATAATATATATTTAACATAGCATCATTTCTCCCATTTATTTTTTTGCTCTTTCAATAATTAGCAATTACGGGAAGCATTCCCATCATCAGTATCTATAATACATGTGTTCTTTAGGTTAACATTCCTTCTGTCAATCAGAATGTTCCTTTTATAGAACATATTTATTGAGTCGACCTCGTTACAAACTGTAGTTTTGACTTGATGTTTAAGTATATAAGTGGACTCAATAAATATGTTCTGTAAAAGTAAGATTCTGATTGACAGAAGGAATAGTTAACCTAAAGAACACATGTATTATAGATACTGATAATGGGAATGCTTCCCAAAACAAAACGTTTGTAATTGTTAATTTTTAAGAAAGCAAAAAAAAAATAAATGGGAGAAGTGATGTAATAAATATATATGCTCGTATTATATATAAATTAAGAGAGGGCGCCGGTAGCTTAGTGGTATGCGTGCTTGCCTACTGAGCTCAAGATCGTGAGTTCGAAACCCTTCTGAGGCCCTTAGTTTATTTTATCTGGGAAGTAAAATAAACAAGCACACCGTCCTTCGGATGGGACGTTAAGAGATGGTCCCGAACCTGTACGATGTCAGGTACTCGTTAAAGGTCCCTACCCTGGGTGAATAAAAATTTAGGGTAGGCAAAATTTAGGACTCCCACAGTAGAGTCGGGCTCATGTCCACCAGAGTGACGAAACAGCGCTCTTATAGTGGGCGATATGACCTCGTAGTTAAAGCCCGGGCATGAGTCATAAAACCTAAACCTATAAATTAAGAATCTATTTACACAACTCAAAAGTAATTTATACAAATATATTTTCGTCTGCATATTAACATTCAAGATCGCGGGTTCGAAATCTGGCTGAGGCCCTTAGGTTTTTTATGTGGGAGGTGAAAAAACTTTGAGCACGCCGTCCTGTACGTCACGTACACTTCCTGTATGGTCTCAGGTCATTAAAGCCTCATACTCCAGATGAATAAAAAATATTAATAGGTATTCAAAATTTAGTACTCCCATAGTTGAGTCGGGCTCATGTCCATCAGAGCGATGAGAGAGCGTTCTGGTAGTAGGCGATATGACCTTGTAATTAAAGCCCGGGCATGAGTCATAATAACTAATTACATATTAAAATGTATTGCTAAAATGTATCCACCATGTGAACATTATAAAAATATTTTTTTTAAAAATTACATAGCAGGATTTTCCTTTTGGATTATTTTGTATTAAATCTATCTGACAGAGATAAAACGATATTCTCTTTGCCAAAAAGGATGCCAAATATTTGATGGTGTATTTAAAAATAATATTTCCCCTATCAGGCATCTATAGCGGACATATAACTATACCGGCCTTCTCCAGGTCTTCTAGGGCAACGTTTTGTTGTTTCTATATCTGAAGTACCATGATCACACTCTGTTGCTCAGCAGTAACTTGAGATCTAATAATTAGTTACTTTGATAATTAGGTAAAATTGGTATTTCAAAATGGTAGCCAGTCAATTTAAGAACTTGGTCACTAAGGCCCAAAGAACGCCCAAAAAAGTAGGTGAATCACCGACAATGTACTTCCCCAGTACGAAGTTTTTGCTCTCCCTCCAAAACCAATCGACCGTTTTTACGATTCAATAGTTCACTTACATAGTGGCTTCTGATTCCTCATGTTAAATTTTATGTCGATACATTCGTTACATCGGCAGTTATTCGGATAGTTCCCCTCCCTTCCCCTATTCCCTTAGATGGGTTGCTGAAAATTAATAGGTGTCGTCCTTATATGACTTTGAATTTACTTATGAAATTTTGTATCAATACATTAACTACAGTTATTAGATCACAGGTTATCAAATAAATTATAGTCTGACCTCTCACAGATTTTTATTAGTAGTGGTAGCTAGCCGGCTTTCGAATTTTTTTTTTTCAATTTTATTATTTATATTTGCCTTTATATTTTATTAAGGATGGTTTCTTTTGTAGACTGCCTGATGATGAGGGAAACCTCGAAAGCCGGCTAGCTACCACTAATAAAAATCTGTGAGAGGTCACACTATATTTTATTTAACAACCTGTGAAATAATCACTTCTCGCTACATCAGCCATCATCATATTATTACAGTTATTAGAGTTTTTGTGTTAAGCTCGACTTATGGAGTTCCGAATAGACAAATAAAATTTCGTGTTGATAAATTCATTGGGGAATTATCGTGGTCACATACACACTAACAACCCGATTTTTTTTTTTTTTTTTTTTCAATTTTAAATAGAGGATCGGAATATCGAACATGAAATTCTGGTGAAAAATCAACATCGAATGTCTGACTGATTACGTAACTTCCCCTATACTTCGTGAAAGATACGGAAGTAATAAAATGTTTATAAAAACACCAGGTGTTTTTTTGTATCGCTCTTAAATCTAATTTCATGTTTCTAACTTCAAAAGTAAAACTAAGATCAGAAATAGAAATAGAAATATAGACAGATTCAACACGCAGGAGAGATAAACGTCAGAAACCGGGGGAACGTAAAGACATTCCTTTATTAACAGTTTTCATTTGAAGTTTAATATTCGTCTATTTCAGACAGGTCAGGACTTCACCTCCTTACCTCTCGCCTCCTTCACAATGCGAAATTTGTTATTTAACTCTAAACCGGTGTAAAGGTGGGGCTGATTAGGGGGGAGGCTTAACATAAAAACCCTAATAACTGCCGTTGTAATGAATCTATAGAATCAAAATTTCATATGTGTGACCAAAACCCAATGAGGACATAACATAGGCAAATTTCAGCGATACCGGCTGAAAGAAGGAGGCTTAATTCAAAAACCCTAATAACTGCCAATGTAATGAATTTATGGCATTAAAATTTCATATGTGAATTCAAAACCCAATGAGGACATAACATAGGCAAATTTCAGCGATACCGGCTGAAAGAAGGAGGCTTAATTCAAAAACCCTAATAACTGCCAATGTAATGAATTTATGGCATTAAAATTTCATATGTGAATTCAAAACCCAATGAGGACATAACATAGGCAAATTTCAGCGATACCGGCTGAAAGAAGGAGGCTTAATTCAAAAACCCTAATAACTGCCAATGTAATGAATTTATGGCATTAAAATTTCATATGTGAATTCAAAACCCAATGAGGACATAACATAGGCAAATTTCAGCGATACCGGCTGAAAGAAGGAGGCTTAATTCAAAAACCCTAATAACTGCCAATGTAATGAATTTATGGCATTAAAATTTCATATGTGAATTCAAAACCCAATGAGGACATAACATAGGCAAATTTCAGCGATACCTGCTGAAAGAAGGAGGCTTAATTCAAAAACCCTAATAACTGCCAATGTAATGAATTTATGGCGTTAAAATTTCATATGTGAATTCAAAACCCAATGAGGACATAACATAGGCAAATTTCAGCGATACCGGCTGAAAGAAGGAGGCTTAATTCAAAAACCCTAATAACTGCCAATGTAATGAATTTATGGCGTTAAAATTTCATATGTGAATTCAAAACCCAATGAGGACATAACATAGGCAAATTTCAGCGATACCGGCTGAAAGAAGGAGGCTTAATTCAAAAACCCTAATAACTGCCAATGTAATGAATTTATGGCGTTAAAATTTCATATGTGAATTCAAAACCCAATGAGGACATAACATAGGCAAATTTCAGCGATACCGGCTGAAAGAAGGAGGCTTAATTCAAAAACCCTAATAACTGCCAATGTAATGAATTTATGGCATTAAAATTTCATATGTGAATTCAAAACCCAATGAGGACATAACGTAGGCAAATTTCAGCGATACCGGCTGAAAGGAAGGAGGCCCAATTCGAAAACCCTAATAACTACCGGTTTAATGAATGTATCGACACAAAATTTTATATGTATGACCAAAACCCAATGAGAACATTACCTTACAAATTTGAGCTATATCGGCTGAAGGGATGGGGGGGTTCAGGGGAGGGGCTCAATTCAAAAACCCTAATAACTGCCGATGTAATGAATTTATAGACACAAAATTTAGTTTGAGGATTTAGGAGCCCCTATGTATGTCAACTGTTAAATATTTGCGCAAACGGTCGGCTGGTTTTGGAGAGGTATACATTTTGTTTTTTAATTTAGAAACAATAGTATCTAAAAAAAACAGGAAATAACTTTTTCTGTCTTCAAGTAACCCTCTCCTATTTAGTAATTTTGAATTCTCTTGTATCCAAAAGGTTGTCTAATAACTCAAAAAGAGCTGGAGCTATATTTATAAAATTTTGAGAATATTTATAAAACCATTCGACTTAGAATACAGGCTATATAGCACCTGATGGCTTTGGTTTGGGGGAGCCGAACTAAAAGAGAGGGGTGAGGACAAATCGAGGCCAAAAATAATTTTTTTTGTCCTTGGGTGGGGGGGGGGGGGGGGGGTGTGAGGGTGGGGGGGTTAAATAAAAAATGTAACATTTCAGTTTCCTTATATATATTTTTATTATTATTTTTTGTGGGGGAAAGAAATATCACAAGAATATGAAGATGGCTGATGTAGTGAGAAGTGATTATTTCACAGGTTGTAAAATAAAATATCGTCTGACTTCTCACAGATTTAATTAAGAAGTAATAACAGAAAGTAACAATGAAACAAGTATAAAGTTCTGTTCGTTAAAATCCATAAAATGTTGAATAAATTAAATGAATAAAAATAACAATTAAATTGATGTCAAAGAGCTTTAAAAATAAATGTACCTGGTAAAATCATTTTAAAAACAAAATAATTTAAAATGTTTTAATAAATAAGATTTTAAAATAAAAATAAATATATATAAAACAATTTCACAATCTAAAATTTCATGAATGGAGACAGATATGTTACATATATTTTATTTTACAACCTATGAAATATGACATGATTGTCCAGACTGATATGGGGCTTCCGTTATTTGATGTTGAGAGCTACTGCTGCTGCTATCTACGCCTACCATTTTTGAGTAACTACCATTTTAAGTTATAACCACCGGGCAACGCAGGGTGAACTTTTTCATTTCGGATAAGTGATACATTGCAATTTTCTTCAAAAAAATATACATGTTATTTATAATCCACCACAGATCTACAAGTTTTATCCACATAAGAAAAAATATTTGTTATTGATTTATTTTTTTTATTTTCTTGTTTCTAGAGTACAAATCGCCTCAGTACGAAACGCTGGGGTTCGACATGGTCAAGGAGCGAATGGTGGATATGGGCTACCCACAAGAAATACTCCTTTTCGAATATGATCCCTCTTTTCCTGTCAGGTAATTTAAAAATGTTATTTTTAATTGAAAGGTAGTTTATTTTTTGTGAAGTTATAGACAAAAAACGTCTTCCTCATTGCTTATTAATTAATTAAGTTTTCACTTTTTCTCTAAAATCAATTTACCGATTTTGTTGAAAATTAATAGGGGTATTATTCAGGGACCAAATTCATGTTGATACCTTATATCGACAGTTATTAGGATTCTTGAATGAAGTCCCCCTTCTCTGATTCTATCGGGTGTTCACAGATACACAAAAATAGACAGGATATTTTTTATTAATTTTTGAAATCAGGTGGTTGAAAAACATAAAATTGCAACGAAAACTCAACATAGAATTTTTAGCCAATTACATAATTTTAACTTTGTATAGCTGAGGAAATAAAACTCGACCAAGAAGAGAAAATGGAGTAAGTCGATAGAAACTTTTATAAAGTATGGAAGAGACAAAGAACGTACCTCAGTCCAATCCCTCTCCTGATTTATATGGCTATTATTGGAGCTGTCTGGGGGGTATAGCACTCTTCTTGAGGAGGAGACATCCAACTTTTCTCATACCCCCCCCCCCCCCCCCCCCCCCCCTCTGAAGAATAAGAAACCGTGTGAGTCTAGTTACTTAGTAAAAGAAGGAAGGAATGAAATTTCAGTAGCAAGCTTTTCAATGTAACAATATTTTATTGTATAAGAATATTCAGTGATATTTATTTTACAATAATACTTTATTTCACTATCCTTGGACGTTTCGACGTACAAGTCAATTTAAATTCTAAAAACAAATTCCTTTTGTGCTGGGGAAGTAACCAGTACGACTTTTTTCACTTGTAATTTCTCCATAAAATTAACATGATTAAGGTCATTCAGTGATACTTTTTTTTATTATTATATATTAATTATTATTATATTATTATTAATTATACTTATATATTAATTATTATAATTATTTGTTTTATTTGTTTTTTTAGAGGTCTCTGGTTTGACACATTGCACGGAAATCTCCTGAAAGTTGATGCCTATGGGAACATTCTCGTCTGTGTACACGGCTTCCAGTTTCTGAAAAAGTATGTTAACTTCTTACTAATAAATATTCATATAGAAATAATTATACAGTAATCGTTCAACATTTGCGAGAGTTACGAGCTCTAGCGCTCTGGTAGTAGGCGATATGACCTTGTAGATAAAGCCCGGGCATGAGTCACAGTAACTAACTCCTGGGTAACCTGCTAGTCAGTTGTAGAACTTCCCTTCTCTGTGGGGTGTCCCTCACCTCAGATAATCTCAGATTTGTATAAATACGCCATCCCAGCAAACTTAAATGTTACTGTTCAACTCTTTTCTGTTTTTGAAAAGAATTTTATTTATTCGTCTACATCAATGTTATCCCCTTCAAAATAGTCCCCATTAGATATTATACACTTATGCCAGCGCTCATTCCAATCCCCGGAACACTTCTGGAACTTGATCTTTGGGATAACATTTAGCTCTCTCAGCGATGCGCTTTTAATCTCATCTATGCTTGTGATACGACGGCCCTTTAAGGTTCTCTTTATTGTTGGGAACAGAAAGAAGTCACACGGAGCCATGTCTGGCGAATATGGTGGCTGGGGCATCATTATAGTGTTGCTTTAGGCCAAAAATTTACGAACAAGCAATGAAGTGTGGGCAGGTGCATTTTCGTGGTGCAAAAGCCATAAATTGTTTCGTCACAAATCCTGGCGTTTTTTTTTCCGGATTGCTTCATGCAAACGGCGTTGCACTTGTTGGTAGTACTCCTTATTGATTGTTTGACCTTGTGGCGAGAACTCATGGTGCACTATGCCTGTTAAAATCGAAAAAAAACACACCTCGTAAATTTTGCCATAAACACCACTATACCTGTATTCTGTTTGTGATACGGACAGGAACCAGACAAGTTACTTACGTTTACTTTTGAACTTTTTCCGACTCGTGTTATTTTTTTTTATAATATGCAATGAATACTATAGTGAGATGTCTTACGCTAACTTTGTGTTCTAGTTCCCAGATCTACGAGCTGTACCCGAACAAGTTCCTGCAACTGGACGAGTCCAGGGTCTACATTCTCAACACTCTGTTCAACTTGCCAGAGACCTACCTGCTCGCCTGTCTTGTTGACTTCTTCACCAATTCTCCTAATTACATCAGGTTCCTTCACCATTTCAAAACTTCTTTATTCTTACAATTATATAACCTAGAAGGATGTAAATTGAACGATTTATTCAAGAGCCAAAACGGAATTTCACAACAATATCAGTTGTATTACTTCCCCAGCTTTGTTTTTAAATTGTATGCGCATAGTTATGTAATCTGTCAGAAATTCGGTTGTTGAGTTTTCACTCAAATTTCATATTTCCCCACCCTTTGATTTCAAAAACAAAAAAAAACCAAAACAAAACACTTGAAGTGTACAGAAGAAAAAAGTCGGTGGATCACAGGCGAGTTTATCAAATATGTTTTCTCTCTCTCGCCCCGCGACTCACATCAAAACATTTCATATCGATACATTCATTACATCGGTAGTTATTGAGGTTTTTGTCTTACATCCGCCTGATCCCTTCTTCCTTTGAACCGATTCGGCTGTGCCGTTCTTATTGGGTTCTGGAAAAACGTATACAATTTCGTGTGGATATAATCATTCTAACGAAAGTTTTCATGAGATATTCTGAAAACGGGAAATTCCGGTGAAAACCCAACATCGAATTACTGACTGACTTCATATATCTGGGGAAGTGAAAATCACTACTATAGTCGAGTTTATTTTCTTTAATAAAGAAATTCACAATGTTCAAAAGGCTGTTGATTCAGTTTTTTTCATTCATTAATTTCATTCTACAATGAACGAGGGCACCGGTAGCTCAGAGGTAGCGTTCGAGCCTATTGAGCTCAGGATCGCGGGTTCGAAACCCAGCTGAAGTCCTCGGATGGGACGTTATACGATGGTCTCGAGCCTGTACGATGTCAGGTACTCGTTAAAGACCCCTTGTCTCTTACCCCCTGAGTAGGCAAAATTTAAGATTTCCAGAGCAGAGATGGGCTCATTTACGCTAGGCGACGAAAAAACGTTCTGGTAGTTGGCGAACGTAGTTAAAGCCAGGGCATGAGTTACAATAACTAACTTCTATAATCACCTAAAGCAAGTGTCTATTCTTTCTATCAATCTATTCTGAATTGTAATAGAATATACAGAAATATTGATGATGCCGATGTATGTAGTATGAACTTTGTGATGTATTGAAAAACAATTTTTTTTTTAAATTACTTAATAGTAGCTGAGAAATATTTCAGTCCACAGTCCATTGAGGAGAGTTAGTCTATGTGGATACTGTAGCATGCTCTGTGATAGCTTGAGATGAAAGTTAACCTAGATTTGATTGTACAAATCTATTCGTTATTTCCATATACATATCTGCAGAAAAGAGAAGAAGGGGGGACTTCTCCAGCTGTATATTGTATAGGGGAAGTTATTGAATCAGTCAGAAATTTGATTTTATATTTTCAAACTCCCTGAATCCACAAAAAAAAAAGTCATACATGAATACCCTTCATTGGACTTCTTCAGCGCGAATCAATCAACTACGTTTTCATTCTCTCCTTAAAACAAATCTACAGATTTGGCGAAAAATTAATAGGTATCTTATTCCAGGGACTTTTCAAATCCTCATATGAAATTTCGTGTCGATTCATTCATTATTACCGTAATAATTGCCGATATAAAGAATGTATCAACACAAAATTTTAAGTATAAGGATTCATAAGTCCTTGAATAAGATATTAATTGATTTTCAACCAAATCGTTAATTGATTTCAGAGGGAGAGCAAACATTCTTACTGGGGAAGTACATTGCCGTTGATTCACTGACTTTTTTCTCCCCTTTTTGTTATTTTCCCTTTCTATGATTAGTAATATCAATTTTTTCCCCTCCCAGAGATAAGACTGGTGTGACCTGCGGAGATCTGTTCATGTCCTTCAAGTCTATCTTCCAGGATGTCAGGAATGCTGTCGACTGGGTCCATCTCAAGGTAATGAATGATCTCAGACATTAATTACACCTACATATATAGTATTATACCTAATGTATGGTACAGTATAATTTATGTCTGTTATAATATTGACTAATAATTAGAACCACAATTTTTATAAATTGAATTATAATCATCTCAGCATGCATTTCCCTCCAATCAAGAAAAAATAGTAATGGGGTAATTTCTTGAAACTGTGACGAAAAAAGTGAACAGAAATACATAATGCGCTGCAAAGCCAATGTGCCCCGAGCCAAATTGTGGAAGAGATTGGTGAGTTTCTCCGTAAAGTGATCGTGACTTCGCTAGCCCTGATGGCGTCTTTACTTCGTTGTCATGTTACGTTACTGATACCACACAATGTTATAAGCTTATTTTAGCAAATGTTGTGAAAATCCGTTCTGAATAATTGTCAAACATTTTAAAATAATAAGTCACTTAATATTTCCAAAATTATTCCGAATTTTCTAATTGTGGTTATATATTATATATAGTAATAATTAATTGTACCAAATGAATTATGAATGAATGAATCTATTTGAAGGCGTAATCGTATTTAACAGAACACAAAATTACACAACATACTATTATCAGATTACAGATACAGAACAAATAAAATATTGTAAACGATAATACATATAATATAAAGTGTTGCTACTGAAATTGAATTTCTCCTTCCTTTTCTACATACACACGGGTAATAATAATTAATATATTAAGGATAGGAGCTTGGAGAAGGGGAAACCGAAAACTTAGTTGATAAATTCAAAACTTATCACCTATTGCAATGCATTATCCTGTTTCTGGTTGTTTTGCACATCAATCCTTCTCCAAGAAGAGGAGTTCTTTAGGTGGGCTGGGGACAAACCATAAGGGCTTGTAGATGTCATCCGGGCCCGATCCAGTCACTTCAGATCCCTTCATTTTGCTCCTATACATTCGGAACGTTGCCATCAACAACCGGTATGTTTAGCACTTCACTTTAGCGGCTCCAAGCACAATGGACTTTATTTCTGTCTTTGTGGTTCGGATGTTTTGAATCCTACATCACTGGCTCGCTTAAATCTCTAAATATTCCAACACTCGTTCGTTGCTCCAGTTGATCATATTTAAAAATACAAAATTTAATATTAATGAAAAAAAAAACTAGGTTCATAAAACAGTATGCAAACAATACAGTATCAAGAGACACCTGACCGCTAGGGGCACAACCATGCAACTGATGGCGAGAATGTGGAGGGGGTCTCGTAGTGAAAACGAGACACCACGAGAGCCCTTTGACTCGGGTCGGAAATACCGACACAGAGGGGAGAATGACCGAGGATAGGCGAGATCGCCCTCCACACTCGTGTTCGCCGACTCTCGGGTAGTCTCGCCGAGAGTGTGGAGCCGGCTTTATAATATTCTATTTGTTCATAAAGTAATAATCAACAAGGGAGCTATGAATTAAAATATTTTTTTTTGAAATGTTTAGTTTTTTTGTCAAGTTATTTTGATATGTGTCACATTTTTATTATATTATGTACTTTAAGGGCGCCGGTAGCTCAGTGGTATGCGTGCTTGACCTCTGAGCTCAAGAACGTCGGTTCGTAACCCGACCGAGGCTCTTAGTTTATTTTATCTGGGAGGTAAAATAAACTGAAGCTCGTCGTCCTTCAGATGGCACGTTAAGCGATGGTCCCGAGCCTGTACGATGTCAGGTACTCGTTAAAGACCCCTACCCTAGGTGAATGAAAATTTAGGGTCGGCAAAATTTAGGACTCCCACAGTAGAGTCGGGCTCATGTCCACCAGAGGGACGAAAGAGCGCTCTGGTAGTAGGCGATATGACCTCGTAGTTAAAGCCCGTGCATGAGTCATAAAACCTAACCTTTTGTACTTTATATAATTGACCGACCGAAGCGGCGTCTTTCCTCTCGAGTTAGCAGGCTTTGAGTATGTTCTTTCGTTTGTGTGTTACGAAATCTGTTCCATCTGGTTTCATATTTATACCAAATTTAACATAAATGTTAATTAGTTGACCGAAGAGAACCCTATTGTTTTGGTTATGACTCAAGTCACTTATAAGAATAATTACAGCAAACAGCTTTTGTCAGTCATTTCTATTATCAATCAGTGTTGTCGTCACATGTATGTACATATTTGAGGGCGCCGGTAGCTCAGTGTTATGCATGTTTACTTACTCAGCTCAAGATGGTGGGTTCAGAACCCGGCCAAGTCCCTTAGTTTTTTTTATCTAGGAGATTAGAATATACTTAAGCACGCCATCCTTCGGTATTAGTTGATTTAATACATCTAAGTTTGAATTTAGTTCTAAACCATGCATTTATTATTATTTGAAAGGCAGTTTCATTAAGCCTAATATTATTATTAATGTTTAACTGAATAAAGTACAAATGAAAATAATTTGGTACATATTTTATTTTAACTTTTTAATGTTACATCAGAAAAATAAGGATATTATTTTATTTATAAGGTACTCTATTAGGTACATTTTGCATTTATATATTTCTGTTTTTATGTATTTGTTATATTTCCTGTTGTACCAAACATTTAATATATTTCTGTTGCTATAACTAGCTGTTCAGTTTCTAATTATATCTTATTCCAAAACTAGTAAGATATATTTATATTTAAAAATCATACAATTTCATTTTATGTATACTAAATAGACTTATTTACAAAATAGACGCTTTCTTTCATTTTGTTTTCAACTTAAATAAATTTCTATTATTACTCGTGTTGTTTTTTGAATTGATGTGCTAAATGTTGATAAAGGAAATGTTAAAATAGGCCTAATAGAGACCTGGCTTCTGAGATGAGGTCTGTACCTGTTCAGTATTATATCGGCAGAGCAATGGATTACGTGTATATCTACTGAAGCTTTCAATTATGAATTTACTACTTTAAATCATGAAATTTTTTATATTATTTTTTTGTTGTATTTGCGAGGTCACTGAATAACGACTCTACTAGTAAAAAGTCATAAAATATCACCTAAAAATGTACCACAAATATTTATGGTGTGTAGGCTTCGTTGAAACTAACAGAAATTGATTTTTTCAAATCGGGCCTCGGACACTGGAGATATAGTGCTATGTCATTGTGTCGAGTTTGCTAATCTCTCCTCTACATTACCTGCAGTTTCGTTGTATCTTTTCGTTTTATTATTAAAAATTTTCACATCTATCTTCACAATTTAATTTGTGTTTATTGTTGTATATGTATGTAACATGTGATTGTATGAACTTGAAAGAAATAAAACTTGTTTATTTATGATATTGTCTAATTTCACCAACTATATTTACATGGCAGTACTTTCGGTATTTCTACCATCCTCAGCCAAAAGCATAAGAGATAAGACTAAGTTAACATTACAGAATGTCAGCCTCTCGAGGAACCCCTTACCCTCCCTCCTGGTGTTCCCCATGACGTCAGACATTCCTTATACAAAATATATATATATAAGACATAGTCTTATCTCTTATGCTTTTGGCTGAGGATGGTAGAAATACCGAAAGTACTCCCATGTAAATATAGTTGGTGAAATTAGACAATATATTAAATAAACAAGTTTTATTTCTTTCAAGTTCATTTAAATTATTTCACAATATCTCTGCAATAATGTCAGTTTTCATGTTGACAGGGAGACCTCAAGTCGAGAACCATAAAGAATCTGGACGAGTACGTGAAGAAAGACGAACGTCTGCCCATGTTTCTCATGAGGATAAGAGAGAGTGGTGCCAAAGTGTTTCTGCTCACCAACTCTGATTACTGCTTCACTGACAAAATCATGACCTATCTCTTTGATTTTCCACATGGAGCCAGGGTAAGATATCTCCATAGATGAGGCATACAATTTTCAACATTTTGGTAAAAAATGTAATATCTAAATGCACTACTTTCAAAGATGTATGTTTTCCAACTTTTTACATAAAATAAGAAAATTATTCGGTCAGAAATTACTAGAATTTCATGTTTTCCGACCCCTTGATATCAAAAATGGAAAAAACATTTTCTGTCTCTCTGAGCTTCTGTCAACACAATAACTCCCGATGGAATGAATATATCGGTTCTATATATATTGTATGTATACCCAAAAACTCATGAGGACAACATTTGTAAATTTTCAGTGAAACAGGCCAAAGTGAAGAGTGGGAGGAAATTGGAGGAGTGGGGCTTATTTCAAAAACTTCAATAACTGCCGATATAATGATGAATGTATCGATACATAATTTTGTATGAAGATTTAGAAGTCACGAAAGAAGTCACTTATTGATTTTCAAACAAATCGGTAAATTGTGTTTCAAAGGGAGAAAGAAGAGTATCGGTTATTTGTATAAAAAAAAATAACGCAAGGGTCGTGTTTACAATTACGTACATATATTCTGATAGTGGGTAACAGTTTAAACTCAACTCTTAACGATTACTCAAAGTGAAAATAATGCATTACAAATGAATACAAATAATGTATTGTGGACATTCGATTAAAATTTGAATGAAATAAAACTCGTTTATTAGTGGTATTGTCTAATTTCACAGCCGAAAGCATAAGAGATAAGACAGTCTTATCTGTTATGCTTTTGGATAAGGATGGTAGAAATACCGAAAGTACTCACATGTAATATATATTCTGTGAAATTAGACAATGCCACAAATAAACGAGTTTTATTTCATTCAAATTCGTTTGAATTATTTCACAATATCTCTGCAATAATGTCAGTTTTCATTCGATTAAAAAATAAATAAGTACATTTCTACTTGTTCATTGGTTTTGTGAAATTTGATTGTTTTTTTGCTATTGAAATTCTTAACGGATTTTAAAGAAAATTGTTTATTTTTTAAGTTTATTAAAAATTCCTTACTTACTAAAACTGATATTATTTATTATATTAATTTCATAATGAGATGAAGATATTAATTTCTGAGAACAATAAACAGAGGTGAAAAAAATAATAATTGGTTCATTGGGAAAAGCCTGAGAGATGTGGAAAAATAAAAAAGGGTCTTATTTTGCCCTTAATAATTTTTAACAAATAATTTCTCTTGTCACTAACAAACACCATAGCTCTCTCCGGGGCGGCCTAATAAACAATTGTGCTTATTTTGGTGAACATCTGAGTTCGGATGCAATAATGTCTTGAGATACAAACTAACACACCCGCAAGCATGCTTGGAGCTAGGCGTGTCAAAATGAGGGATCTCGCTTCGCTCCGTCAATTAACTGCATTCGTTAACTGCGATTCATTTGACATCCATTTTATTCTTTTACATATTTTTTTTCCTAATTTAATAATAATAATTGTTTCCGTTTAACCATAACATGTTAATCAAAATAGCTTTTTAATTTTTCGTTAAGTGAAAAAAGTTGTACAAGTGAAATCCTAGCCAGTGCTGAGATCTAGTGGCAAATCACTATTAAGATTTTTATTCAATTTTATGGTTTGCTGACAGCAGCTTTCACCATAAAAGCAGAAGACAAAATATTTCCGGTTTCGATAAATTATAGATTTTTTTAAATCAGTTAAGAACTTAATGCACAGTTTCTTCAAAGTTTTAAAAATTTTGATTTTAATCCGATCAATTAACCGTCATTGAATGTTAAGAATACAATTACATGTGAGATGAATAATAATAATTATAAAAATAAAATAAGTAAATAATAGAAAATCAATTATATAAAATTTCTAATATTAATAAATACAATTTTTATTAATTTTCTAATTGTGAATATTTAATATTTATATTTCTCCAAGATGAGTTTTCTTTCGAGACGATATTATGGGGCGATTACAAGCCCCTTCTTCAGGTCAGGAAGAGCAAATTATAGAAGAAGAAAATAAATATATTAACAAATAACAATAAAGAAAACATAAAAACTAATGAAATTAATAATAACAAAAATATTAAACGAAAGTAATTGCGATGTGTAAATTATAGTGTTTTGGTGGAGAATCTCTGCCAATAAAATAAAAAAAATATTGCAAACTATGAATTATAGCTTTTATATATAAAACACGACTTTACGATGGTTACTTTTTTTTTTTTGAAGAATGAGAATAAAAAAATCGTTTCCTCTAACATCAACATTTTCAATTTTTTTTTTTTTTTTTTTTATAGCCAGAAGAGCCACATCGAAACTGGAAGAGCTACTTCGATATCATCGTGGTGGATGCGAACAAGCCTCTGTTCTTCGGGGAAGGGACTATCATGCGACAGGTGAACACCTCGACCGGAGTTCTTCGGGTCGGCTGCCATACGGGCCCTCTTCAGAAGGAGCAGGTCTACTCCGGAGGTTAGAGGCATCACAATTCACCTTCTTCAGCTAATCATTGTGATCGCAGTGTGTATTTTTGTGACACACGCCATAGCTTTGACTAGTCATTTTGCCTGCTACCAGAACACTCGTTCGTTTCTGTTGTGGACATGAGCCCGTCTCTACTATGGGTGTCCTAAATTTTGTTTTACCAGGTTTATTTACCTAGGGAATGGGTTCTTTAACAAGGACCTGACATCGTACAGGCTCGGGACTGTCGCTGAACGTCCCATCCGAAGAACGGCGTCTTGTGCACGCCTATTTGTGTCATAGTAACTTTTACCTTCAAGCCGACGATTTGTTTTGTCTCATATTTCGGTTCAGTGACTCGGAAAACTTGAAACTTTTAGTGAAAAATCAACATCGAATTGTTATGATCGATACATAACTTTTCCTATTCTACTTACAGCTGTAGAAGTAAAATTTGATGTTGCAGGACCACCTTGATTGATTCTCATTAAAGATCTGATTAACATGTATAGTCCTAGGCGTCAAACTGTGTGATTCCGAGAGGGTCAGTCATTTTAAAGTCATCTCAAAAACACTGTTTTTTTACGCCTCTCAACCGTTGTTTTTCAAGTTCATGAACATTAATAGAATCCAGGTTGAAATTAATAATAATAATAAATTTATTTCCATAATAATAAGGCATTTATTTCCATAATAATAAGAAATTTATTGCTAATAGGATAAGTCAAAATAATTTATACATTAAGATAGCTTACAAATTAGATTTATAGCTACTTGAGGCTAACATACGTATGATTAGTAGTAATAACAAAACTATTAAAAACGGTAAAATGAAATTAATAAAAACTGAATAAATAAATACTTAAAAATATATGAGTATAAAAAAAATTAATACTTAGATACATTTATAATAATTAGACACATTTTTCAATTTAAGAAAAATTTAAGATATCTATTTTTCAAAAAAACTTTTCGGAAGTGTCTTTATCCCAACGATGTTTCGGGACGTTCTTATATCCCTTCGTCAGGTTCCAATGTGCGAGGTATAGAAAATAAAAAGAAAACAATGTAACTCTAATAATTATATAAAAAAAATAAAATAAATGTATATATTAATCAATTATAAATGAATAAATGAAAAAATATAAATAAATAAAAAATATATAAATGAAAAATAAAACAATAACGTACATTGGACTGACCTTTAAGTTGTGAAGAAACTCAGCCCAAAAAATAAAAATGAAAGCTTTGTATCAAATAATGTTTTTGGATATGAAACACGATTTATATTGTGGCGCCCCACATATTTTATTTATTTGTTTTATTATTTCGAATTTTTAATTAATTAAATCAATATAATTTATTTCTAAGAAATTGAAAAACATATGTTTTAAAAAATGACAATCAGTATACAAGTTAAGTTGTTAGTGAGTTACTTCTCCTAAATAAAAAATATTTTTAAAACTCAAGTTTATTAGCTTTTCTAACCGCTAAAATATTTGTCTCCAATTTTTTTAATTCCCCAGTTATGTGAAGTATAGGGAAAATCATGTAATTGGTCGGAATTTTCGAATCAATTTCATGTTATTCTTCGATTCCCTGATTCCAAAAATTAAAGAAAAAAAAATCTTGTCTGCAATGAATGTATCGTACACATAATTTAGTGAGAGAATCGGAGTATCGAAGTCCTTGAATAAGAAACCTATAGATGTTCAAACCAATACGTTGATTTTCAGAGGAAGATCAAAATCAGTTGATTAATTAACCTTGGGGGAATACATTGCCTGTTTTTTTTGTTTTATATTCTTACTTTAAATCACAAAAATATTTTAAGTTAGGGGTTAAGGAAAACTGAAGAATACATTTAAAATATAAAGTAGGCTTAAGTAATGTCATTTCATTTTTTTTTTATTCTCGTGCATAAAGAATACATATTTATTCACTACGGCAGACTATTCCAAGTGACGATGGCGTTTTAGGTTAAATCAACTTCAGACAGGCATCATTCACGAGTATTTCAAAAAGTATGGTTAGTAATTAGGTAAGTGTGGTCAAAAATTATGTAAGTGATGGGGAATGATTAGGTGACTAAGGGAAAATCCAAAAAAGGATTAACAATATTCATTTTCATTCACTCCTATAGATTTAGAAGGTATATGATTAATAATGATACAAACATAGTTTCTTTATTCCGAAAACTGGATTTACACGATTAAAGTTACGAATTTAGACTTACCAATTTATTCTCTGTGACCACAGATATGTCATTATAAATATTAAAACTGTAATCATTTTTTGTACAGGTTCATGCGATGTTTTCACCAAGCTGATCGGTGCCAAAGGTAAGGACGTACTGTACATCGGGGATCACATCTTCGGGGACATACTCAAGTCGAAGAAGATCCGAGGATGGAGGACGTTCCTGATCGTGCCGGAGCTGGTCCAGGAACTTCACGTTTGGACGGACAAATGTCAACTCTTCACAGAGCTCCAGGCGCTAGATGTCATGTTGGGAGAGATGTACAAGTAAGCTTTCTACCTCATTCTATCGCTATTGGTCTAAACAAGACAGAGACCGAAAACAAAACAAAATCAAGCCCAATCAAGACTCACTAAACGGTCAGCTAGCATGAGGATATGAACAGTTAAAAATTAGAGAATTTTCTCGAGAGGTAATTGTGGTTATCCTGCGAAGGAACAGACTACTCCCACTGAAGATTGAGGAGAGGTTGTGAAACCGAAGGTATCTCGCCTCAACGGCTAACAGTATCCGATTATACCTGGATTACGTGTATACGCTAATTATATCATGTCAAACTGTAGGAACCTAGACTCGAGTATCAAAGAGAAGCCTAGTATCTCCAAGCTGCGGTCTGGGATGTGACTCACAAGATGGATCTCTCCTACGGGATGATGGGCTCCCCCTTCAGGTCCGGCTCCCGACAGACCTTTTTCTGCTAATGTACCTAATGTTCCATCTTCTCCCCCAGGAACCTGGACTCGAGTACCAAAGAGAAACCTGACATCTCCAAACTGCGGTCTGGGATCCGGGATGTGACTCACAAGATGGACCTCTCCTACGGGATGATGGGCTCCCTCTTCCGGTCCGGCTCCCGACAGACTTTCTTCTCCTCTCAGGTGGTTCGCTACGCGGACCTGTACGCTGCCACCTTCCTCAACCTCATCTACTACCCCTTCAGCTATATGTTCCGAGCTCCTGCCATGCTGGTAATTTTACTCTATATTTATATTTCTTTAGAAACGAGATCAGCGTTTAAAGTATTCTAAGCATTTTAACAGTTAAGATTAAATTCCAAAGAAAAAAATCTCGATCTAATGTAAAAGAGATTTTGGAAGTGAGTTTTATTAAATTCCTATTTGGATCCTTCAAAACAAAAGCTAAGGTGGTAACACTGGAGTCAGTGCACTTTGTTTAGTACATCCGATTTGAAGTTTAATCTTAAACCATATATTATTAATAGGCACTTCTATTATAAAATGAATTTGTGAGTCTTTAGGCTTATTTTTTTTTCATCTTTATTATTAATGATTGTCTCAATGAAATACAAAAAAAAAAAATTCTTAAAGAATAAAGAAAACATTGCTCGATGTTTTTTTTTAAATTCTAACTTAAAGAAACTAACTTTTAAAATAAGTCTAAGTATATTCCTTTAGTTATTTATTAGCTATTTTCTTCTACTAGTTACATTTTGCATTTACATATATTGTATTTTATTTTTTATGTATTCCTTTGCTGTTGTAGCAAATATTTATTTAAAATCTTTCTTTTCTATCCAGCTATTAAGTTATTATTTATATATTAATTCATTACGTCCTATATGATATTCCTATTTGAAAGCATTAATGTTTCAATTCTATGCCCCAACGAGGCTTATCTTCAAAATAAACGTTTTTCTTTTTTAACTTTGATTTTTGTCGCATTAGTTTTTAAACATTGTTTTCATTGATTTCGTTTTCAACTTGGATTGTAAGTAAATTTCTCTGGGTTTTTGTGCACTTATGGGCAAAATGTTTATTAAGAGAGTGTTAAAATAGAGCTAATGAAAATTTGGCCCCTCTTCTGAGACCCCCGTATTTAGAATTATATAGACAAAGCAATGCAAGCATTCAATTATAAATACACTGCTACTTTTTAAATCATGAAATGTATACTTACACTCTTTGTTATATTCGTGTAGTCCATGGATCAACTAGTTCACATTTCTTCTCGTTTGATAAGATCCTGGAGAGCGCTATGACTAGAGAATTAAACAATTAATTGACGGGGTTAAAATCAAAATTATCTGACATTTTTAAAACTTTGAAGAAACTGTGCACTAAGTTCTTAACTGATTTAAAAAATCTATAATTTATCAAAACCGGAAATATTTTGTCTTCTGCTTTTATGGTGAAAGTTGCTGTTAGCAAACCATAAAATTGAATAAAAATCTTAATTTCAAGGTCACTATTGATATGTTTAAGTTACTTGTTCCACGTCACGTGACGTAAGTGATTTGCCACTAGATCTCAGCACTGGCTAGGATTTCACTTGTGCAACTTTTTTCCTGAACAGAATTATCATTTTTGTACCCGATTATGGACAACGAAAAATTTTAAAAAATGTCACTTGGACCATTTTGATTCTAACCCCGTCAATTGTAAAACAAAGTTCTCTTGATTAGAGACGATTATGTTTATTTTGCAAAAAATAACCTCCCTTTGTGGGGTTTCATTCAAAAGCAATATAATTAACTATACATCTCATTATGAATTCAGATATAAGTTGATTTAATTTTATATATTACTAGCAGTAATACCCGGCGTTGCCCGGGGAACTTTGACTTTTCTCCCAATATCTCCTATAAGGCTATTCAGTTCCTCGACAGTGCATTCATGATGTTATAATTTTCAATTATTCATACGGAATAAGGCTTATAGTCCTTCAACTGTAGTAACGCTAGCTTTGGAGCTAAAAATAATTTATTCAAAAAGATTTCTCATTAATCGTTGCAATGGTTTTCGAGTTACAAAGATTGCGTGAGTGGATGCTGGGATGGACCAGGGGTTGATTAAAAAATAGACCTTAACCTTCCGGTAGATAAAACTTATCTATTCAAAAAGATTCCTCATTAATCATTGCAGTGGTTTTTGAGTTACAAAGATTGCGTGGGTGGATGCTGGGATGGACCAGATATTGAGGTACTAATACGCCTATAACCTTCCACAGACGATGACAAACAAATTTTTAAAAAAATTAATCAAATCCATGAAGCCGTTCGTGAGTTATAGCGGTACAACGCACAGACATTTTCAGCTTTATATATATGATGAAGAAGTGAAATAAAGTTTGTACGATTTCAACTTCATTCATTTTTTCACATTTAAATGTTTACTGTAAATTGGCTACAATAGAAATGAAAAGAAATTTTATTATCTTCTAAGAATAAATACATATAGAGTAAAGAACAGGAAAAATGAAATATAGTCTCAGTATGTACAAAGAAATAGATAAATAGATGAATAAATTAGTGCTACATTGCAGAATAACTAGACAATTATAAATATAGATAAGCAAAAGATTAACATGAAAAAACATAAAATTAACAGCTTCATTATGGTGAAAAAAAATAAAAGTATATAAATACAAGAGAATATGTAAAAAAAAAGAAAATCTATAAAAATAAGAAAAAAATAAAATTGAAAATAATCATCGACAGAGCAAAATACTGTGATGGTACAATAGAGCATTCCGGGATATAATTTTTGGGCTTATTGATTGAAAAAGTTGTTGTGAAACTTGAAAAGTTCTGAGTGTAAATATAATGGTGAGAGTGTGCCTTGAAACATTTCGAAAAATGTAGAAGAAGCAATTTTTCTTCTTTTCAGTAGTTGTGTTGCACTGTCAATCCTGCAGGCACTTGGATAGAGAATTTTTATTGGAAATTCAACGAGGTTTCGGATGATGATATCAAAAGTAAGTTTGGAGTGAAGGGTAGCATAGTGAAAGCGATTTATTCATCAAAAATAAACTTCTAGGTAAAAACATTCAATAAATTGGATCATGGTTTATAGGACATTTTTTACGTCTTGGATAGTACAGTCTTCCTTTAAACATTTTCACACTGACTATAATTCACCCTGAATATGTCAAATGATATTCTATATTTGTATTTAATTTTCACATATTTCTGATTCAAATTTAATTTAATATTTACACGGTATGGTGTTTACATAGCGACTTGTGTGACTGTGTACCCTGCCTGCACTTCGAAGTACAATTATACAAATGTATGTATAATATATGCTAACCTGTATTGTAAATAATATTTGCTGCTTGACTTTGTTACTAGATGCCGCACGAGTCGACGGTGGCTCATGAGCAGAGGTTCGTCATGGACTCGCCCATGATCTCCAGATCGAGGACCTACAGCATTCTGGAGGATCAGGTGAACAATCAGAAAGAACTCGTCAAAAAGGTAATTGGCAGCCAACTGCAGTGTCATTCTTTTCCAAGTTATGATCTCATCCTAGATATTCCCTTCCAATTTGAATGTACAATAGAAAGAACAATGTCCCCCAATGGGCGGACATCAATTAAACAAGTAAAATAATTATTTAAATTAAAAATAAGGATCTAAATGACTGACATCAAAATCCGATCCAGATGGAAAAATTAATTTCTGTTATTGCGGAAGAGACAACAACACTGTTTGCACTTAACTCCGCCACTGAAGATGAAATCTATTTAATTCACTGCCCAATAATATTGTTTTTAGTACAAAAATAATATGAATTACTATAAAAACCTATGTTAGGTCTACATTACAGAAATATATTAACCTTTAACTAATAAAGCTGCTCCTTAAGAAAGAAATGGGCGCACTTTGATATTTGTAATAATTTCTTGTTTTACGACATATTTTTCCTTAAACCATAAAACAATTTTTTATGAATTCTTAGCTAGATTGAGCAAATGAGGATTGTTTATGGCAAAAAAAATTTAAATTAGATAACAGTTCCATTTAGGAAAAAAGTATTTTCTTCTTTTAAGTACATAATAAGAAAGGTTGTCGGTGAATGACCGACATTTATAAGGGTATTCGAGCCGCCCCCTTCTCTGTGTCTCCCTTCTCTTCGACTGATATCGCGGAAAATTAACAGGTGCCATCCTTATGGGGTTTTGAATTTAAATATATAATTTCATGCCTATATATTCATTACATAGACAGTTATTGGGACTCTTGAGTTGATCCCCCTCTGATCACATTCTCCCCGTCTGCTAATTTCGCTGAAATTGAAATAGCCGTTGAATTTAGGTCGATTTGGCTAAGAATCAGTAGGTGTCGTCGTTGGAGGGTTTTGGCAACACATATAAAATTTTGTGACGATACATTCATTCTATTGGGAGTACTTTTTTTTTTTTTTTTTTTATTTTTTTTTTATTTTTGGAATTAAGAGATCGGACACATGAAATTTTGTTGAAAACTCCGTATCGTATTTCCGGCCGATTACATAACTTCTTCTATACTTCGTATAGCTGTGGAAGTAAAAAGATCCTTCATAAAATTAAAGGTGCCAATATCTGGTGTTTCCTCCTCTGGCTTGTCCGACTGCCTCCAGTCTTCTTGGCAACTCACTACTTCTTGTAGTATTTCCTTCCATTTTCACCACTAAAACAATTTTCAAAACTGTTGTAAGTTAGACGCTATGCTACATTTTCTGAGTGTACAAGGTGTTTTCAAAAAATAACGGGAATTTTCGGTTTTTGAAAAGAATTTTATTTATTCGTCTACATCAATGTTATCCCCTTCAAAATAGTCCCCATTAGATATTATACACTTTGGCAGTGCTTCTTCCAATCCCCGAAACACTTCTAGAACTCGATCTTTGGGATAGCTTTTAGCTCTCTCAGCGATGCGCTTTTAATCTCATCTTTGATTGTGAAACGATGGCCCGTTAAGGTTATCTTTATTGTTGGGAACAGAAAGAAGTCACACGGAGCCATGTCTGGCGAATATGGAGGCTGGGGTATCATTATAGTGTTGTTTTTGGTCAAAAATTCACGAACAAGCAATGAAGTGTGGTGAGCAGGTGCATTATCGTGGTGCAAAAGCCATGAACTGTTTCGTCACAAATCCGGGCGTTTTTTTTCGGATTGCTTCACGCAAACGTCATTGCACTTGTAGATAGTGCTCCTTATTGATCGTATGACCTTGTGGCAAGAACTCATGGTGCACTATGCCGTTAAAATCGAAAAACACAGTGAGCATGACCTTCACTTTCGACCGTACTTGTGCTTTTATACCACTCATGAAGTTTTACTCATAGCAGACTTACCAAAAGCAATATTTTACATTTCTAAAACTTTGGTGCACTTTATTCCATTCTTATAGCAAATTCTCTGATACTTTTTGTAAACAAATAAATAATCGCCGATCGCATCAAAACACATGTAACCTTTTTGACAGCTGACAGCAGACTAAACATCCGGTCTGGCTAACAATGTACAGATACTTTTCAGACATGTTTACCAACACAACAACGAAAAAACCGCACGAATCGGACTAATACAACCCGCGAAATTACAAAATTCCCGTTACTTTTTAAAAACACCTCGTATGTAGTAGATGAAGAATATTCTATGGGCGGTCTGACCTCAGTCATAGATATTCTATGAATAATCAATTCAATCGTCATTCTAATAACAGTTTTGTTCTTATTACATTTGTTAACTGTCATATAAAACTGCTACTTTTGGTTACAGGAGCTGGAACGGTCAATGAGTCAGGTGCCCAACGTCCGACCTGTGACTCCAAGATCTGTCACTCACAATCACGATGAGGACTGCAGCGATGAAGAAAGCGATCGCAATTCCGCTGAAGATAAGACTTCCTAAAGTCACTCATTCAACGCAGCCGACTGGTAGTAAGGGTGTGTGATCTTGTGATCTTCAGGGGTGAGAGAAGAAGAGAAAAAAAAAAGATAATCTCGTCTCAGATTTTTTATTAACATTTGTCAAAGGTGGATTTCAGTGGCATAGCACGGGGTATGTCTCGTATCAGTACCATAGCTATTACCAACGGGCTAACTACTGCTAGGCCACCCCTATTCTAAATGTTCCTTGGTTTCTATGCAACAATAGAAATTGGGTGTTTAAATGACTGTTAGGGTTGGGATTCAAACCCTTGTCCCTTGGCTTCTCATTTGTTCGCCACTAAAAAATGGCGCTTAGGCGTTTGAAAGCCGATTTTTGGCAAATTTTAGTTAAAAATGTGTGTGGGAAACTCAATTTTTCTTCCTTTCTCGCGCCTAGACTTCGTAAAGTCCTCCCTCCTAATGTTCGTCCCTTATTGGTTTTATTTTTCTCCTATTATTTCCAATATTACGTTCAACTGTATAGAAACGCCAATTTTATTGTTCATTGGAAAAAAAAAAATGCTGTATAATATTTTATAGGTCTTTTTACCGCTAAAAAAGAAAATTACTAACGAAGAAAATATATGCGCTACAAATATGAAAGCTGTAATAAATATTTTATAATGATAATAATTAGGAGTAATAAAAGTTGAATATTTTTTCCAATAAACTAGACATTAAATTGTGTTTTTGTTATTTTACATATTATCATTTTTTTCGTACTTTTAAACATTTTTGTTAACTTGCTTTTACCATTATGTGTATTTTGAGCATTTATGGGTACCTTTCAATAATGTGTTTAAAAAAAAAATAATACTTTTAATCAATTTTTTTTTGAGGGAATTTTATACTTTTTTCATGACCGAAAAGAAGTTAATATTGTTTTTGATAAATGAATACAATTAAATGAAAAATAAAGAAAATGAAATTTTTTATAAATTTTAATTAATTAAATTTCTTTATTTAAGCACATCAATCCGGAGTGCCCCTCTTCCCAAAAAAATTCTAATGAAATAAAAACAAAGAAGAGACAACAGATTTTTCATTATTTGTTTCGCGTCCAAGGTTCGAAAGGAGAAAAGAGAAAAAAGTGTTTTTAATAAGAATCACAAATAAAAACAAATTGGGATTATTTTATTGTTAATAATTATTTGTTAGAATTAAGATGAAGGGATGTTTGTTATACATATTTAGGCTTATTTCACCGATTAGAAAGAGTCGAATGTCAACAGGATATTACTGTCTGTTTCCGATTTGAAGGCGGATCAAGTCATCAGGGGGGATCTACCACAGTCAACCTAGTAGCAAAGTATATTAGCCAACCTGAAAATGTTCACTTTTTTAAAGTATTATTTTACTTTTTATAAGTGAAGATATATGATGTTCTTATAAGATATACGGTTAACTTATTGCTTTAGAAAGGTGATAGATACCACTTTTCTCATCCCCTCCACCCTTTGTTCTCCCATCTTACCCCCCTTACGCCTTCATATAGCAAACAGACAATTGTTCTTGATGTGAAAAATTAAAATGCAATACATTTTTGCAATAAACTTTTTAAATGTTATTACAATCATTACTTCAAAATAATAATAACATTCCTACGTCAATATAAATACTTTTGATCGATATACAATTATATATACGTATATATTTTTTTTAACAGTTCTTAACTAATTTAATCGATTTAATGTTTGAATGTTGATATTTTTTATTGACATTTAATTTACTTTTTATTTTTTTTGGTCTTTAACATTTTTAGATATATATTTTTTATGTATGCCGCATCTGTAGCTTTTGAATGAATGATTATATCAAGATGGGACAAAGTACGATCTTCATCAGACCAAAGGGCAATACGGCTCTCCACCAGAGGGCGCATCACGCACATTAGCTTTGAAATCTCCAATGAAAAGGGGGTCAAGTTATACCTCATTCTAAGGATTTTTCAAAAGAAGAAAGTTCACTTATCACTGTTTTAAAAAGCTTCACTCAACTCTATTTCACAAAAAAACTCTTAAAAAATAAACTCTTCCGGTCTCTAAAATTCCTTTGAAATAAACGTTCAACGGATGTATTTCTTAGCAACTTTCAGAAAATATGAAGTCCGTTTTTCGTGGGTGGTTATCTTAAGATTGTCAAATAGTAATTGGGGTCGAGTAATCCCTCATTCTGAAAACCTTCTTTAACGGAACAACTTATATCTGAAAAGTTGTGTCAGAATGGCTGTTCAACTATACTGATAATTTTGGGATCCAATGATGGCTATTGGATCTATGTCCTTTCTAATACAAGCTAGAAAGTAGGTTTTTTGCTCTTCTGTGGATGCTTTATGACCACCTAAGAAGCTCTCCAGTGGATGCTTTATGACCACCTAAGAAGCTCTCCAGTGGGATGCTTTATGACCACCTAAGAAGCTTCATGACCACCTAAGAAACTCTCCAGTGGGATGCTTTATGACCATCTTTGGAGATAATTAGATGTAATACTTCCCTCAAAATTATCATTTAAATGAAACTGATTGAGCCATCATTATGACATAGTTATCAAACTGATCAAGGTCCGCTAAATAACTTATTCAAAATATGTTATTATTTGGTATTCTTAATAACCTTTGGCTATTTTCTGAAGGAGGGGTCCAATTTTTTAGAAAATTCTCTTAATGCTTATTGTAAAAAAATGTATAAACAGGAAAGAGTTGGTTCGATGAAGATCGCACTTTGTCCCATCTCCGTACAATCGCTCGTTCAAAATTTATGGAAAGTGATGACTCACTTCTGGGAGATTCTGTAGGTGTTAATAAATTTGATGTCGCTCAAAAAAAAGAAAAAAAAAAAAAAAAAAGATTATGTTAATGTTTTCAGTGCATAGCGAAGGGTTAATGTGTTGTAAAAATATGTAAATATTGCTAAATAAGTATGTATTAAAAATGTCTTCCTTGTTTCATAAGTTTTGCAATAATTTTTACCAATTTGGAAATTTCTTGTATAATTTTATTTTCAGGTGTATAATATGCACAAAATTATTTACAAAATTGAAATTGTTAGTAATAAATATAATTGTGAAATGTACTATATACATTGGATTTTTATTATTGTTATTTTATTATTTGTGTTTATTAAATAAACTGATTAAAAACCCACAGATTTTTTTTTCCTCTGACTAACTTTTCTTTTATTTTAATTTAAATGGAAATGGTTTAGCTAATTTATATAACCTGCAATCTTGAGCAAAATAGGCAAGACTGCTAGCACCTTAGTTTTTTATTATTGTGTACGAACCGAGTAGGTTCTAAAAATTGAGTAGCCTCAATGATTCGTGTCTAATGTCTACATGTCTTTATAATTTCTACTGGAGTCGAGTTACGCATTAAGTTGTGATGTTTATTTTGTAGAGAATGTCATGTTAATTTTTGTGCGGGTATAGCTCGTAATTAACTTCAGGTAAAAAAAAAAAAAAAGTTACTTCCGGTTAACTTGCTATATTAACAACATACTAGCTGCAGTATCCGGGAGAGCCAAAAAACTAAAGGCAAGTCGCCAAGACGTGGCTGCCATGCCAGTGACGCTGTACAATGCACCCCAGACAATAGGTTCACAACTCTCTCAGCCCAGAGGTTGTGTTGCTAAGACAATGATGTGGCAGCTGACCCCTCCATTACATAAATGACAATTGATGGACAAGTTAGATGATTCTAGAAATAAGTTGAAGTGATCAATCCTTTTGAGGAACTAAATAACTCTATTATTATGACCAGATCTGAAATTTTAATAGCGATTATTCTTGACCAGAAAAGAGGATTATACTTGACACCTGAACAATAATTGAATGGGTCTCTGGAAGAAGGGCCTATGTCAGGTTTTTCAAATTTTATAGGAGCGCAATTTTAAACTGAAACAATTGCAATATAATAAAAAGCTCAGCTGAAAATGACATAGGCCCTTTTTCCATTGGGAAAAGACTGAAAACAGAAAGACTTTTTTTGCGATTTGTTCATTGCAAAATAAGATCGGAACATAAAAAAAAATTATTGATTAATACGAAATACTACAAAGAGAATCAAAAGTAGTAAGTGACTACTGTGAAGGTAACGACGTTATGTTCTTCATTAGTCATAAACTGGATCATGTGAAAAGTGTATTCTGGTTGTTCCTAACCAAAATAGTTGAAGAAAGAATGTAGAATGTAGGTGGTCCTTGTGGCACTGATTCTTCATATTTTCTGAAAAGACATTAATATAGCAACGTCGGTAGATAGATATCAACCATATACCAAGATGGTCTACCATAAGTAAAAATGAAAAGTATATTCAAGTAAAAGTATATATAAAAAATATATATAGTAAAATAACTTTTTTTAAACTTTTTTGTGAAATTAGACAATGTAAAAGTTGAACAAGTCTTTGTTTTCATTTATTTCATTTCTCTTTTCAAGAAGTTTACTTTGAGAATTTGAAGCCCCTCTTTAGCTTAGGAAAAGGTTAAATGATGGATTTGAAGTCAGGTTAAAAAAAAGGTCGTCGGTGAATCACCAGCGTTGTACTTCCCCAGCACGGATTAATCAATTACATTTTCGCTTTCTTTCCAAAGCCAATCGACCGTTTGGGCTAAAACTCAATATTTAACTTCTGAATCCTCATACTAAATTTTCAGTCAATATATTCATTATGGCATTTGAGTCGAGCCTCCCTTCTCTGGCCCCCCTCCCCTTCGGCTGATTCCGCTGAAAATCAATAGTTGTCGTTCTGGGAGGGTTCTGGCTATATTCTATCGGGAATTATCGTGTTTACTCACACAGACGAACAGACAGACCGATTTTTTTTTTCATTTTTGGAATCAGGATGTTGGAAAACATGAAATTCCGTTGAAAACTCCACTTCGAATTTCTGATTGATTACATAACTTCTCCTATACTTTGATTAGCTGGGGAAGTAAAATAGTGAAATGAGTGGTTTGTTTGTAACTGGGTCAAAATAGGGTGTCGCAGTCGCATTGAACTTGGGCCAATCGAAATAGGGTGTCGCAGTCGCATTGAACTTGGGCCAATCGAAGTAGGGTGTCGCAGTCGCATTGAACTTGGGCCAATCGAAGTAGGGTGTCGCAGTCGCATTGAACTTGGGCCAATCGAAATAGGGTGTCGCAGTCGCATTGAACTTGGGCCAATCGAAGTAGGGTGTCGCAGTCGCATTGAACTTGGGCCAATCGAAATAGGGTGTCGCAGTCGCATTGAACTTGGGCCAATCGAAGTAGGGTGTCGCAGTCGCATTGAACTTGGGCCAATCGAAATAGGGTGTCGCAGTCGCATTGAACTTGGGCCAATCGAAATAGGGTGTCGCAGTCGCATTGAACTTGGGCCAATCGAAATAGGGTGTCGCGGTCGCATTGAACTTGGGCCAATCGAAATAGGGTGTCGCAGTCGCATTGAACTTGGGCCAATCGAAGTAGGGTGTCGCAGTCGCATTGAACTTGGGCCAATCGAAATAGGGTGTCGCAGTCGCATTGAACTTGGGCCAATCGAAATAGGGTGTCGCAGTCGCATTGAACTTGGGCCAATCGAAATAGAGTGTCGCAGTCGCATTGAACTTGAGCCACTCTGTATAAGAATGTCACTCAATAAGTGATCTACCATCGTTGAATACAGCTAGTAAGTGAATAAATCTGGGGCAAACTACCCAGACCACACAAATACAATACAATGAAAAGAGAATAAGAAAATATAGAAATAATGAAAAAGGTAAAATGAAGCTACCATTCTTGTAAGATCTCTCTGAAGGCCCGCCCTGGTCATTACCAGAACACTACAATGGAAAAGTGAGCTCGGAGGAAAAGAAATAATCGGAAAAAAACAAAACCGCTACAAGTTTCCCCCGAGTTTTCCTTGACAATGGCCCCCCTCGTCTTCTGGTGCTAGTGGTGTGTGAAATGTTGAAGGGAAACTAGAACAAGTGGTTTTATTTGGGCCAATCAGAGCGTCCCTTCTAGTCGCCTTTTACAAGCCAAATCATTTTGTGTGAAAACTTTTCTTTTATTCATTTTCTCTATATTTTTTTTTCTTTTTAATGAATGTACAATTAAGTTAATTCTGTTGAAAGCAATTTTGTCTCTGACCTATTAGTCTTTTGAGGACATTTTTTGTGCGGAATGTGAACTTGTATGGAGGAACTCAACGATGTTTAGTCTGTCCTAGTAACCTAAGTATAATTTTCCAAAAAATTATAAAGATATTGAATTTTTCTTCACAGACTTATTTGTACCTGTATGATAACTCTTTTTCCTCGAATGATTGTTTCTAATACAATTTTTACATTGTAATTGTTTCTTTGTTGTTTATATTTAACTCATATTGAGCCGGTATTCATGAAATTTTGTAAATAGCTCTACGTATCATGTCAAAGAATTGAAGAAACAATTTTCGGAAGTTGAAAAATTGCTGTAGTCATTCTGGAAATTGAAAGATACAGTAGTAGAAACTTCTTATTTCGATGTTTTCTTCTTAAATAATTTATTTGCACCCGGTTACAAGAAACCATCAATACATTTGGTGACATTGACTACAATGTAATGTATTTTAAGTGAAGAAACATTCTGTACCCATATTGTTCACGATTTTAAATTATAATCTCTGTTTGAATGTTTATTAATTTATTTTCTATTCATTTCAGTTACTTTGTATTTGTTTTGTTTTTTCTTTAAGATTTTTTTTAAAATTTACTCTTAAGCAGTAGCATTGTTTTTATTTTAAATGATTATTTTTGATTCGTATTTAGTGCATAAGGGTAATGGTTAAGGAACCTTATTGTACCTCTGTAAATGCGACTGTTATAATAAACTCATCTTCTTCTTCATCCATATTGTAACTATTTAATTTGTTTTAAGAGGTTTTTTCTTGTTTTGTTTTTAATGAATGGGAGCCGAAAATTAAGTATTTATTAAGAATGGAATTATTTCAGACTAATGACAACATTGTCTCAACATTAACCTAAGCAAGCAATAAAAAAATAATAAAAACCATTTTTTTTTTTTAAACTCAATGGAGAAAATATATGTAGACAACCAACATAAGAAGATAGAAAACAAAATTTGAGAAAATTCATAAGAAATTAAGAAAACTTTATGCTCTGTTTGTGCTGTTGGGATTATCAAAATGTTGTTTGTGGTAGGCAATACATACATCCAATGTAATAAATATGTTTGTGTTTATCTTCAAAATTATCCTTTATTTTTTTTATGGGCGCCGGTAGCTCAGTGGTATGCGTGCTTGACTTCTGAGCTCAAGGTCGTGGGTTCGTAACCCGACCGAGGCCCTTAGTTTATTTTATCTGGGAGGTAAAATAAACTTAAGCACGCCGTCCTTCGGAGGGGACGTTAAGCGATGGTCCCGAGCCTGTACGATGTCAGGTACTCGTTAAAGACCCCTACCCCAGATGAATAAAAATTTAGGGTAGGCAAAATTTAGGACTCCCACAGTAGAGTCGGGCTCATGTCCACCAGAGTGACGAAAGAGCGCTCTGGTAGTAGGCGATATGACCTCGTTGTTAAAGCCCGGGCATAAGTCATAAAACCTAACCTAACCTTTATTTTTTTTTATATTTGTCATTTATTTACAATAATGTAAATTAAGTTAATAAAGGTAATATTTTATTCTCGTCTTATATCCTACTATTTATTTTCGCTGTCATCCGAACCCCTTTGGATTCTATTGTTTAAAGTTTTACTTTAAAATATTTTGTGGCATCATTACATAGCACATTTCTTTAATACGTGCAATTTCTACAAAATTGCACTTCGTAAAGTTTAGATTTTTTAAAAGTTAGTTTAGACTTTTCGGAAGTAGGTACTGTAGTTATCAAAATTTCACATAAGACTAGCTAAAAATTCAAATATCTTTAGAAAATATGGTAAATTATTGTCCTGGTAAGATAAATTTCTTTCTTTATTTATTTATTTTTTTTTGAGGCTGAGGGAAATATTTCCAATCTGGGTTCAAATTTAAACAATAAATATTAGGTTTGGCTCATCCATTTTTTTTTCTACTGTAAAACATTGTTAATATTCAGAATCATTTTTTTTTTTACTTTCCAAATTTTTAATTTTAGCCAGAACAATAATTATCAATATCGCAGTATATATATATATATATATATACAATATAATAAGAAATGAAAAAAAAAAATATATAAATAAAGCAGGTGCAACATATCAGAACCACCGCATGATAGTATCCTCATTCAGAGGTAGAGGGCGTGGGTGTAACTTAGCCAGGTCTATCTGTCTCACGAAACTGTTAGGCCCCAAAATGTTTTTAATTTTTTTAGCAAAGTCCATAAAGTCCAAGATTTCGGTGACAAATATACCTCTCTGATGGGCGGCTTCTCGTTTTCCGCTGTCAGACAGAGAAAGCGGTTTAAGGTTGGAGTGGAAGCGTGCTCCGACTGCGGAGATAACCTTTCTTCTTCTGCTTACCTTAGATAACATTAATGTAGAGAAAAGAAATACAAATAATTTGGGAAGCGGACTTGAACCTAGGTTCCGCCTTGTTCTGCGGGAGACGCCTTTAACGAGGACTTTACAGCCACTGGGCTGTTTGCTGAGGGAGTGTCAGAAAGCCTTAGCTCATTGTCTACAGAACACTCACGGAAAACAAATCCCGTCACTCCTCACAATATCAATATTTTTATTTCCAGCTATACGAAGTATAGAGGAAGTTATGTAATCTGTCACAAATTCAATGTGGAATTTTCAACGCAATTTCATGTTCTCCTGATACGAAAAAAAAAAAAAAATCCAGTACGTCTATATACACGATAACTCCCGATAAAATGAATGAATGACACGAAATTTTATATGTGTATCCAGAACTATCTAAGGACAACACCTATTGATTTTCAGCCAAATCGACCTGAGGGAAGGGATGCATTAGTGGCTTAACACGGAAAATCTATATTACCGTCGTTGTAATGAATGTATTGACACGAAATTTCACATGAATATTCAAAGCAACATAGTGACGACAACTATTAATTTTCAGAGGAATCAGTCGAAGAAGAGGGGGAGATCAGAACGGGCTCAACTAAAAAATCGATAAAGATCTAATGAAAATATCGACAAAAAAGTTAGTATGAGGATTCAGAAGTGAGTTTTAGCTTAAACTGTCGATTGAGTTTGTATGAAGAGCGAAAAAGTAATTGATTAATTCGTGCTGGAGATATAGACGGTGATTCACCGATGACTTTTTTCCGTAACTTGAAAAAAAGGGGTGATCACTCACCGTTCATTCTTCATGATAATTTGATCGTTAATCACTTGAAGAAAAAAAAAATAAAAAAATAAAAAGCAACAACTGTTCGATTACAAGAAATAAAAAACAAAAAGAAAAGAAAGCGAGAGACAGAAGTTTAGATGCAGAGCCTCTTGTCTTTAAATAAAGATAACATGGACGTTAGTTAGTGTGACATGCCCGGGCTTAACTATGAAGTCATATCGCCTACTACCAGAGCGCTCCTTTGTCACTCTGGTGAACATGAGCCCGATTCTACTATGGGAGTCCTAAACGTTACCTGACTACGTTTATTCACTTAGGGTAGGGGATCTTTACCGAGTACCTGACATCGCACCGACTCAGGACGGCCTGTTCAATATTTTTTTACCTCCCAGATAAAAAACCTAAGGGCTTCGACGGGTTTCGAACGCTCGCCCCTAAACTTGAACGAATTGCATATCGTTGAAAAGCTAAGGAATTTAGGGAGAGAAGTATTTCTGTTCTAGGGTTCGAAAAACAAGCGGAAAATAAATGAAGGAGTGTTTTCTCTACGAAACGTAACGAACATTAGGATCTTAAATTGAACAACAAAGAAAGAAACAGAGCTAGTGAAAGAGAGATGTGACTAATGAGAGTGTGATGACGGGAGAGAGGTCACCCAATGGTGACACACCTCGAACACTCACCCCATTAACTTTCACCAGAACGTCTTGGAAGTTCTCCGGGCCATTGCCTCTTTAAATGTTTCTCAGGGTTATCTGGAAGTGTACCGAAACGAAGGGAAGCGACAAGAGGTCTAATGTGGAAACTAGATGGGGATGAGGTCATATCGCCTACTAGCAGAGCGCTCTTTTGTCTGGTGGACTTGAGTCCGACTCTATAGTGGAAGTCCTAGATTTTGCCAACCTAGCTTTTTTCGTTGAAGTTTTTAACGAATGCCTGACATCGCACAATCTCGAGACAATCGCTTAACGTCCCGTCCGAATGATGGCGTGCTTAAGTTATATATAGATATACGTATATATGTATAACGATAGGTTTCTAGTTTGTGTATATATGTATATACTAAACCATTATCGAAAGGTGGAATGTTCTTTTCTTTTATAAAATCCTAAGTTTGTACTCCACTACGTAAACTAGGAACCTATATATGTTTATACCAAGATGCTGGTTGATGCACCCTAGCAACAGTTGTATCTTTATAAATAAGAGACAAAAAAAAAAAAAAATTAAAATTCATTAAAATTTAGAATATTAGAATTTAATATTTGTCTACTTCAAAAGTATTAACCAAACTAAAGTAGGCATTTATACTGTTTTTCTTTTTTCTACACGTTTCCTTTTTCCATTCTTTACTGTTCATTGCATTAATGATTTTGAGTAAGGGTAGGGAGAGAGAGAGAGAGAGAGAGATGTATAAGAAAGACCTGTAATGACCACAATTTGGTGTGCTGTTTTGTCAATATGGTAGTTTAAAGTAGTTTCTTCTTGTTCTGAAGTATCTGTTATGTCTAGTCGTTTAGTATAGTACTTTTTGAGTGACTGAGGGAAAATTTGCTCTTATGATGTCAGGTGTCAGGTATCCTATGTGAGAAGGCGGTGAAGGGGTCTTTGTCAGAAAACTCGAAACAGTTAAGGAAAATCAAATCTTTGTACCCCGTTTATTAAGATTGGCTTGGCCAAGGAACCGCGCTTGTGACATCGAGAGTGTTGACCTGTAAACTGGATATTTGACATTGACTATGATAAACACTCTCTATGATAAACGCTCCTCAAATGTTAAATACCGATGAGGAGATGCATTGTGGTCAGATTCTGATACCTGGGTCGGACGGTTGGACCTCTCTCTCTCTGCTGCTGGACGTAAGTCGAATTCCTATTGTTTATGTTTCCAAGTGTTAGACTGTTCTAGTCATATCTTATTGAGTTCTGATATTTAAATACATAGGACGACAGAGTGGTACCTGATATACCTGAAGAGAAGAAGGGGAAGACAACTGGTGAGGTGGCGGGACGATCTGGACAGGACAGTGGGGAGTCTCTGGCACAGGTCGGCCTGGGACAGGAGTGCATGGAAGAAAATGGGAGAGGCCTATGCCCAAAGATGGGCCTAGTTTCCAATTTATATAAATATCTAGAAATACTATTGTTATATTATTATACTAAGGAAGAAATAAAAAGGCTATTATTATTATTATTATTTAAATACATTCTCCAAGAAGTTATCAGCCTAATTTGAGTTATCACTGAAACCCCCAAGAATTAACAAGTAACATAAAGATAAGATCCCGGTTTGGTGAGTGAAGCACCATACCTAAATTAAAGTAAAGACATCATTCTATTTCTTCACAAGAAGTGAACTACCAGTCATTTCTATTTTTCACACCTATATAATAAATAGGTATACTTTTTTTTTATATATAAACATATTATGTTTAAATATTTAAAAAAATTATTTAAAAAAAAATTAATCAGATATCCTATATATGTTTATATATATAAACCTATATAGGTTCCTAGTTTACGTAGTGGAGTACAAAGTTAGAATTCTATAAAAGAAAAGAACATTTCATCTTTGGATAATGGATTAGTCTGTTGAAAGTGGTCGGATAGCGGCCTAAGAGGTATGTAGGATGTCCGCCCTCTCTTCTCTCAACATCCCACTAGTTGGGACATCCCACATCTTGATCTGAATGAATCATCGGAATGTACTTCCCCAGCTCGGTAACTAAGTTTTCGCTCTCCATTAAAATCTTTTGGATTTTTGCTCGGAAATGAATAGGTTTCTTATTCAGAGGCTTCTCAGTCCTTACATAAAATTCCGTCTCGATACATTCATTAGTTCGACAGTTATTGACGGTTTTTAAGATTAATTATTATTATTATTATTTTTTTAAGCGAAACTGATTTAAATTTTAAAATACCTCACGAAACCCAGATGTAATTCCGTTCATGAAGAAAGTGCAACAGAAGTGACATATAACGGAAAGAAGGGTAGGACAGTGACGGAAAGAAGGGTAGGACAGTGACGGAAAGAAGGGTAGGATAGTGACGGAAAGAAGGGTAGGAAAGTGACGGAAAGAAGGGTAGGGCAGTGACGGAAAGAAGGGTAGGACAGTGAGGGAAAAAAGGGTAGGGCAGTGACGGAAAGAAGGGTAGGACAGTGACGGAAAGAAGGGTAGGATAGTGACGGAAAGAAGGGTAGGAAAGATACGGAAAGAAGGGTAGGGCAGTGACGGAAAGAAGGGTAGGACAGTGAGGGAAAAAAGGGTAGGGCAGTGACGGAAAGAAGGGTAGGACAGTGACGGAAAGAAGGGTAGGATAGTGACGGAAAGAAGGGTAGGAAAGTGACGGAAAGAAGGGTAGGGCAGTGACGGAAAGAAGGGTAGGATAGTGACGGAAAGAAGGGTAGGACAGTGACGGAAAGAAGGGTAGGATAGTGACGGAAAGAAGGGTAGGAAAGTGACGGAAAGAAGGGTAGGGCAGTGACGGAAAGAAGGGTAGGATAGTGACGGAAAGAAGGGTAGGGCAGTGACGGAAAGAAGGGTAGGACAGTGAGGGAAAAAAGGGTAGGGCAGTGACGGAAAGAAGGGTAGGATAGTGACGGAAAGAAGGGTAGGACAGTGACGGAAAGAAGGGTAGGATAGTGACGGAAAGAAGGGTAGGATAGTGAGGGAAAAAAGGGTAAGGGCAGTGAGGGAAAGAAGGGTAGGACAGTGACGGAAAGAAGGGTAGGACAGTGAGGGAAAAAAGGGTAAGGCAGTGACAGAAAGAAGGGTAGGACAGTGACGGAAAAAAGGGTAGGACAGTGACGGAAAGAAGGGTAGGACAGTGATGGAAAGAAGGGTAGGAGAGTGACGGAAAGCCTTTCCACCTAAAGATAAGGGGACAGCCAGTGGTATATCGTCGTATGTCCTGGATAGATAAGGAGGAGCGGTGGGGGAAGAGTACTTTCTCGGGAGAGGGACTCCAAGAGAGTCTCAGTCCGAAGTATGAGGGAACACGGTGAAGACACGGGGAGCGGGAAGTGGTGGGCCGGAGCGGGGGTCGTAGGTATCATGATCGTAGGGGCCTTCATAGGAGCCACCTTCTATCTGGGAGACAGGGGGGGCAGGGGACCTCTAGGGGGGTCTCCGGGGAGCCTAGGCCCGGGGCCAGACCCTCTATGGGAGAACGGACCTGGGCGAACCATGGTCCGGCGGAGAGGTAGTCCGCTCTGGGGCTCTGGAGGCAGGCTAGAGGAGGAGCAAGTCAAGGAGGCGAGTCGAGTGAAGGAAACGGAGGACAGAGGGGGCAGTCTCAAGAGGATGGTCGGACTGGAGGACAGAGTCGTCAGCCAAGTCAAGAGGACGGAGGACAGGGTGGAGACTCAGGAGGACTGGGTGCCAAGTCAAGTCAATAGCTCAGGGGGCTGGGTGCCAAGTCAAGTCAAGAGGACGGAGGATAGAATATTGAGCCAAGTCAAAAAAACAGATAGAATAGAAAAGGATGAAAAACTAGAGATCAAGGAAGATATTGAAGGAGAAGATCTTATAGTTAACAAGGAGGAGATTCTATTTCCAACGGAGCCTAGCGCAATTGCACAGACAGAGGTCAACCAGAAACTGGAGCCCGCTGAGGACGATCCCCCAAAAGGAAAGGAAATCGATTGGGAAGAAATACTCAAAAGTGTCAACAGGTGAATTTTTAATTATATTTTTTCTTTCTGCTAACTTAAATACATGTTCATTTTTAGCCTTAATAAAATAAGACATCTAAACAAAAATTTATGATCATCCAATGATAACAAATTAAAAATTATGTTTCATGCTCTCAATGGAAATAAAATAAAAGCAGAAAAATCAAATGTTCCTAACAATAACATTCCTTATTTTTCATAAATGATAAGATACTTATATACCTAGCAGATATTGGCAGCCGTTTTCCCCTCAAAATAGTCTATATGAAATGTTTCTCCTTGGGTATTTTGTGTGCATAAAGTGTTATGTGTTAGATTAGGTTAGGTTTTATGACTCATGCCCACTACCATATCGCCTACTACCAGCGCGCTCTCTCCTCACTCTGGTGGACATGAGCCCGACTCTACTGTGGGAGTCCTAAATTTTGTCTACCCTAAATTTTTATTCACTTGGGATAGGGGTCTTTAACGAGTACCTGACATCGCACAGGCTCGGGACCATCGCTTAACGTCCCATCCAAAGGACGGCGTGCTTAAGTTTATTTTACCTCCCAGATAAAATAAACTAAGGGCCTCGGTCGGGTTTCGAACTCACGATCTTGAGCTCAGAAGACAAGCACGCATACCACTGAGCTACCGGCGCCCTCTTAAAATGTTATGGAATATACCTAGCAAATATTGGCAGCCGTTTTCCTCTCAAAATAATCTATATAAAATATTTTTCCTTGGGTATAAAGTGTTATGCAATTCCTTCAGCGTAAATACGGCTCCATTCATTCACAGATACAAGAATACTTGAAGGTATCATGCTGACTTTTGATCAAAATACTATGCTATTCTTAAACGGATCCAATAAAACAAGAGTAAAAAAATGGTCGGTGAATCACTTGCAATGACTTCCCCAGATTAGTTTTCGCTCTCCCTCTGAACCAAATTTATCGATTTGGTTGATTATTGATCAACGACAGTTATTAGGATTTTTGCCTTGAGACTTCCGTATTTTCGGGCGATTTAGCTTAAATCAAAGATGTCCTCCCAGGTTTATTTAGAGTAGGGTTTTTTTTACGAATTTCTTCTTCGATTATGTAACTTCCCCTATAAATCGTTCAGCTGGCGCAGTAAAAAAAAAAGTCGTCGGTGATTCACCGGCAATGTACTTCTCCAGGACGAATTAATCAATTAAGCTTTCTCTCACCCTCTAAAACCAACGGACCATTTAGGCCAAAAATCAATAGTTGGCTTACACAGGGACTTGTCAATCTTCATACTGAACTTGGTACATTCATTAAGAAGGTTTTTGTGTTAAGATCATCCTTTCCCTTCTCTTTGGTCGATTTAGCTGAAAATCAATATGTGTTGTTATTATGGCGTTCTGGATACACTATATAAAATGTCGTGTATACATTCATTCTATCGGGAGTTACCGTGTTCACAAACACACAGGCAGATACACCAACATACACAGACAGGCTGGTCATTTTTTTTTCATAATTGGAAAGTTGGTTTAAAATAAATAAATAAAAACTCTGGGACATACAGAGTCTAAGGATAACAAGAAATAAAGAAAATAATAAAAATATCAACCAATTAAGAAAGTAAACAAAAAGAGGCCTCTAGCAATTAACAAAGAAACAAACAAATATTTGGGATGAGACACTCCCAAACACACAGCGTATTTACAAACATGCAGACAGACAAACATTTCTTTTTTTTTTTCATTCTTGTACACCTGTTACTCGTCCTCCTGATGTAAACAACTAAATTCCGGTGAAATGTCAACATCGAATTACTGAGCGATTGCTTACATTCCTCTATACTTCGTATAACTATGGAAGTTATAAGATAAAGGATACCGATTTATTTTCTTAATTTTTTACATATAGTGAAAACTTTTTGTTATTATTCTTATTTATTTACAGTAGACTCTCCCTTATCCGGCGCTCGCAAAATAATATCTAATTTGTTAAACTAAAATTAACATTCAATATTAGATTATCAATTATACGAGCCACGTGTATTTACGAGCACATAATAATTCCGTAACTCACGAATCTTTTATGTATTTTTATTGTACATACATACATATGTACATTGTATTTATATTGAAGGGAACGCTAATACAATATTTTATTACTTCACTAATATCCTATAAATAAATTATAATAAATACATAGTTGAAAATCAAACATTATAAAAAATGTTTCCTAGAATAGAAAAACAAAGGTACCGTCCCTTAACTAGTAAAGTCAAAGTTTAATTTTTTTTCCACAGAAACCCTCTCCTCCTATTTATTTTTCCTTTACACCAGTTCTCTTTTTCTCAGTTTTCATTTGATTCTCATAGTGAAAAGAATCGTTGGATCGTTTTTTTCGTTAATGAAATTGAATGTTTAAAATTTTAATTTACTCACTTGCGACGTTTTTGTTTACGGACGTTTTGTACGGTCGGTGCAGGTTAGTGAACAGTCTTTTTTCCCACCAAAAAGAAAGAAAATTGTTCTTTCCATCCAACAAAAATTGACGGAAATTGAAAGGATGGAAAAGGGAAAAACAGCTGCTAAAATAGCCAAGGAATTAGGGGTTGGTGAGAGTACAGTTAAAGATTGAAGGAAAAGTAAAGAAAATTTGAGGAAATTTGGTTCTAGTGTACCTCAATGCCAGATCAACTTTAAAGAAACCAAAATTAGAGGAACTTGACGAAGCAGTGTGGATGTGGTTCGTGCAGCAACCCAACCTAGACTGCCCTATAAGTGGCGTGATTTTAAAAGAAACAGCCATTTCACTGAATCAAAGCATGAATGGGGATCCTACCTGTGAAATACATACGTGTTTTATTACTTAGCTCACTTAAAAACACTTTGTTTTATGCTTTAATTGATGATTTCCGTTATCCGTCGTTTTCTGTTATCCGGCGTCACGTCGGTCCTGGCGACGCCGGATAAGGGAGAGTCTACTGTACTTATAAACGTATGAGGGAAGTTATGTAATCAGTAAGAATTCGATGTTGAGTTCACATGGGACTTTCATGTCTTCAGACTGATTCCAAAAATCTGTGTGTTTGTGTGTGTATCAGACGATTTTACCAGCTTAATCACAACCAGAGCCTTATAAAGACGACACCTACTGATTTTCAGTCAAATGGGACAAAGGGAAGAGAGTGGGGAGAAGGGCTTCACACAGAAAGCCTAATAACTGCCGTTGTAATGAATGTAACCCAATGAAAGATGGTATGATGATTCGGAAGTCTCTGAATAAGACACATTGAGTTTAAACGAAGTCGGTAGATTGGTATTAGAGGAAGAGCGGAAACTTAGTTGATATTCCAATTGGGGAAGTACATTATCGGTGATTAACTTTTAATAATTAATTTTCTTATTGATTATTTTTTTTTTTTCGAACTGAACAGAGATGTGAGTAGCAAGGAACCGGTCGGATGACAAGGAACGTTATATAGGAAGGATCCTTGGGAGGTCGGTTGTTCTGAGAGGGCTAACAGAACTAACGTTGAGACAGGTCAGTAAACTGATAGATGACCACTTCTTATAGTTCTCTTATCGTGAGGCAGTGAACGGCTTACGAGGAACGGTTTGAAGGAACTAAAAAATAAATATAACCAATTACGATGATTAATAAAATTGACAGTATCTGTTCAATGTAAAAAGAATTCGAGGTTCTGTCATGTAAATGAAAACTCAATATTTGGCAAACGTTTCGGAAAACTATTTATTTCCTTCTTCAGGGTCTACAGAATACAATAAACAAATTATTCATTATGGACAATAATATAACTAGATACTTAATAATAATGTTAAAAAGAGATGGAAACAATTTTTTATTATTTATTATTTTTGGAAAAATTGTCTCTTTTTAACATTATTATTAAGTCTTTATTTATTTATAAATAAACTACACATATACAAATAATTATAAAATAAAAAATCTTATACCAAAGACGACCTCTTGGACAGATGACCGTCAGAGTGTAGTCGTCATAATTTACAAATAAAGAATAAATTATGTTAAGAAATGAAATAATTAAGTACAACTATCAATATATATCTTTGAGCTTTAAAATCTAAATACAAAAGAGGGTGCCGGTAGCTCAGTGGTATGCGTGCTTGTCTTCTGAGCTCAAGATCCTGGGTTCGAAACCCGACCGAGGCCCTTAGTTTATTTCATCTGGGAGGTAAGATAAAAAGCATGCCGTCCTTCGGATGGGACATTAAGCGATGGTTCCGTGCCTGTACGATGTCAGGTACTTGTTAAAGACACCTCCTACCCTAGGTGAATAAAAATTAAGGGTAGGCAAAATTTAGGCCTCCCATAGTAGAGTCGGGACGAAAGAGCGCTATGGTAGTAGGCGATATGACCTCGTAGTTAAAGCCCGGGAATGAGTCATAAAACCTAACCTAACCTCTAAATCCAAATAATCATAATCATCTGGTTCGGTATACTAATATTAATTTCAGATATTATTTGTGAATCATAAGATTTGAGCCTAGTTACATATAATAAATGTTATAAAATGATAATAAAAATTAATACGACTTAAAAAGATTAATAAATAATAAGTAATAATATGATTAAACAGTAATAAATTGAATAGCAATAAATCATAATAATGATTTAAATTGTATTCTGGTTAATGTATGACATTTTTGGCTCGTCTACAATAATTAACAAGAGAGGTCCAACATTTTCCATTCAAATACCAGTATCTAGTTATATCATTTTCCATAATGAATAATTTGTTTGTTGTATTCTGTAGGCCCTGAAGAAGGAAATAAATAGTTTCCGAAACGTTGGCCAAATATTGAGTTTTCATTTACACGACAGAACCTCGAATTCCTTCGACATTACCAATTACGTTCTGTAATGTGAGGGCCTACTCCCCCTGCGCTGATTGGCCTCAACATCTATAGATGTCGTCGTGGGGTTCTCAATGCACATATCAAATTTCGTGTCGATAGATTCATTCTATCGGCAGTTATTGGGTTCACATACAGAAATTTTTACTTCCTCAGTCATATGAAGCATAGGGGAAGTTATGTAATCGGTCAAAAATTCGATGCGGAGTTTTCAATGGAATTTCTTATTTTCCGACCTCCAGATTCCAAATATGAAAAAAAAAAAAGTATGTCTTTCTGTGCATCTGTGCGTCTGTGTGTCTGCGTGTGTATGTCTGTGTGATCACGATAACTCCCGATGAAATGAATGAATCAAAACGAAATTTTATATGTGTACCCAGACCCTCTAACGACGACATCTATTGATTTTCAGCCATATTGACCAAATGATAGGGGAGGAGTAGGGGGAAGGCTTAACACAAAAACTTTAATAACTGCCGGTAGAATGGATGTATCGACACACATTTTTATATGTGAATTAAAAAATCCATAAGGACAATACTTATTAATTTTCAGCGGAATCGGTAGAATGGTAGGCGGGGATCAGAGGGGGGCTCAACTCAAAAACCCTAATAACTGCCGATATGATGCCGATCTATCGACACTAAATTTAGTATGAGGATTTAGGAGCCCCTATGTAAGTCAACTATTGAATATTAGTACAAAAGGTCGACTGGTTTTGGAGGGGGAAAGAAAACGTAATTGATTAATTCGTTCTGGAGAAGTACATTGTTTGTGATTCACCGACCACTTTTTTTTTTTTTTTTTTTTTATCTTGAAATCAAGAGGATAGAAAACATGAAATTCTGTTAAAAAATCAACATCGATTTTTTGATCGCTGTGGGGATGTAACGTATGCGTCAATGAATTTTTGAAAATGTTTTATTTATATTTTAAATATTAGCATTTTTTAAAATTATGTTGTTTTATGTCCTGAATCTTTATTATTTTCAGTACTTACTTTTGTTAAATCTGATAGAATAAAGTTTTTATGTAGTTTTATATTTTATCAGATTTAACAAAAGTAAAAAATGAAAATAATAATGTTTCTGGACATGAAAAAAATATAATTAAAAAATGTAAATATTTTTGTATGAACATCATCATCATCATGCTCAGTTTATAGAACTGGAGATAAATGTTTAATTTCCTCCCGCCGCGCGAAATTACACATCAGATAACTGAAATTAGCTAGAGGTCGGGCGAAAAGCCCTCATCCGCCGCGGGGTAGAAGTAGGTACCTATCCACCAGATTTCTGAGGTTCAAATTAAATTAGTTTCTTAGAGATGATAAGTAAGAAGGCGCCGGTGGGATAGTGGTAGCGTGCTTGCCTACTGTGCTCAAGATCGCGGGTTCGAAACCCTGCCCTTAGAATATCTATTTGGAAGATGAGCTCGCCATCCTTCAAATGGAACGTTAAGCGGTGCTTGCGAGCCTGTACATTACGTTAGGTAACCAGTTTATAACTAGGCAACTAAACCTAGATAGGAAGAATTTGGGACTCCGAGAGTAGTCGGGCTCATGTCCATAGAGGCGATATGACCGAAAAGCCCGGACATGAGTCACGGAAACATACATATCTTTTAGCAGATATGTATACTTATATTAGTTCATCTTCTGTTGGTGAAGATTCGATCTCTACATTTCAATAAAATTGTAGCATATTCAATTCATTTCGAAAAATAAAGAGCCGTTTGCACTTTTTGATACCATTTTACATTGCCTTCTCGGGGGGCTCAACTGAAAAATCACAATAACTGCCCCGATGTAAGTCAACTATTAATTTTAAGCCCAAACGTTTCATTGGTTTTGGAAGGAGAGAGAAAACTTAATTGGTCAATTCTTGCTGTGGAAGTACATTTACGGTGATTCAACGACAACTTTTTCTTTACATTGATTTAGGGGGACCAGGGGGGGGGGGGGGGGGACAGATCTCTTAAATAATAAAAAATAAAGTCGCCAAATTAAAATCGTGACTATATGTCGTCGGTCTAAACGTGATACCTCCTATGTGCAAAAAGCCAACTTTACATGAGAGACAAAAAACTGATTAAAAAAAAATTCTTTATAGGAAACCTTAATTTTTTCGACATCTGTATTAAGTGAGATGTATATGCATGCCATGAATTGTTTTTAAGCTAGTTTCCAAATCCAAGTAAAGAATTAACGTACTTGACGGAGTTACCAGGTTTCACCAGAATTTCGTTCCCATTTCTTTTGCAAGGTACCGTTCTTCAAACCGTATTTTATGTTTTTTTCGTTTTATGTCGTATACGAGGTCCCACTAGATCAATAGTTTTTTTTTTCTTTTTTTTGGTAAAAAAAAATGATTTTCGGAAAAATTTCGCTTACTAGGTATCACGTTTAGGCCGACGATGTGCTATTTAATACCATTAATACCACAGTATAGGTATCTATCTAATAAATCTAACTAAATATTGGTAAAGATGTGAAGTAATAAGTACAAAGGACGTGATAAGTAGCGTTATCATTCCGAAAAGTGATAACAGAACTATTGAGGTTTCGGGTAACATCAATTTTATCACCAAGAACACTATTATTTAAATTTCAAGTGTAAGTTATTCAATTCAAATAATGAAAACTTGTAGAAAGCTAATCGTGAGAATAACACATCTGTCTTCATATAACTAATACACATGTGTCAAGTCCTAAAGAAACATTACTTAGATTACACAAAGTAAACTAATAATATAAAGAATATAAGAAAACTGGCTCAATAAACACTAAAAACAATTATTTACATATTCCTCACTGACTGTACACTAACTTAACCAGTCGAACCACTAACTGGCTCTCTAATCCGATGTATATAGTATTTCTAAACCCTAGAGATATCTATGAATACTCATTGGTCAAATTTAACTCAACTGGAACTGATTGGAAAGTTAACAAGCGTCTACTTGATCTCAATCAATCTTTTAGAGGAATAACAACTTTAAAATGACTTAAAAACATAAAAAAAATTATTTTCAATACAAAACTACTGCAACAAGCTGTGCTTCAACAACTAAATTCAACAACAAAGAAATGAAAATAAACTTATGAAAAAACTTAATCAATTGATGAACAATGGTAAGTTTGAATGTTAAGATTACGTGGGTTCGAAACCCGGCGTAGGCCCTTAGTTTATTTTATCTTGGAGGTAAAATAAACTTGAGCACGCCGTCCTTCGGATGGGACGTTAAGCGATGGTCCCGAGACTGTAGAATGTCAGGTACTCGTTAAAGACCCCTAGGTGAATAAAAATTTGGGTAGGCAAAATTTACGACTTCCACAGTAGAGTCGGGCTCATGTCCACCAGAGTGACGAAAGAGCGCTCTGGTAGTAGGCGATATGACCTCGTAGTTAAAGCCCGGGCATGAGTCATAACAACTAACTATTAAGGTTACAACATGGAGCTTATCCTGAACCATTCTAAATCAACAATGAATACATGAAATTAGCAAAAATAAATGATTCAGTTCGTAACAATAATAAAAAATAATAAGGATATTTTCCCGTTATATAATTACAGTATCGATGTCCGTTATATCGATGTTATGATAATTTTCACCTCATAGACTGCCAGATAGGGTCTGTTCTAACTCTGATGTTGTGCCCACAGAAGTCGGAGCCCCCAACTGCCAGACACATTACATCGACTTACAGAGCTTACCTCTTTGGATCCATCCCAGCTGATCAAGAACACTTCCAGTCTCTTGTCTTTCGGTCTCCTCGCTGTTGACCTCTTCCTCCTTCACAACGTACAACGGATTGCCTTCACTGAAGAGACGGCCAACAAACTGGCAGAGGATCCGGAGGTAAGTCAAATAAGTTTCGCATAAGAGTCCATTTCCTGTCTACCCAATTTTTTTTTTAACTTTGAAAAAGCATCGCATAAAAATCGACTTGGGATGTGTGCAAAGTCATTAATATTGTTGTGAAAAGATTCTTTAAGTAGTCAGATGGCAAAAAAATTTTTTTTATTATTTTTTTAAATTTTTTGTCTTATGTACGATGCTGCATATTAGCCATGTCACTGTGTTATCTAATTATTTATGACATCCATGGCCCCGGGAGAGAGTTATATCTATGAAATAAACCTCACCCCAGGACGGGATTCGAACCCGCAAACCATGGTGAGACCATGCGACCAAAGTTCTTCGCTCTAGCCCGCACGGCCACCATGGCTCCCCAAAAAAAGTTTAAATTATAATGTGCATATAGTCAGTAATTTTATAGATGACTTTGCCCTGAAGAAAATGACATCTTGTACATTCATGTAAGTTGAATAGGACCGTCGGCATCTTTTGCACAAAAGTAGACAATGAGAAAGGTTGATATCCTGGAGCTGGGTGGGGAGGACTCCCCTCCACTCCGCATTCATTAGCCCCCCATATCACTCACTAGTCCGTTCTCTCATATTTGATCCATGTGCAATTTCGGAATTGCGGTTGGTGTCGTATTGTCCATTTCGATGGGAACTAAGAAAGGTGGTTTAGAGTCAGTTCCTTTATTAGCTCTTTACAAATACTTCTTCTAGCCAAGAAGAAGATCAATAATTGTAATATAATTCCAATTTTTAATATATTTTGAGAAAAATTAAATTTTCTGACGCCAGACAAACACAATAAAAATGATACATGGTGTGTGACGGTAGAGGTAGCCTCCGCTTCTGCGCATCTCCCACTTTACCCTTACGTTTTCTCTTCTTAGCTCTACTCCTAGTATTAGCCCAGGTTCACACTGGCTTAATTTTAGTCACAAAAAGTTTGAAGTATGTTGCGCCCCAATGGATGATACGTCAAATAAAATTGTTTGGAAACCGCTGACCTAAACAATGATCATGAGGCGTCTATTGTTCCTCGAAAAAAAAAACAATTAAATGTAAAAGTTGAAGAGTTCACGAATACAAGGTTGAAATGATTACAGACCCCTCAATAGCGCAATCAGAACACAAAACCCTATTGTACGTTATAACAGAGGGATATTGTGCAAACAGTATATGCTCATATGTGCTATAAGCATCGCTGGAAATCAACAGACTTGTTAACCAGAAATGTCTTCCAGAGGAATTTAACCCCAAAATTTCTTTCGAGGGTGAGGATCGAAGTTTTCGCTCTCACTCTAAAACCAATCGGCCGTTTAAGCAAATTTATTTTTAAAAAAATGAGTAAAAAAACAAAACACGGCCATCAGCTGGTTTTTTAGTGTGTTTGGAGAGACGGGTCGAGGCCTGGGTAGAGGTGAGACGGTTTGAGTGAAGATGGACAGTGGTGTTTAGGCTTAAATGTAATGAACTAAATAGAAGTAAATTGACGGTGAAATTGATCCGCAAAGAAGGTACTGCTGTTTGTTTATATGTACAGGATAAAAGCCCAGAAATATATAACTTAAATTTTAAAAAAATGGCCAAAATATAAAACAAAAAAAAAAAGATTGAATTAGTGTTAAGAATTTAGTTTTTAAGATTTTTCTTTTGATTTTTGTTTGTTTCAATGGTTAGTTTTTTTATTTTATAATGTAGATTCCTGAAAATAAACCCAATATTTGTTCTCGTAAATTCTATTCTATTCATTTTCTCTGTTGGCGCAGTAACATAATTTGAAAACCTTAGCTTAGATTTAATATTATTTAAAATTATTAAAAATCTTTTTAGAAATCCAAATGAAAAGTTGTTAATTGATTTTTTTTAAATTACGTGTACTTTCTTAAAAATTGCACGTCTTGAACTTTTGATACTTTTTTAGGACCCTTTTCGAAAAACTACTGTAGAAATCAAAATTTAGTAAAAGAAAAGAGATAAAATTTCTACTGGAAATGTGGTAATTTAAATTTTATTTTTTATTGTTTATTTAATTATTATTATTTCATTATTATTAATTTTTATTTATATTTTTATTTATTTATTATCTATTTAAGATTAACACTTAAACCCCCTTTTTTTATCACAATACATTCATTAAGTCGGCAGTTATTAGGGTTTTTGTGTTTATCCCCGTTCCTCTGACTTCCCCTTCCCTTCGGCCGATTCCACCGAACATTAATAGATCCTTCTCTGGTTGTGAATTTACATATGAAATTTCATGATAATACATCCATTACATCGGCAGTTATTAGGGAAAACAACAAATTCCATTGAAAACGTTGAAAAGTGAATTTTTAACAGATTACATAACTTCCCCTATACTTTGTAGATGGGGAAGTAAACAATTCGTTGCTTGAGGTGGAAAATTACAAAAAGCAAAGATCCCCCAAAAAAATGTATCCGGATGTCCGGCTTATCCCGTTTGTGCAAGTCCGAACCGGATCTTCTCCGACAATATGCTAATGACTATTACGACATTCAACGGGCTTCCATCCGCCAACCTACCAATCTATGTTAATTGATGTATCTATGTAAGAAAGCGCTCAGCTCATTGGTGGCAATGTACTTCCCCCACTCTCCTTCTCAAACCAATCTAACTATTTGATGTTTTATTCAGAGATTTCTGAATTCTCATACTAAAAGTGGTGTCGATACATTTTTTTTTTCAGGTAGTCGCACTCAACTCGCTGTTCGACGGGACCGAGTCTCGGAGGGGTCGAACCCGCTTCGGACAGGGTGGGGTGGTCGGTGAGGTGGTCAGTTTTTTTAGAGGGGCAGTACGGGGTGTGATGAACCTAGGACGGGCCTATAGACGGACCACAAGGGGTCGCTCCGCCACTCAGACCCCCTCCGATGGTAGTCCTTCCATACTTGACTGCATATGGACCCTCTACTGTAGAAATCTGGAGAAGACTGCCAAGATTGGTGGTCCGTACGGGTTCCTGGCACGCATGAACAGGTATGTTGTATTTTTTTAAATAAAAAATCGTCGGTGATTATCGTCGGTGAATCCTCATACTAAAGGTAATTATTAGGGTTTTTGAGTTGAATTTCCCTCTCTGATCCATTCTGTCCTTCGGCCGATTTGGCTGAAAATGAATAGGTCTCATCCTCATGGGATTTTGGATACACATATCACATTTCTATGAACACTAATTATTGAAAAAAAAAAACTTAATTTTTAGAGCAGTGTATTCACTTCGTTGCAGTCCGTTTACTGAAGATTGCAACCAATTCTGAAGCTGCAAAAAAAAAAAAAATAAAAAAAAATAATAATATAAATAAACAAAAATAAAGACGCCAGTGAATCACCGAAACGTCAACATCAACTTTGTACAGTTAGGATAATATTTTTAAAAAACTTAGTACTTCTTGCAGCGACGTTAAGATATTACTTTTACAACTTAAGTTCAGAAACGCGGAAATACTGAGGAAATTTAGAAATTTATCATGTCTACATTCATCAATTCTACATTGCGCGACGTGCAACCACTTTAATATTGGACAGACTGGCAGACATGTATTACCTATCATTACCTATAAAAACGAGTGCGCCGGTGGCTCAGTGGTATTCGTACATGCTTATTGAGCTCAAGATCATGGGTTCGAAACCCGGCCGCGACCTTTAGATCTTTTATCTGGCAGTTGAAAAAACCGTAAGCACGCTGTCCTTCTGATGGGTCTCGAGCTTGTGCAATGTCTTGTATGTTAAAGACCCCTATCCTAGGTGAATAAACCTAGGTAGGCAAAATTTAGGACTTCCACTTTAGAGTCGGGCTTATTTTCACCAGAGGATAGACAATATTTCAAAAAATGTTTATTTTATTTAGATATTAATTTTTCTTGTGTGATACTAAAAAATGGCAAAGGCTTCTTTAAGATAGGCTAGGTTACGTTTTATGACTCATGCCCGGGCTTTAACTAAGAGGTCATTTCACCTACTACCAGAGCGCTCTTTCGTCACTCTGGTGGACCTGAGCCCGACTCCTACTGTAGGAGTCCTAAATTTTGCCTACTCTAAATTTTTATTCACCTAGAGTAGAGGTCCTTAACGAGTACCTGATATCGTACAGGCTCGGGACCAGACCATCGCTTAGCGCTCCATCCGAAGGACGGCGTGCTCAAGTTTATTTTACCTCCCAGATAAAATAAACGAAGGGCCTCGGTCGGGTTACGGACCCAAGTTCTTGAGCTCAAGCACGCATACCACTGAGCTACCGGCGCCCTCTATTATAAAAAATAAATTAAATTATTTTGAGAGAGAAAAAAAATGGGAGGTTTGCTTGTAGCGGCAGAACTGTTATATTAATTTTCGGGTTCTTAATTTCTTTTCCCCTACAAAATATTGTGGCCTTTTCCATATTTGGTTATTTATTCTCCAACACATATAATCTATTTTGGAAAGGAACTTTATTCAAAATTATATACATTTTTTCAAATATATAATTACATTGCAATTTTTTGGGGTCCTTTCCTTTTTTTTTTTTAATTACACTTTCTCCAGACAGCTCATATTTTAGCTGTTTCTATACTATAATTATTCGAAAAGATGATTATGTTTTTTTTTTCGGGCACCCAAGAAGCCATCTTGTTATCATCTATTCTGTTTTTTCGAGCCCCCTCCCTCCACTGTTTCTGTTCGCTGCTAATTAATCGCATCGTTGTACATTCCTGATTAATGGATCATGGCTTTATCTCCTCTTTTTGTCCCCATTTAACGTTATAATATATTTAAATCTTTTCATGGTAGAACAGTATTTACTGTACTTTTCAGAATTGATGAGATTTCCATTCATTGGTAAAGATTTTTTTTTAGTTCTCTAACTACGTAGTGTAGGGAAAGTAATGTAATGGGCCAGACATTCCGTGTTCGGTTTCAGGAATGTCATGTCCAGGCCCCGTCAATCAAAAAATAAATCATGTTTGTCTGTGGAGAAGATATTCCTGATCGCATGAATATATCAACACGAACTATTTAATATATATCCAGAACACCATAAGAATGACATATATTAGTTAGTTATTGTGACTCACGCCCAGACTTCAACTACGTCATATCGCCTACTAACAGAGCTCTCTTTCGTGACTCCCGCGGACATAGGCCCGACTCTACTTTGGGATTCCTAAATGTTGCCTAACTAAATTAATTCACCTAGGGTTGGGGTCCTTAAGGAGCACCTGACACCGCATAGGCTTGGGACCATCGCTTAATGACCTATACGATGGACAGCGTGCTCAAGGTTTTTTCACCTCTCAGATAAGAAACCTAAGAGACTCGGCCGGGTTTCGAACCCACGATCTTGAGCTCAGTAAGCTAGCACGCTATCTCTGAGCTACCGGCGCCTTCAGATAGGAAGGTAATACAACAGAAGGGAAAATAACATGTTATATTAACTGAAATGAATTATTCGCTGTGATAAATTATTCTGCTATTTATATCTGTTATTATTCAATTTAAGTAGCAGACTGTTACTATTGAAAGTAAATAACAGTTGAATAATAACAGATTTTGACACCACCTCTATAGGGGACCTAGATTTGGAGTATCTGTGTCGGATAGCACCATCTGGATCATCAGGTCGGATTTTCCAAAGGCCGACTGAGATAAGAGGCGTTGAATGAAGATTGAAGCGGTGCAGACCGTTATCTGGAAAGGGGAGCATGACATCTCTAGTTGTTGGAACGGATCTCTTGAGGGCCCAGGGTGGGCTACCTGCAGGGGTATCGCTACTCCGCTGTATCCTAGGTCAGTGGGTCTGTCTGTCGTCTCGTAGAGAAGTGGATGAGTGATATCCAGACACTCGTGTTGGGGTGCTTGACATCTCTAGTTGTTGGATCGGATCTTTTGAGGGCCCAGGGTGGGCTACCTGCAGGGGTATCGCTACTCCGCTGTATCCTAGGTCAGTGGGTCTACTGTCGTCTCGTAGAGAAGTGGATGAGTGATATCCTGACACTCGTGTTGGGGTGCATGACATCTCTAGTTGTTGGATCGGATCTCTTGAGGGCCCAGGGTGGGCTACCTGTAGGGGTATCGATACTCCGCTGTATCCTAGTTTCTGTCTGGCATCTCATAGAGGAGTGATAGCCATTATATGAATTAATTTATTATCCCCCTCATGGATCCACAGCCTATTTGGCAGTTATGTAATTATACTTTATCTCTAACCTTCTCGACTTGCTTTCATGTTTCAGTGTTGGTCTCCGACTCATGTTGGGCGAGTTCCCGGCTAGTGAGGCCTTCGAGCGGCTGGCCAAGGAAGCAACTTCCGGTTGGGGTCGTCTCAACTGTGACACACTGTTTCCAAGGTAACCAGCCTCACTCTCTCTATACGTACCTGTCTTTTGAGTTTGTTTGTTTTGTGTGTACCTGTCGTATCTGGTCTCAGATTTACACTAAAATTTGCATACATTTTGATTAGTTCATCAGACAGAATCCTATTATTTTTATCCAACTAATAAAGATCACTTAACAAAAGAAGTTATAAAAACAACTTTTGTTAGTCAGTTGTAGAAGTAGTCTGACAAAAGTAGATCTGACAACACTGATAGACAGTAGAGTCAGTGTTGTCATATGCACACATGACAACACTGATAGACAGTAGAGTCACTGCTGTCATATGTACACATGACAACACTGACAAACAGTAGAGTCAGTGTTGTCATATGTAGGTACATATTTTTTACTTTCTTATACCTATAGTATAAGAAAGTATTGTAATCGTAAGAAAATCTGAGATCAAGTTTTCAACGGATTTTCATGTTTAACGGTTCCCTGAATATGTTTCGACCATTTTTTATTTATTAAAAATAAATCTATATCGTGGTCACAGACACACAAACACAGACGGACAGAAATTGTTTTTTTTTTTCATTTTTGGAATCAGGAGGTCGGAAAATTACGGTGAAAACTCAAAGTAGAATTTCTGATCGATTACATAACTTCCCTTGTACTTCGTGTAGATTTGAAGGAAAAAAAAAGTGAATATTAACCTTAAAAATTCACTAATTTTATGCAATTTCTACATGCACGGATTTTTTTCTTTATTATTTTTTTCTTGGGGAAAGAAAGCTTTTTTCATGGGGTTTTGTTCGACTTGACATCCAGTGCAAGAGGGTGCGAAACCGAAAAAACAAATAAAACATCCAGTGCAAACACGTTACCCTAATGACATTGGGGGGTGAACTGACAAAATAAATAAAACTTCATCCCTCTTTTTGTGGATACATAGTTCGTTCTGATTGGAAAATATTACAACATTCTCTTACAGCAACTTTACCTCTGGATGTAGGTGGGCGTTGACAGCACTTCAGCTGTCAAAAGCAACAAAATCACAATTTTTTGTTAAAATTTTTTAAATTATTTTATTGTCAGTGGCTTTAATTCCCAAATATACGTAATTGACCAAAAACACGATGTTGAGTTTTCACCAAAATTTGAATCCAAAAATGAAAAAAAATAAAATCGTGAAAAATGACATTTAACTTTATTTACTTTATGATTTTCACAATTTAATTTTTTACTTCTCCAGTTATACGAAGCATAAGGGAAGTTATGTAACCGGACAGAAATTCGATGAGGAGTTTTCAACGGAATTTCATGTTTTCAGACCTCCTGAACAAAACAAAAGTTAGTACACACGTTTGAAGTGTGACTTCCACTTAACTGTTCTAGTTTCAGTTTCTCTTTGTGCTGATAGACAATATTTTTATTTCAACAACTTTTTTTAACGTTGGTACATGGTAGGATATAATTTAATTCAGAAAATGTTTTTAATCATATAATATGTTGGTAACAATTTATTTACAGCTCAGGTTACATTAATTTAATAATATATATATATTGCCTTAAAGATATTATTATAAATATGATATATATATTAACTTGTGACATCTGTTTATTACCTAAAAGTAAATGCGATTATTGTAAAATCATAAAAATGTTTTCTCAATTGTAGAACAGAATAACGGTTATAAAACAAAAATCAACTACTTACCATTTTTATCTTTATTTTCACTTGATTTTGTTTTCATTGTATTGTGTACATTTTATCCGATACACAATAAATTTAACACAATAAGTAGGTACCTTATAAGATGCACAATAAATAAATTTAAAGCGTTGCACACTCAAAATACTTAAAAAACTGCATTAATTCAAACGGATAAGAAATACACATGTTCTATTAAAGCATCACAAGTGAAAGGTTAAAGCATCAAAGGTGAAAGGTGCGCACAAGTATGTGCAGTCTGCTCAGTGGACGTTAAGAATGTTACGATTTTTCGTTTGCGTTTTGGAGGGAGGAAACGCTGCATCTACCTCAGAACGCACTACACTTAAAAAAAAAACTCTTTGCCTCCGCGAAAACGTTGTTGATTAAATCGTGCTTGAGAAGTACATAGATGATGATTCATCGATGACTTGGTGGGGGGGGGGGGACCATAGCCCCCCCCCCCCCCCGCCCCCCTACCTGGTTTAGAGGATTAGAGGACCCATTATTTGGGTGACTGTACAGCGACAGTGGCTTGCCACAAGTACCCGTTACCACATGTACTTCCCTTCAGTTTTTTTACTTTTCCCTGGCAACGCCGGGTTCTACAGTTAGTAATAATATACAAAAATAATAATATATAAATATTATAAGAGGAGAAAGGAGGTTTAATACAGAGATATTTAAACAAAATCCTACTTAGAAGTAAGTCCTTGAGTGGAGACTTTGATATTTAAGTTGTTAGGAGGTAATGTTACAAAGCCGTCTACAAGAGCACTTCACGTTTAACAAAGAGTGAAGGAGGAGGAATGAATGGTGAAATGGGGTAGCATAATACATAGAAGGGTCACGTAGATGGCCATTAAGAGAGGCGAAATTCTAGAGAAAGAATAGAACATAATATGCAAACCAGGGAACGCTTTGGTAGTGGCATCGCCAGGAACCTGTTCTTGTAGTTACCACAATCTTCTGTGAATCACCTCCATTAAACTTCCCCAATTCGAATTATTTGTCAACTCTGTTTTCACACTTCAACTAAACATCTCTCCTTCCCTTGCGTTTGGCTTAAAATCTGTAGATATCGTCCTTACAGGGATTCGAATCCATATATTCAATTATAATGCCGATAAATTTATTACATCTGTAGTTATTAGGTTTTCTTTAAATTGGAGTTATCGAAATGAATTTTTATAACATAACAACGAAACTTATCGATTGTTAGCAAAATCGCCAGGGAAGGGCGAAGCACTGGAGTCAATGGCACCCAACGAACAGGGAGACCATGCCAAGCTAGGGGGCATCAACAGCACCGCCGGATCATTCTCTCGAAAGTGTAATTGTATGTAAGCATTAGGATTAACTGTAGAGATAGCGAGGGTTGATAGTGAGGGTGTGTATGTGAGGAATGCCTCCACACCCTCCAAGTCCGGACTGTTCCAGTCCAGAGGCCCCGGCGGAGCTGCCCCAAGGCCCCGAGGAGACCCCCGTTCAGGCCCTAATCAACTGACAGAGTAAGTTCCAAGTTCAAATTCTTTGATATAATCCGGTTTCTTTCAAGAAATTAATAACTCTATCCAGAATGGTGAGGCTGTCCCCCAGCGCCTCCTCCAAGCTCCTTGGAACATCATTTTTCCTGAGAAGGTTTTCATAGGAAGAGCACTCCATGGATTTATGGTAAATACTTAGTGGGAGGTGGGAAAGATGGCAGGTGGGAGGCTGTTCCCTGGAGATCAGGGGAGGGGAGCTCAATCAAAAATCATTATAAATGTTGATGTAATGAATGTATGGACAAGCTAATTTAGAATGATGATTCAGAAGTTCCTGAGTAAAACACCTATTGGTCAATCATCAACCACATCGCTAGACTGGTTTCAGAGGGAGAGAGAAAATTTAGTTCATTAATTTGCACTGGGGAAGTATTTTGCCAGTGATTCATTGACGACTATTTATTATATTTTAATACATAAAACCACTTTTTTAAGGTAAAATCAGTTTTTCATTTTCATTTTGGTTTAATTTTCAACATATTACTGATTTAGTTTAATCGACTTTAGTCATTATTATTGTTTTTACTTATGTCAATTTTCAAGTATGTTATTTATTTTCCTTTTTCTTTTATTAGTCGCAAGCTGGTCATTTATTTTGTATGTTATCCTCAACCATAGCGCGTAATAACATATGGCCCCCCCATTTCCGTTTCTATTTCTATTATTTGTACCTACGCACGGAAGGTCTTCATTTTCTTCTCCTGAGTCTGCTTTTTATGTTCTCAATTATTTACTTTGTTTTATTTATTTTGCATTATGTCTATGAGGTCACTATTGTATATAAGACTCCAATCTCATGAAATAAGATCCATGTATCTTCCTATGCAATAAAGAATTATTATTATTATTAATTTTCAACATATGGACAACTCGCATCAGATTGAAAGACGATTTGAACAACTGAAATCAATCATCGGACGACGATCGGCATTATCTCTTGAGAACGTACTTCAAATATACAACACCATATTAAAATCCATCTGAACTTACGGTATCGAGGTATGAGAATCAGTCAAAAAATCAAATATACACCGCCTTCAGTCACTACAGTCTATACTACCATTGTACGTTTCCAACCTCACATTACATAATGTCCTTAACATATTATTTATACACACTGTTATCAGGACAAGCTATCAAAATTTTCACGATAAACTCCATCATCACGCCAATCAACTTATTCAACAATTATCCACAAACACTCTTCCCAGAAATCCACCCAGGCGCCTTAAGTGGACATGGCAGAGGGATCTGCTCCAGGACTAGCCTGGACTCAGCAGTACAGCCACACACTTGCCACTGTTCAATATGACAATTACTAATGACAAATGTTATATCGTTGTAAATATGGAAATAAATACATTTTTAACATCGATTTATTGATATCATGTCACAATGTGTCAAGTGTTGAGTTCCAGCCCAAACGGTCTTTGATTGGCTTTGAAGGGAGAGCAAAACGTAATTGATAAAATGTTTCTGGGGAAGTACTTAGCTGGTGATTCAACGACGAATTTTATGACTATTCATCAGTCCTTTAAGTAATCTGACTATTCCCTCCTAGCATAAAAACCGCATATATGTAAGTATTTCTGCCCCTGGCAAGATCCATTTTCAGAAATGGCATACATACATTTACTTTTTTTCAATCAGGACACTTTATAATTTTGTGCATCTCTATGGGAAGATAAATAGACTTTGAATTTATTTTTCCTACTTCAACATCAGGTTGTCTGGTAAATAAATTTTAAAAACATAATTTAAATTTACTTGTTGTTAAATAAGATGGAGAAGAAAGAAGACAAATAAAGAAAAAATATATAAGACTATTCAAAAAATTAACAATTTAAAATTTGATGTATGTGGACAGACATCTTCTTTTATTTTATTTTTTTATGAACGTCACGTAACAGGGGGGGGGGGGGGGGGGGTCAAAAGAGTTTAACGTTGACAGTGGAGGGGGTAATTACACAATTTACGAACAGCTCCTTAGATGTGGGACAGTAAAGATGACAGTACATATACGAACATATACACGGTTGGCTTGTTTCTGTAAAAAGGCAACTATTTCTATTTGTTAGGATATCAGAAATGTTGGAACTTGACTGAGTAAGTAAGGCAAAAGAGTGAATGAGACCGTGAAATTATGTTGCTAGAAAGACAAAGGAAATGTAAACATAATGAATGAAGTGACAGTTTATATACTGTTATTTTAATGGAACGTAAACATGGGGTTTCTGAAAACATATATGTAATGTTGTTTAAACTTATTCTTATATAGAGGGCGCCGGTAGCTCAGTGGTATGCGTGCTTGTTTTCTGAGCTCAAGATAGTGGGTTCAAAACCCGACCGAGGCCCTTAGTTTATTTTATTTGGGAGGTAAAATAAACTTAAGCACGCCGTCCTTCGGATGGGACGCTAAGCGATGGTCCCGAGTCTGTACGATGTCAGGTACTCGTTAAAGACCCCTACCCTAGGTTAATAAAAATTTAGGGTAGACATAATTTAGGACTCCCACAGTAGAGTTGGGCTCATGTCCACCAGAGTGACGAAAGAGAGCTTTGGTAGTAGGCGATATGACATTGTAGTTAAAGCTCGGGCATGAGTCATAAAACCTAACCTAACCTATTCTTCTATATGGACATATACAGAAAAGTGACATACCTTTTTCTCAATTTCGGTTTCAAAAGATCAAATGAAGTTAAAAATCCGGTGAAACAATATCGAATTTCTGATCGATTACAAAACATCTTCTATTCATCGGCGCAGGAGTAGAAAAAAGAAAGTGATATGACCATAACAGGACTTTCTTATACAAACTGAATTAGTCAATAAATAATATGAATGCATTTCCTTTTAAAACAAATGAGTTGAAAACAAAACACGACCATCAGCTGTTTTTAAAGTGTAGAAGAGAATGGTGTGTGTGGTCTGGGTTGAGATGTGAAGGTGGACAGAGAGTTGTTGTTTAGGCTTAAGATATGATGAACTAAGTAGGTGTGAATTAAGAGTAAAATTGATGCGCAAAGAAGGTACTGTTATTAATTTATAATTACAAAATATATATGCCCAAAAATATATAACTTTGATTTGATAAATTGCCAAAATATAAAACAAAAAAAAAAAAAGATTGAAATATTTTGAAGAATTTAGTTTTTATGATTTTTTTTTCAATGTTGTAAAACTTTGGATTAGATTTAAATATTTTTACAAAATTTAGAAAACATATGGCATCTCTTTAGAAATCCAAATAAAAAGTTTGTTAATTGACATTTTTTAAAATTACGTGCACTTTCATAAAAATTGCACGTCTGGAACTATTGATATTTTTTTAGGGCCCTTTTCGGAAACTACTGTAGAAATCAAAATTTAGTAAAAGACCAGAGGTATAAAATTTCTACAGAAAATGTGGTAATATAATTTAATTATTTATTCTTTTCGTTTTAATTATTATTTATTTATTTTTATTTAACAATAACATTTATTTACCACAATATATATATATATATATATATATATATATATATAATATATATATAAAGACCGGGTATGAGTCATAAAACCTAACCTAACCTATTCTTCTATATGGACATATACAGAGAAGTTCACACGGCAACTTCTGTCGGTTTCGCTGAAAAGTAATGTGTCGTCCTTATCGAGTTTTGAACTCAGTTTTGAAATTTTGTGTCGTTACATTCATTACAATGACACTTATTGATGTTTTTGATATATGCCTCTCCACTAATCCCAGTTCCCTTTCGCCGATTTGACTGAAACCGGATAAGTTTAACTGAAAAACTCTATAACTGCCGTTATAATGAATGTATCGACACGAAATTTCATATGTGAATTCAAAATCCCATAAGCAGTTAGTTTCAGCACAATGTGAATTCTCCTCAGAATTCTGATGAAAAATGGGGTTATAATTTAAAAAAAACTGATTCTTTTTACTTCGTTTTTTTTTTTTAGTACATCGACAGAATTCTATAGTTAAAACATGATATTAAATAGTCCTTTCAAAAGTTCCGTCGTTTTTCTTATAGGGGAATGTTTATTTTGACTGAGCGTCTTTGTTATGATTCTAATTCCAATGCGACCTTTGTTAATGTAAACAGCATTGTAAGGCAGTATAATAGGTTAATACAGTCACTGCTAGACGTTCAAATGAATTTATTAAAATGATTTTGAGTGAAGCCTCTCTCCTACCCTCCCTCCTTCCCTATGGCCGATTTGGCTGAAAATCGATAGGTGTTGTCCTTATGGGGTGCATGTCAAGAATATACATATAAACAGATATTTATTTTTTCATATTTGGAATCAAGAAATCGGAAAAACATTCCGTTGAAAACTCCGCATACATTTTTTGGCCGATTACATATATATATATTATATATATATTAAATAGCACAATACAAGTTCATGGAAAGGGTCAATGATTCATACTTCTTATTAGTATTTATTAAAATACACAACATTCCTACATTCAGATCAACTATGTAGATTGATTTAGACAGAAAATTATTTTTGTTTAGGTTATCAAAATCCCTAATAGCTGCGTATATAATTAATGTATCGGGACAAAATTTAGTAGGAGGATTCAAGAAGCCCCCCCTATTAAGTCAAATATTGATTTTCTGTCCAAATTGTAGATTAGTTTTGGAGGGAGAGCAAACACTTAATTGATTAATTCACGCTGGGGAAGTTCATAGTCGGTGATTCACCTGTATTCTGGTGCCTGGAGAGGACGGTAATTATGCAGTTTACCACCCCCTTGCTCTAAGGTGTACCTGTTACCTGTGATATGATATCGTGCATCTAGAAGATACTTTCATCCGTCATCAAACTTTCTATCCAATCATATCCTGATCATTCTTCATTCACTGACTCCTATTGAATGACAGTCGGTAGACCTCCCGTGACTGGCCAGTCATTCAGGTCAAGGCTACGTCATTATCTCCATTCACTTTCCTTGTTCACTCGCCCAACCAGGATATTTTTCTTTTACCAGCTGTACGATGTATAGAGGACGTTATGTAATATGTTGAATTTCCATTGACCTTTCATGTTTTTCAACATCCTGAATACAAAAATCATATTCATATATAATATATTGTAACAACCGTTCGTAGTGTTAATATATATATATTTATTTATTTACTTTTTTATTTTATTTATTTATTTTTCTATTCTTGTCCTAATAATTAAGATAAATTTTCGTCCCGAGGACCTACAACTGGGTGGCCTTCCTCTCTCATGCCCTTCACGCCAACATATAAGTACCATCATAGATGCTGGTTGTTGCACCTTAGCAACAGTTGTATCTTTATAAATAAAAGACAAAAAAAAAAAAAATTACGAAAATATTGATATATCTAGTATAAAATCATTCTAAAAAAGCCCGAAAGATTTTTCTATTGATTCTCGGCCAAACGAGAAAAATAAATTGGAATATTTAGAGGGAGAGCGACAACATAATAGAAGGAGGGAGGATTCCATATCCCTGAAAAACTCGCTACTGAATGAATATAGCGCCTTGAGATTTTAATATAGTTGTGTTTGTTCAGTGAACGAGAGGTTTAGTTGAAAAAAAAAAGAAAGTAAAAAAATCACCGGCGATATACATCCCTAATCAGAATTAATCAACTAAATTTTCGCTCCCCCTTTGATAGCGATCTACCGATTTGTTTACAAACCAATAGGTGACTTACTTAGGGACTTTTGAAGCCTCTAAATTTCCCTGTCGACACATTCATTACAACAACAGGGTCTTCTGTTGAACCTTCCTCTTCTCATTCCCTCTCTCCCTTTGGCCCATTTGTCTGTCGTCCTTTTGGGTTCTGAATACACATAATATATATTCGTGTCGATTTATTCAATATAGATAATCGGACATAATTTTTTAATTTTTAACTTTTTTTAATTTTTTTTAAATTTTTTTTATTTTTTTTATATATTTTTTTATTTATTTTTTATTTTATTTACTTTTTATTTTTTTATTATTTTTTATTTATTATTATTATTTTTATTTATTAAGGTAAACATGAAATTCCTATGAAACTTGAACATAGAATTTCTGACCGATTACATAACTTCCCCTATACTTCATATCTTTGTACAGCTGGGGGGAAGTACAATTGTTTCTCTTTATAGAGAAATCATTTGAGGAGTTATTTTTTTCCTGGGAGAAAGGTCCTTGTAAAGAGTGAAGAGAGGCAGTGTAGCGTGCAGGAGAGAGACTTTCTCAGGAAACCTTCGTCCATAAAGCGGGCGGTACAGCGTCGAATGGGCGGCCACGCGTTGGTGCCGACGAAAGTTTTTAACGCTGGCCCATGTTCAGTCGGCTGAGGACGGAAACGTTTAACGTAGGTATTACACACTTGGAGGATCCCAGAGATAACGCCCAGCCGTTCTTTTTCCCTGGGTTATCCATTTTTTAGCAGTGTTTAACGTAAAAAGAATATCGGTACGAGGATCCATATATCACTTCCATGTTCCAAAATAATTTTTGTTAGGAAAAATGAATAATAGGAACCACTTTTATTTACGTTTTGAGGATTGGTCAATCAAAATCAGACGAGATCTCGAATACGATTTTTCAACTTCATCACCAAGAAGACTTCCATTTTCTTCTCTAAATGATAACAATAACATTATTTATTTCCGTTAAACCATAACTTGGTAAAATGATAGGTCATAAGGATGAATATATTCTTTTCTTTATTTGACCAGCTCAACAAAATGTATGTTATACATGGTGGGGGTATCATGGGGAATTAGATTAGGGAATGTCACTAAGTAGAGATACCCTTAATATTTCGTTTTTTCGTTATTTAAAATTTCAGCGATATCGACTGAAGGGAATTGGGGATCATGGGAGGGGGCTCAATTCAAAAACCCGAACAACAGCCGATGCGATGAATTCATCGACACCCAAGAAGAATTTTGATCAATTAAATTACTTCATCTACAGTATATTTACCTTGGGGGAGAAAATCGATTTTCGTGAGGGAAGAAGGAAATCAATAACTTTTAACATGAAATTTCAACAAGATTCTGAAAATATCTTTGATATAGTAGATGGTCATCTCAAATAGGGTGAATATATCGCAATTAGATCTTCGCGTTTCCAGTTAACATATTTTTTCCTGTCTAACTCAAAATTCACATGTACATTTTAGGCAAAAGTATAATTGAAGTTGAAATCTAACGATTGGCTTGAGCCTATGTCTCCAATTGTAAGTGTAGTGGTTGCATGGAGGGTGCTCGTAGTGAAGGGGCCCTAGGGTGAGTTTCAAGGGGTCTCACTACAGTCACGGGGTCTCATTAAGGGGTCATCACCCAACTCAACTCTGGGTCGGTCACCATAGGTTGGTTAGTTATTGTCACTCATGCCTGGAATTTCACTCTGTGCTCATATCGCCTACTACCAAAGAGATCTTTCGTAGCTCTGGTGTACATGAGCTCGACTGTACAGTGGTAGTTCTAAATTTTGTCTCTAGGTTCGCCTATCCACCCTCTCAAAAAAAAACGAACCCGCGGTTCCGTAGGTGAACACATTTAATAAATAGTGATACATGTACATTCTCCCAAAAGACATTGATCTCTTTGAAGAATCGATCCTGATAACGATATCCAACAGTTTCTTGCTTTCAAAAATCTTTTCTGTTGTTTAAATGGGTATGTGCTTCATAAATACATAATTATATTGATAATAAATTAATTATTTTTTAGTTTTAATTCACTTACGAACCGGCCAAGCTCCTTAGGTTTTTTTACGTGAGAGGTAAAAAAATGGTGAGCCATCCTTTGGTCCCGAGCCTGTGCGATGTCAGGTACTCGTTAAAGACCTCTTATCCTAGATAACTGAACCTAAGTGGGCCAAATTTAGGACTTGCACAATAGAGTCGAGCTCAGGTCAACCAGAGCGACGAAAGAGTCACAAAAACAAAACAAATACAATATATAAAATGTATTTACTTACGTACAACTTTATTTTTACGTACTTATCTGATATTATGATAGTCATACAAATTAATAGATATTTTCTAAGGTATTTTCGTTTGTAGTTTAGCGCCTGTCAGATAATAATTGTAACAATAAGATAAAAGACGAAATTGACACTGAAAAAATGGAGATAATAGTTTTATAAGACTATGACAGCCAAAACTATACGGACGTACGTACTTGAACTTTGGAGTTCTGCCAGGGTTTTCAGCAGGTTTCACATCCAACTCTTTCAGTCCAAATTGTTTCGTACAAATGCCAGAGCTCTTTATTATGTCTCCAACGAAACCTCATCACACTGACCTCAACAACGACTCAACAAACTAAGTCTTGATATAGAAAATATCATCTCAGCTTTAATTTCTGCAATAATCCTTTTGCCCTAGCTGTCTATGACACGTTTCGGTAATCTCGAGAGACGCATTTAGTAACAGTGGGAGATGAAGGATTAGCTATGAAAGAGATCAATGAATTGGATTAGCTAGAAAGGAAAACCTCCTTAAAGACTAGTAGGAGATAGTTGGAAAACAGAAAATTCCGTTGAAAATTCCGCGTCGAATTATTGGGCGATTACATAACTTGTACATTGTATAGCTGGGGAACTAAAAATGTTTTTATGTGTGTTTGTGTCTGTGAACAGGATAACTCCCAATAGAATAGTATTGACACTAAATTTCATATCTGCTGCATCACTCCTTGTCTAACGTACGGATCCCAAACCTGGGCTCTCTCCCAAGATGTGCTGAGGAGCTTAGAGGTTACTCAAAGAGCAATGGAGAGAAGCATGCTGGGAATTAAGAAAAAGGATAAAATACGGAACTCCGAAATAAGAAAAAAGACAGGAGTACGGGACGTGAAGGAAGTGGTGCTGCAACAAAAGTGGAAATGGGCAGGACATGTGGCGAGGATGGAAGAAGGAAGATGGGCCAAGAGGATGACAGAGTGGTACCCGATATACCTGAAGAGAAGAAGAGGAAGACAACTGGTGCGGTGGCGGGACGATCTAGACAGGACAGTGGGGAATCTCTGGCACAGGTCGGCCTGGGACAGGAGTGCATGGAAGAAAATGGGAGAGGCCTATGCCCAAAGATGGGCCTAGTTTCAAATGTATATAAATATCTAGTAATACTATTGTTATATTATTATACTAAGGATGAAATAAAAAGGCTATTATTATTATTATTATTATTATTCCCTAAAAGAGGGAGCTTGTGGTCTGAATGTGATAGGGTCTCCCCCGGGATCCAGGGATTTTCTGAGATAAACGCTTTAGCCTTCTTCCTATCCTGAAAAAGTTTATCCCATCCGAAGGGAGGAAAAAATCTGCTGGGGGCCCCCCATAATACTTAGAAGGGCTTTGATAACGAGACTTAAAACGGAGAGGGGGAAAGCTTAGTGATAGATCAGGGGTTAGGGTGACTGCTCATCTAAGAGTGTTAACATCTCTCTCTAGAAGATAAACAGTTGGGGGCCATGGTGGCCGTGCGGGTTTGAGCGTAGGGCTTTGGTCGCATGGTCTCACCATGGTTTGCGGGTTCGAATCCCGTCCGGGAGTGAGTTTTATTTAGTTGATAGAACTTCTTCCCGGGGCCATGGATGTCGAAAATAATTAGACAACACAGTGACATGGCTAATATGCATCGTACATAAAGCAAAAAAAAAAAAAACTTTTTTTGCCATCTGACTACTTAAAGAATCTTTTCACAACAATATTAATGACTTTGCACACATTCAAAGTAAAAAAAAAGCAAAAAAAAAAGGTAAACAGTTTGATATATTTCTTGGCAGATGTAGTGGACTTACTTGTTAAATAAATAATACAGATGTATCAGTCCAACATAGATTTATTTAACCACAACTAGTTTCATCAGTCAAACTGACATCTTCAGGTGGAGAATCTTATTAGAGAAGGGGTCAAAAGACTGGACACCTATCAAAATTGATTGTGTTTGATCCCTTCTCTAATAAGATTCACCACCTGAAGATGTCAATTTGACAAATAAAACTAGTTGTGGTAAACAATAGACTATGTTGAACTGATACATCTGTATTACTTATTTAAATAGTTTGATGTCAATAATCAGTAAAATTCGCACACTTGAAAAAATATATTCACAGGTCTGTATTCGTTTACCGTCCAGCTGAGTCCAAAACTACCTTATAAGAAATGGTCGAATCACCAGCTATTTACCAACCCAGCTCGAATTGTTTGTAATAAATCAAGTTTTCACTTCCTCTCTAATCCTATTCCTCAGACCAATTTAGCTGAAAATGATGTCTTATTCAGGCCCATCTACATCATAAAATTTCATGTCATTACGTTCATTAAATTTTCTTTAGGATTTTATGACTTCTCTTCCCCCTCATTTAAAATCAATCAGAATCGTCCTTATGAGGCTCTAGATCCACAAATAGAATTTCGTGTCGATATATTCATACGTGTAGACAGGATATCTTTTTCTCTTTTTTCGATTCAGGATGTTAGAAAACATGAAATTCCAATGTAAACTCAACATCGATTTTTTGACCGAATTGACCTGTCTCTAATCTTTTTAAGGTCTCCCAACTCTACTGTGGGAGTCCTATTTTTTGCCTACCCTAAATTTTTATTCTCCTAGGGCAGGGGTCTTTAACGAGTACCTGACATCGTACATGCTCGGGACCATCGCTTAACGTCCCATCCGAAGGACGGAGTGCTTAAGTTTATTTTACCTCCCAGATAAAATAAACTAAGAGCCTCTGTCGGGTTTCGAACCAACGTTCTTGAGCTCAGAAGGCAAGCACGCATACCACTGAGCTACCGGCGCCCCCCTAATAAGTTATATATCTTCTTGGAAAAAGTTATTAATATAAAACTATTTAATAAAATAATTTTTTATTAAAAATAAAAAAAAAAATTACCTACTAAAGCTATGTAGGGGGATTTGAATAAATAATTATATAAAACTTCAAAATGTTTAAGATTGTATTAACTAAAATGGGAAAAGTTATAGTGGATTTTGTAAAAGTGGATTTAATGTTGACCCGATTCAATTTTTAATTTTTTTTAAAGATAAAATAACTTTTTATAAATAAAACTTCATTTAATTTAACTAGTTTTCAGTAAGTTTTATTTTTTGGACAGCTTTTTTCTATTACACATCGTCACTGACTGGGTGTAAAAGGGGGTTCATGAGGTATGGTGGATAGCGTTGCTGACCACAAACCCCAAGATGGTCTGTATATTCATGAATTATATAATGTATCTCTCCGGCGTACCGCGGCGTCCACTCTATTTTTTTCGGGTTTACCAGACCCCTGTGGGGTCACACCGTCCGTCCGCAGCATAGAGGGGAAATAGGTTATAGATTTTTTGAACAAGCTAAAGTAATGATTAAAATGGTCGAGAGCAAAAACAGAGTTAATTAATTCGTACTGGGGAAGTACAATGCTAATGATTCACTCACGATTTTTTTTTTATATTACCTCCCCAGCTGAATCATGTGATCGGTGGAAAATTCGATGCTCACTTTTCAACGGTATTTCATGTTTCCCGACCTCTAGAATCAAATATGAAAAAATATCTGTCTGTGAACACGATAACTCTCGTTAGAATGTATGTGTCGACGGGAAATTTTATATGTGAATCAAGAACCCTCTAACGACGAAACCTATTGTTTTTCAGCCAAACCGACCAAAGAGAAGGGTGGATTAGAGAGAAGGCTTAACAAAAAATTAAGTATGAAATTGTACGATAATTGGTTTATTGGAAACCCGAGATGTAGGTAATGTGGCGTCCCTCTAAATCGGAGAACGTCAATATTTGTATTGCTCTAGAAATTAATAATTGTGAGGGCGGCCTGTAGAAACATGGCCTCGTGTGGTTACCATATACTGGAGGTACCATCATTCCTGCTTTAGCTTAAAAGCATAAGGACGTTAAGCCCCCCCTCCCCCCCCCCTCCCCACAACAACAACAACAAATTTAACTTTAATAGGTACAAAAAATAAACTGTCGGTCAATCACAACCAATCTACTTCCCCAGTGCGAATTAACTAAGTTTTTGCTCTCCCTTCAAGACCACAAAACTAATTGGGTCGAAAATGAGTAGGTGTCTTATTCAGGAACTTCTACAACTTACGTCTATTATTAAGGTTTTAGAGCTAAGCCCCCCTATTCTCTTCTTCCTCTTCACCGATCTCTTTAAAAAGGGATAGGTGTCGTCCTTATTCGGTCCTCGATCTACATACAAAATTTTCTGATGGTATATTCATTCTACAGAGCGTTGTAGTTTTCACTGCCACATAGACAGTATATATGTATATACAGGGTGGCCCAGATAAGCGGGCCACAAGTGAAACATCTCCTAAACGGTTAGAGATATCAAAATTGTGCATAGGACTAAAGTTGTAGCACTCGCCGAGAGCTATAGAAAAGACAAAAATGACCCTTTCAATGGCTCAAACAACCCTTCGAAGGGTGGGGTTCCCTTTTGACCCTTGAGTTTCATTATATTTTTTTAAAGTACTAAAGAAACAAGGAACAACTGTGCAAACAGATTTTTGATACGTCAAGTAGTTCTTGAAAAAAAAAAAGTTTAAAGTTGCACGTTTTTCTTTGATTTAATAACAGAATAAGAAAAACGTACAACTTTAAACGTTTTTTTTCCGAGAACTACTTGACGTATCGAAACCAGTTTTCCGTGTTTCTTTAGTACTTTAATAAAATGTAATGAAACTTAAGGGTCAAAAGGAACCCCGCCCTTCGAAGGGATGTTTGAGCCATTAAAAGGGTAATTTTTGTCTTTTCAAGGACGCCATACTATAGCTCTCGGCGAGTGCTACAAGTTTAGTCCAATACACAATTTTAATATCTCAAACAGTTAAGGAGTTATTTCACTTGTGGCCCGCTTATCTGGGCCACCCTGTATAATATATATTTTTTTTTGAGGGCGCCGGTAGCTCAGTGGTATGCGTGCTTGTCTTCTGAGCTCAAGAACTTGGGTCCGTAACCAGACCGAGGCCCTTAGTTTATTTTATCTAGGAGGTAAATTAAACATAAGCACGCCGTCCTTCGGACGGGACATTAAGCGATGGTTCCGTGCCTGTACGACGTCAGGTACTCGTTATAGACCCCTACCCCAGGTGAATAAAAATTTAGGGTAGGCAAAATTTAGGACTCCCACAGTAGAGTCGGGCTCATGTCCACCAGAGTGACGGAAGAGCGCTCTGGTAGTAGGCGATATGACCTCGTAGTTAAAGCCCGGGCATGAGTCATAAAACCTAACCTAACCTAAATTTTTTTGGGGGGGATTTTGAGTAAACAAGAAATTCAACATAGAATTTCTGACCGATTACATAACTCGTATAGCTGAAAAGAAAAAAAAAGAAAAGTGGAGTTGGAGGATGACCTACTGGTGAGGTGAGTGTGGACAGCTCCGTTCCAGTTGAATGGCGAGTCTGTTGGAAGATTTCATGGTGGTCGAGTTCAAGTTTGTGGCCTCGATCCGAGCTTCAGGGACAATGGAGTCTCTAGAAAGGTAAGCTAGGCTAACTCTACTTTCGATATCTCATGAGGTCCGATTTCGGTCAAACGTCTAAGAGAAAACCGCCACTAAACCAGGGAGGGACTGATTATTTTCACCCTCGGTCATTATTAGAAAATTCTTCTATTTGATCTTCCGCATACTTTTTATTGCAAATGATAGAGAATGTTTTCTAAATTTAAGTATTATTCATTCTATTGAATCATAATTTCTTCATCTATTCTCGGAAAAACTTCTTTTGCGAATTCAGCTTTTCGTTTCTTTCGAAGGATATTGCAAACCCATTATCTACTCTTATTAAGTGTTATTTCATTATGTTTTTGAAAAAATAGGAATTGTTCTTAGGTATTTAACCAAAATAAAACATTTCATTATGCTTCAAATAAAAATTCATAAATTACAAATTTACTTACTTCTTCTTACAAAAACAAAAAAATGATAAAATAAACATTGAGATTTACTTCAATTAAAAATGTATTTTCTGGAGCCAAGAGTATTATGTTACTCTTGTTTAGAGTATAATATAAGTGTATTATATTACTCTTTACTAAAATTCATTTATTACTTAAATTACTTAAACTTCGCAAAGCTTTTATGTCGCATGTCCACAAGAAAACTGTGAGATGTAGTACGAGGAACTTTGTCTTATTTCTGTTAGATGCTTTTATTCACTAATTTTTTAAGACTTTTTATGAATCTATGTTGTAAGGTTTTTTTTGTTTATTCTTATTATCGTTCATTTTATTGGGAAGAATAATATTACCAACACATCTGAAATTTTTATTAGATATTTGTTATGTTCCTAAATTGTATAAGATGTTTTGTGAATCGATATTGTAAGGTTTTTTCGTTTATCCTCACTTCGTACAAGCTAATGGGTACAATAATATTGCCAACATAACAATATCTATAAACGAATAAAGAATATTGACATTTCCTTGTTCAATATTATTTATCTTTTGTCGTGACAATTTTTGGCCATGAATTATCTGTACGTTATGGCAATTGAGTAAAAAAAAACTTCTTATTTTTTGAGTTATTACATTTATCTTAGGGACGTGCGCTATAATACGTATACATGGTGGCCGTTTCTTTTCCCAATGTTAGGTAGTGGGCCGTGGTTGGGGTATATATGAGGGTGGTGACTGATAGAACCTTGATCCAGAGCGTTGGTGCATATTGCATTTTGACACTAATGAGGTCCAACACAGATTGTAGCTGCAATTAGCCCCAGTAGACGTAAGCCCCATCGTCCGTCAGGAGCCAGAGATGGGAAACTGCAGCATTTTCTACCATATCACAGTCAAATCTCATTTCATATGGTTATCTCTGAAGAGGAGGGGATTATCTGGATTAGAGGTTATGTACCATTACCGCACTCATAAATCTACCATATTACCATTTATCAATGAATAAATTTCCAATATTAGATAACTTCAAACATATCAATTTCCAAATGTCTAGGGGGTAATAGTGGCTAGCGTCGCTGTCCACCATACTACAGCAGCTCTTCGTTATCCTGGGGAGTTGGATTTCGTGGATAACAAGGTTGAATAATTCAGAGGGGATCTTAATAGAGAAGCCATTAAATGCAAAATTATTTGAATTACTAGCAGGTTTGAGGGTGCCAATAGTGCTTGCTTACTGAGCTCAAGATCGCGGGTTCAAGACCCGGCCGAGGCCCTTAGTTTATTTTGTCTGGGAGGTAACTAAGCACAGGGTGACGAAAGAGCGCTTTGGTAGCAGGTTCCCCAGCGTTCCCCGGGAGTTCCTAAAACTGATTACGTGCGATATCCCGACAAAGAATAAAAAGCTTATTCACCCTTCTCACTGAATTAATCGTAATGAGTTTTAGCTCTCCCTCCAAAACCAATCGACCATTTGGGTTAAAAATCAATAGTTGACTTACATCGGTGCTTCGGAATCCTCTCACTAAATTTCCTGAAGATACATTCATTACATCGGCAGTTATTAGGCTTTTTGTGTCGAGCCCCCGTTCTCTGGTCCCTCTTCTCTTTGACCGGTTTTGCGGAAAATTAATAGGTACCATCTTCAGTAATCAGTAGTTGTCTCTACAGGGTTCTGGATACACATATACATTTTCGAGTCGTATATTCATTTTATTCAGTCATCGTATTCATACACACACAAACGGAATGTTTTTTTTTTTTTTTTTTTTAATTTTTTGAATGAAGTGATTAAAAAAGGAAATTCGTTGAAAACTCCGGATCGAATTTTTGACCGATTACATAACTTCCCTATATTTTGTGTAGCTGGTGAAGTAAAAATTCCTGTATGTGTGTGCATCTGTGAACAAGATAACTCCCGATAGAATGAATGTATCGATACGAAATTTGATATGTGGATCCAGAATCCCATAAAGATTACACCTACTCATTTTCAGACAAATCGGCGGAAGGAAGGGGGGGGGGAGAGGGGTTTAACAAAAAAACTAATAGCGGTCATTGTAATAAATCGACACAAAATTTAGTATGAGAATTCAAGACCCCTTATCTAAGTCAACTCTTCATTTTTAGCTCAAACTGTTATTGGTTTTGGAGAGAGAGAGTAAGTGAAACGTTATTGATTAATTCGTTGTGGGAAAGTACATCGCCGGTAATTCACCGAGGACTTTGTTTATTAGTACTTACTTTTATGTTGCACAAATGTGATGAGGATGTTGGCAGCACTGTGTTTCCTAGCTTACACAAAGCTTGGGACCACATGGCATCCTGTATTATTAAAGGCAATTTGCCCTTCCTCATTTGCGCCACTTGCCCTAAAGCCTGTTTCAGTTCTGCAAGCTTTAATTATTTGGGTACTGCACGCAGAATAAATGGCTTCCTAACTTTCTCCAGTCTCCTGGAACTACATTTTGGTCCAGCATAAAAATAAATTGCCTTTAGGACCCTCTACCTACAGAATTGTCCCATGTTTTACTTTTTCAGCCGTATGAAGTTATATGGGGAAGTAATTATGTAAATAAAATGTCTGTGAATACGATAACTCCCAATAAAATGAATGTCCTCACACTTACATGTGTATCTCCAGAACCTTATAAAATGTGACACCTATAGATTTCTATCCATATAGGTTAAAGAGAGAGGAGGACTTTAACTACAAGGTCGTATCGCCTACTAACAGAGCGCTCTTTCGTCATTCTGGTGGACATGAGCCGACTCTATTATGGGAGTCCTAAATGTTGCCTACCCTAAATTTTTATTCATCTAGGGTCTTTAACGAGTACTTGACATCGTACAGGCTCGGGACCATTGCCTAATGTCTCATCCGAAGGACGGCATACTAAGGGCCTCGGTTGGGTTTCGAACCCGCGATATTGAGCTCAGTAAGCAAGCACGCAAACCGCTGAGTTACCGGCGCCCTCTGTAATGAATGTATTTTATATGATTACCCAGAATACTCATTGTTTTTGTCCGGATATCGCACGTAATCAGCTTCTTCTTTATAACTTATATAACGTAAAGTTACTTCCGGACACCACCGAGTTACATGCTAATGTGATATAGAATGCAATTTCTTGAATAATAGAATTTGAAAATTGTTTTTTTGTCTAACTCGTTTAATTTTTTTTGAAAAACAAAATATGTTATAGCCATTCTTTGACAAAGTTTTAAATGACATAACAATTGACTCATACGAGTTAAATTGTTTAATTGTCTAACCCTAATAATTGATGAATGTATTTTTTTACTGAGCTCAAGATCGCGGGTTCGAAACCTGGCCCCTAGGTTTTTTATCCGGGAGATGAAGAAACCTTGAGCATGCCGTCCTTCAGATGGGAAGTTGAGCGTTGGTCTCGAGCCTGAACGAGGTCAGCTACTCGTTAAATATAGTAGAGTCGGTTTCATGTCGACCAGAGTTCTCTAGTAAAAATCCCATTGATTTTTAGCTAAATCGGTCGATCGATTTTAGAGTGAGAGAGAGAAACTTAGGTGATCATGTCTCTCTGGGGAAGTATATTGCCAGTGATTCACCATTTTTTTTTTTTTTTTTTTTTTTTTTTACCGGTAGTATAATAAAGTACGTATTGTAATCGTGCGAAAATTCGAAATCAAGTTTTCAATGGATTACACGTTTTGATCTCTTCTGAACACAGTGATGAGGTGGTTGGTATAAGAAAGTCCTGTAACGGCCATATCTCATATAGATAGCCTTGAGAAGATACCAACTGATTTCCCGCATTCACAACATGTTATTAATTCGTAGCTATAAGTGAAAGGAAAAAATGACGACATTATCACCGGATGCCGAACCCAGTCTCGAAACTTTCATTATAAATAAATATCATAATAAGAACCACTAGAGGGAGAGCGGAAGCACCCTTTAATAGTTAAGTATAAATAATTGGAGCTGAAGAAGTAAGTTTGAAGTGATTTGTTGACATTCTTATATATAAGAATGTCAATGCCCAGCTTTCGTACAGGCAAGATCTGTGTAAGTCTTGTCGCAGTTTTTTTGTAATTATCTATGCAAAACGTGTTTTTTACTTAGGTTATGATGTTGACGGTGAGTTGTTAAAAGATTATGATAGGAAGTGAAGGTGGAAGGATCCGATTTGAAGAAGGATTTTGTAGTTTATTTTTTTTTTTGTATATAAGAACCAGTTTATAAAATATATTTGGTGTGACGCAAGTAAGTAATGCATTTTTTTAAATGGCCAATAGTTCTAAATACATTTTTTTTTGATTTTTTGTAAACTCATAATTATGTTTTAATTTATTTTTTTTGATTCCCCACCTCTCTCTCAACAAATTTAAAGTTTTCAAAATTTACAGGCCTTACGAATCCAGGAAGTATTTGGAAAGTACCAATTCGGGACACATGAAATATTTATTTGCATTTTTTTAAGTAATCGGGAGATATAACTTTATACAAAAATTGGAACAAGTAACGTAGAATCATTTTTTTTTAGGGTTATTTATATTGGAGCTTCACTCAAAGTGTAATTTATAAATTTTTCTCTCTATATCATTAATGATTTATTTAATTAATTTTTCTTTTGTTCAGTAAAACATCTTAAAGTAAATTCATTAAATTTTTTTTTTATTATTAATTTCAAATAACTTCAAGCATAATATTATTTAATTTTAATAGCAACAGGACAGCTGTTTTGGCTAAAAAGTGCGTAACACGTTTTAAAGTTTGTTAACATTTATTATTAATATTGTGACGGTGTTATAAGTTTTTTTTATTACCAAACAGTGACAAAGACACTCAGAAGTTCCCCCTCTGTTTGGGTGAGAATGAAACCCGGCGTTTCGAAACGTGAACAATCTAATAATTTAACTAATCAAAATTCTAACCTTGCCAAGCAAATAAACAATGTAGCCGGAACAGGTGAGATGATATCCACTTTTTTACCTGCTAAGAGGCAGCTCACTTCAAGCTGTGAGGACTCTGGGATATCAATGGCAGTAGATGGAGGCCAAGTAGTCCCTGATAACAGAGCCATCTCCCAGGAGCCTCAGCTGAAGAGGAACCGATATACTCTACATATAACACCCACACCAACGCCAACACAGAACAGATATGAGCCACTTCTCACTCTCCAAGACGGACAGGAGACAACCCAACCGACAAAGCCGGACGGACAGCCTACCCCTAACAGACAGACCAAGATCCCTCCCATCTTTCTTTGTGAGGCTGATAATTATCAACTGGTTATTACCGAGTTGAAAAGTTTGATTTGTTCGCCGTTTGAAACCAAACAGTGCAACAAAAAAATAAAGATCAGCCTCACAACGACTGATGACTACCGCAAAGTGACGAAATTTTATGACGACAATAAGGTGAAATACTACACCTTCGTCAACCCCGAGGACAGGAAACTCTCCGTAATTATACGGGGAGTTCCTTACTCACTGACCGACACAGAAATAACAGACGAACTGACCCCGACATACCCTGTTATAAAAGTGACCCGGATCCTGAACCACGATAGACGCCCCACACCCCTCTGTGCAGTTGAGCTGGAGAACACCCCATCTGGAGAGGCCATCTTCCAACTGACGCGGCTCTACTATACAGTTGTCAAAGTGGAGCCACGCCGACGTTCCAACCGTGTCGTGCAGTGCACAAACTGCCAATCTTTTGGTCATACCAAAAACTTTTGCCGACTGGACCCCAAATGTGTGAAGTGCGGGGAGGACCCCCACTTCACAGCATGCCCCTCCAGACAGAAGAAGGTAGACTCTCCCAAGTGTGCCAACTGCCAGGGCAACCATCCAGCCAGCTACAGAGGGTGTGCTTCCTACAAGACATACGTAGACAGGACTACCAGACAGACCCAACCTAAACGACAAGATCCCCCCAATGCACCACCCAAAGGACAACCCCCAAGACGGACCCCGGACCGACCGAACAGCTGGTTCGACCAAAGTAGACCCCGACCCTTCCAACCTCGACCTCAACCTAACTTACCCAGCAACCAAGACAACCAACCAGCTAACGACATTACTGACCTCACCAATACACTAATCACCTTTCTCAAACCATTCATCCCTATCATAAAATCATTTTTATCTAATCTCCTCACCCAAGTATTTTCATTTAACAATGGTGGACCCTAATTTAAATATTTTTCTTAATTTATCCATCCTTAACTGGAACGCTGACGGTATAAAAAACAGACGAACGATACTCTCGGACTTTTTAACTCGCTACGACATCGACATCATTTGTATCACAGAAACTCACCTCTATAATACCGACAGATTCAAGTTGAAAGGGTACACCATATACAGACAAGACAGACAAACCAGATTTGGAGGCGTCGCTGTTTGTATAAAAAGGAACCTCGCACACTCTCAGCTTCTCTTACCCACACTTCAACAGCTGGAAGCCGTTGGGGCCACACTCACACTCGACAACAACAGAACACTTAACATAATCTCAGCATATCACCGACCAGGCATCAGAATTCACCAGACAGATTTTGAACACATTTTCACTGGGGGGCCGACCATATTACTAGGGGACCTAAATAGTAAAAACACAATTTGGGGATGTAGACGGACAAACAACAACGGGACAAGACTATTAAACATAATTAATAACCTGGGCGTACAGATATCAGCACCGGACGAACCGACATTTTATCCTACACAACAGAGATACCTCCCAGACATCCTGGACATTGGACTAGTACAAAATTTTACTTTGCCCCTTTATCACGAACCACTGACAGAACTCGACTCAGACCATCTTCCAGTCGTGTGTACCTTCAAAGTGAACCCGAAACAGGCAGAACATCTGCCAAGACTGATACAGGGGAAAATAGATTGGGACGCGTTTAGATGGGAGATGGACAAAAACATAGACATCCCTTTGCATTACGACAATACTGAAGACATAGACGACTCACTGAAATATTTCACTCAAGCTATTTACACCTCGATACACAATTCAACATATAACCACTACAAGGACCAACGCAACATCCAACAAAACAAGACCCCTACACGCATACTTAACATGATACACGACAAAAATACACTCCGTAAACACTGGCAACGAACACGCGATCCACAAGAGAAACGAGAGCTGAACCGACTGACGAGAGTAATAAGATGGGAATTGGACAATGACAGAATCAACAGATACCGACAATACACCAGCGACTTCACACCTGGAGACAGCAACCTTTGGAAGGAAACACGACGCCTCCTCCGACAAGACCCCGGCCTCCCGCCCCTGACAGACGGACAGACTACTGTAACAACGGACAAAGACAAGAGTGAGCTAGTGGCTCAACACCTTGAACAGAAATTCAGAACTCATGACACACAAGATCACGAAATACTCCACACAGTCCACGAATTTCTTTCCACTCCACTCCACACCGCAGAACCACACATACAGTACACGAACCCATCCGAAATCACACTGTACATTCAGAGACTCCCCAACAAGAAGGCCCCTGGTGAAGACCTCATCCCCAACATCGTCCTGAAAAACCTGCCTCCAAAAAGCATCGCATATCTGACAGGGCTGTTCAATGGCTGTTTAAGGAGAGGATACTTTCCTGACACGTGGAAAAATGCATTCGTGGTTGTATTTCATAAGCAAGGCAGGCCGAAACAAGACCCCGAAAGCTATAGGCCAATAAGTCTTTTAAACTCAATGTCTAAACTTTTCGAAAAGATAATTTATAAAAGACTTCTTCAATGTTTAGAAGGCACCATACCGTCCCACCAGTTTGGGTTCAAAGCCAAGCACTCGGCGGTTCAGCAGCTCCAACGGGTGACCGAAATGATCGTCCATGGCTTTGAGGCGAAGACATACACTGCCGCCGTATTTTTGGATGTAGCCGCAGCCTTCGACACCGTTTGGCATGAGGGGCTGATATATAAACTGAAGAAGAGCCTGGCACCCAGATACATTGTTCAACTTATTACGTCTTTTCTCCACGGCAGAACATTTCAAGTTAAAGTGGGCAACGCAATGAGCACTCAGAAAAGAATAAGAGCCGGGGTCCCTCAAGGTGCTATTTTGAGCCCTCTACTTTTCAATTTGTTCATGCAAGACATCCCCGAAATTCCCACGGCAACATTAGCCACCTATGCCGATGACACAATGATCGCCTGTCAGCATGGTGTCCTCTCCGTCGCCATTGAACAGCTCCAGGAAGCCCTGACAGAAGTTTCTCACTGGTTTTCAAAATGGAGGCTCAAACTGAACGCAGGGAAGACCGAAGCCAAAATTTTCACTCTTCGCAGATTCTCCATAGAAGAACAAATCAAGCTGCAAATTGATGACCTCCCGATTCTCTGGAATCCTAAGGACCAGGGTGTGCGCTATCTTGGAGTACTTTTAGATACACGACTCACATGGAAACTACACGTTAACAGAAAACTACAGCTAGCATATTCACGACTTAACACCCTCTACCCTCTCATAAACAGAAACACGCCACTTAAACACACGTGTACTATTCTGCTATACAAGACACTCCTACTTCCACTTCTAACATATGCCTGCCCAGTCTGGATCGGTACCAGCAACACTAACATGAAACGACTACAAACATTCCAGAATAAAGTACTCCGAATAGCAACAAACGCACCCTGGTTTGTCAGGAATCACAAAATCCACGAAGAATTGGGTGTTCCTCTTTTTGCAGCTCACATCGAGAAACTAGTGAAGAACCACCACGAAGCCCTTGTGCATTGTTCCGGGGCTGTACACTACAGTCTAGGAGCGCCTACTCCTGGGAGGCGACTCAAACAAAGACTGTACCAGGACTTCCTATTTTAAACCCTTAATTTTCTTATATATTTGTGTATAGCACCTTTTTTTTGCTGGTCCAAATAAATTTTGTTGTTGTTTAATAGCAACATTCAATTTTTTTTTAATTATTAGAATCATCATTAGTAAAATCAAAAATAGCATCCCTTGTGGGATATATCCTTTAATTTGTGTGTTCGGACAAGTAAAGAAAAAATCGTCGGTGAATCACCGGCAATGTACTTCCCCACCATAAATTAATTACGTTTTCGCTCTCCTATAAAACCAATCCAAGTTTTGGCTAAAAATGAATAGTTGGTTTACATAGGAACGTCTCAATTCATGTCGATACATTCATTACATGTGCAGTATTATGATTTTTGAGTTGTCTCCTCCTTTTCTGAGTCCCTTTCCTTTAAGCCGACTTCGCGGAAAAGTAATAGGTGTCTTCCATATGGGGGGGTTCTGAATTTACATACAAACTTTCATGCCCATACATTCATTCTATTGGGAGCTGTCATGTTCTTACTTACAGATCATTTTAACAAGATTTTTGTTTTTATCTTTAGAATCAGAGGCTTGGAAAAGTTGAAATTCCGCTGAAACCTCAACATCGAATTTCTGACTTATTACATAACTTCTCCTATACTTCGTAGAAGTATAAGTAGAAAACTGTAGCAGATATGGATAAATTTTCTTTTCTACTTCCATTTTACTTACATTGACTTTCCATTTTTTTAAAATTTCCAACCGTTTTTACCTTTTCCCATGTGTGAAAAAATGAAAAACTCGTTCCAATTCTTCGGATTTTCAGAGAAAATACTTTTTTATTTTCAAAATCACACATACGTTACACGAATGTCATTTTTTAACTTCCCAGCATACAGGGAAGTTATTGTAATGGGTCCAAAAATAGAAATTACAATTTTCATAATATTTTTATGTTTCAAGGTCATTACAGTATTTTTACACTTTTTTTGGAAAGAAGTATGTGTGTGTGTACGTAGTCAATTTTTCCTGCACGATATCTCTCGAATGAAAAATGATATCGACTCCGTTTTGGTGCCAATCGAAGCGTATCAACGTAAATATGATCTGAAAGAAATGTTTTCAAATTCCGTCCATCCGTTTTTTTGTCTGAACAAAAATATTGATAAAAAAGTGGATTTTAGGAATTCTTAAAAATGTTTTATCCGATCTAATTTCTTCTGGTGGCAATGTAGCATCCTTTAGAGCCCGAGTTCTAGCTTAATAACGGACAGACGGATTGTCATGAAATTTCACATGTAGTATTCTTAATAGCCAATTGAAAAATAGGGTGTATGAGGTCTGAAAATACTTAAGGGGAGGGTGGTTGTGGGGGGGTCCTATGCATAAATATAGTGCTAGCTCAATAGGCTAATATAGGCCAAAAATAAAATCAAATAAAGGAAAGTAATGAAACTGAATTGATTACATAGAGTATTCGAAACCTGTTTGTAGCCTTTATCTTCCAGATAAAAAACCGTTTAGGATGCCGGCCTTCGGATGAACTTTTATCGATGGTCCCGAGCTATGCGATTTCAGATACTAGTTAAAAGTTGAACTTGTACTGTAGAGTCGGGCTAATGTCCATGAAAAGCGATGACCTCGTAGTTAAAGCCCGGGCATGATACACAACTCTATATATATATCACCCTACTACCAGAGCGCTCTTTCGTCGCTGGTGGACATGAGCCCTACCCTACTATGGGAGTCCTAAGTCTCGCCTGCCTAGGGTACAGACTTGGGAATATCCTTTCAGTTCCATCCGAAAGATTTTGCACCTCCCAGCTAAAAAATCTAATGGTTTCGGCCGGGTTTCGAACCCGCGATCTTGAGCTTGGTAGGCAAGCACTCTACCTCTGAGCTACCGGCGCCATCCTCTATGATTTTATATTTTTATGCTGCCTTAGATTGAAGACCGCATATGAATCCCTTTTGACAAGTGTTGGCCTTCTGTCCGTCTAGATCAGTGGTGTTGCTCCCATCGTTATGGTTAATATACGCATTACGCATTAATTCCTTTCCTTGTTTAAATAATAAAAAGCATAAACAATTATTATTTTAATCATTCTTTGTTCAGCTGATTAATGACGGAAATGCCGAGATACGACGGGCACCCTAGCTAGTCTGGAACGTGGCTGGCTACAGACATCTCAAAGAACATACCTGGCTACTTAGAGTTTCTTTACCTCCAAGAGTTTTTTTATTATTTTTTTCTGACAGTAGTGTGTCAATGGGATAAGGTGAATTGTTGGAAAATGTCTTGGAATGGGTTTTTCTACCCCCAAGGCCTACTTCTGAAGGGAAACTTGTCCCAGGACAGATCTTGAAGAGAAGGGAATCGTTGACAAGCATGCGATCCGACAGACAGATCCGAACGGTTCACTGAAGAAGAACCAACTGTTCGGTTACCCGTTAGTTGGTTGGGAAACCGTTCCCTCTCAAAACGAACGAACTAGTTGACATAACGGTTGGTTGGTCAATCCTTGTAATCTATATAATGTTTATACTCAGTCAAACTACGCTTTCTTAATACGCTTCTCTTTGACAAGTATGCTATTAAACTGGCGTTGACTGCTCTTCCCGCGATGCTCAGATGTGTCAACTGTGGCATTAGTTGGGTTAAAGAGCGTTACGAGAAATCTTCCCTGCATTTTGTACACTAATGCAATTCTTAACACACAGCGCAATACGCAGAGTTTCTGGTTTCTATAGGAGGAGGGGAGGGGGGCCTCAGAATTATTGTATATCGTAATTATCTCGTACCTGCAAACTTATTGTGACAATATATTCTAGAGTCTCGTATTTGTGACTCACGTGAGGTCATATCGCCTACTATCAGAGCGCTCTTTCGTCTTTCTAGTGGACCTGAGCCCAACTACAATGGAAATTCTAAATTTTTCCTATCCAGAGTAGGGGACTTATATACACGAGTATCTGAACATCGCACAGGCTCCGAATAGCGTAACGTCACATCCGAAGGACGGCGAGCTCAAGATTTTTTTGTACCTCCCAGATAAAACAAATCTAAAGGGCATTGGTCGGATTTCGGACCCGCGATCTCAAACTCAGCAGATAAGCACCTTGCATATTTCAGTGGAAAGAGATTTTTAAATGAGTGATGTTGTGGGATGAGATCTCTTCTCAATGTTTATTTTACATATCAGAACCATAGTGTCTTCATCAGTGGCAAGTAATCCAGCCTAACTCTAAGCGGTGTCTCACTATATGTATGATGATGAGCTAGTCCTGATGAATATTAAGAGCGGTTCTCGAACAAGTTGTTCTGAAATTTGATGTTGGTGTAGATTCATTCTCAATGGTGCCTACAACCCCCCTGTTATCACCAACTGAGCTACGGTTACCAAAGAATTAGAGGAGAGTGTGAAATGTGATTTTACAATGATGTGCACATCAGATAATTGACATTTTCATATCCTGAGTTTCGAGTCTCAAGAGTTTTTACTTTTCTTCTTGTAGTACAAGATATATCCTAAGGGATGAGGGTATAACGAAAGGATGGGTACTATGGGACCCTTTCATAGATATTCGGAAAAAAACAGACAAGATTTTGGTTAGATCAGAGTGGCCAATCGCGGTCCGCCTTGAATAATTTTACGGCCCTCGAGATTCATCACAATTTTACAAAATATGTTTTTTTTTTTTTTGTGCAATATTTTTGTTTTTAGTGTAGGTAGTATTTTGAAACAAATATATAAAAATAGATTTTTACTACACATGTCACAAAACAAAAATTTTCTAATTTGAGAAATCTGGCACAAAAAGTTGTGAGCGCTTTTGTATCAACTTAGACCTGCGAATCGTTTTTTTTCGAAAACTAAATTTACCAAACATAAATCACGCTTGAACTTAACGGACGAATACCTGCAACATCAATTACAATGTGCAAATACACGCATTTGCAAAAGTCTTGCAAAAGCTTAGTGAAAAAGTTGAGAAACAAATACCTCACTAATTAAATAAATTAAATATTATTCGATCATTTCATTATTTTTATTATTATATTACCTATGTTTATATGTATGAATAATAATAAAAACAATAATAATAATTCATTCTGTTTTAAATTTTCACTCCAAAAAATTTTTGTAGTGGGTCCAAATCTAATATGGGAATATATAATTTTATATGCGGCCCGCGGGATTATAATGCATTTCCAAAGTGGCCCGCAAGATCATTTGGGTTGGCCACCCCTGGGTTAGATGTTGGTCCAGTGGATGCAGAAATGAGAGCTGGCCGTAACTCAGTCAGGGGAAATATTCCGAAAAATCAGTTATATGAAGTGTAAGGGAAGTCGGAAAATCGATGTTGAGTTTTCATTGGAATTTCGTGTTTTTTGGCTCCCTGATCCCAAACATTTGTATATATTTTTACCCAAAAGGGGCCATAGGGAAGGGAAGCTCAACTCTCAAACACTCAAATAACTGCCGATGTAAATGTATCGATACATTTTAGTTTTCAGAACTCTCTATGTAAGTCAATTTATGACTTTTAGCCCAAACGATCAATTGGTTTTAGAAGAGAAGTGAAAACATATTAATTCATGCCGGCGAAGTACATTGGCGATGATTCACCAACAACATTTATAAAATTAATTTCTTAACTGATAAATGTATCATAAATAGGAAATTTGTATTTTATTATCTATAGGAAAAAAAAAAGTTAAATAAATGAATAATAAAATAGTTCACAATAAAAAAATGACTAGAAATTAAATGAAAACAATAAAATGTAACGGACTTAACTACGTCATGTTTCTGAGAAGTGGAGATGGTTCAAGGAAATAGTTACCGTTATAGAATTAGTTTCAAATAACAAGAAACAAGATTTTTTTTTATTTTTAAGAAATAATTCTTATGAAGAAGTAATGTTATTTTAGCCATATTATAACTTGAGAAGTTAGGTGAAAATGAGTCTATGTACTTCCCCAACCCAAATTAAATATTGAAAGCCAATGAAACGAATTGACCGAAAACCAACAAATAAATAAAACAAACTTCTTTTCGAAATACAGTCTGTTCCACAACTAACTTTTTTCTTGTGGTCAAATAGCGAAAAAAGTAAAGGAAAGGGGCTGGGTTTCGAACCTGTAATCTTGACCTCAGTAGGTAGACCTCTTTACCTATTATATATTATTATTAATTTTGAACAATTTAACTGTAAGTAATTGAAACCAATCGACAAGGAAAAGTCACCGTCTATCCACTTCCCCAGTGCGCGTTAATCAAATAAATTAGTCCGCTACCTCTAAAACCAGTCGCTGAAAATCTAAAAGGATCTTACTCAGTCAGTGAATCTTCATATGAAATTACGTATTGGTATATTCATTACTTCGGTAATTATTATGGTTTTTAAGTTAGTATAGTTCTATAACTATAGAAGTAACAAATACACCTTTTGAGTGCACCGATAGCTGAGGTAGCGTGCTTGCTTATTGAGCTCAAGATCACGGGTTCGGAACTCGGCCGAGGCCCTCAGGTTTATTAGCTGGCAGGTCCTGCGGATGGAATTTTAAGTGATGATCCTGAGCTTGTATGATGTCAGATACTAGTACCCACATGTCCATCAGTGATAAAAGAGCGCTCTGGTAGTAGGCGATATGATCTCGCAGTTAAAGACCGGGTATGAGTCACGATAACTAACCTAGAAGTAACAAGGCAGACAACTGACAGCTCTCCACATAGAGGCAGGTGGACAGGAAGCTGGGATCTGAATTTCCATAATTCAGTTATCCCTTTTCCCGGTTTCACACTACCTCATCTTTTTTTGTTACCTTTTTTTACTTTTCCAGTTATACGAAGTATAGAAGATAGAAATAAAAGACGTTGTCTTCCCACTGGTTTATTTATACCAGAACCGGTTTTCGACGCAACAGCGTCATCATCAGTGGTTCATCCACCCACACAGCACAGCGGTTGGAAGATAACAGTTATCTGATGATGACGCTGTTGCGTCGAAAACCGGTTTTGGTATTAATAAAACAGTGGGAAGACAACGTCTTTTATTTCTATTAGAAATCTAGTCCCACAACATCTTTCTATCACATATGAAGTATAGAAGAAGTTATGTAATCTGTTTTCAACGAAATTTCATGTTTTCCGTCCTTTAGATTCCAAATATGAAAAAAAAATTCTATGTGTCTGTGAACACGATAATTCCCTATAGAATAAATGTATCGACAACAATTTTTATGCTTGACCTAAACCCTTTAAGGACAATATCTTTCGATTTCCAGATAAATCGGCCAATGGGGAGGGGGATCAGGGAGAGGCTGAACTCAAAAACTCCCAACACTGCCGTTGTAATGAATGTATCGATACTAAATTTCATATGCCAAATCAAAACCCCATAAAAACGACACTTTTATTAATTTTCAACAGAATGGGCTGAAGACAAGAGGAATCAGAGAGGGGCTGAACTCTAAAACCCTAACAACTGCGGTTGTAATGAATGTATCGACATGAAATTTCACATTTAAGATCAAAACATTAAGAGAACATAACCTTTCAAATGTCAGCGATATCAGCTGAAGGGAAGGGGGGTTCAGGGGCTGGGGCTCAACTCAAAAACCCTAATAACTAGCTGATATAAAGAATTTATCGGAAGAAAATTTAGTATGAGGATTTAAGACCTCCTATAATAAACTATTAAATATTAGATAAATAAAACAAACTTATTTTTGAAATATTGTCTATTCCACTAAAGATATATATACATATATAACTACCGGTTTCGGCTTAAAGCCGGGGTTCGGCATAAAGCCGAAACCGGTAGTTATATATGTATATATATCTTTAGTCGAATAGACAATATTTCAAAAATAAGTTTGTTTTATTTATTTATTACAAGTTTCCACAATATGTCCGCGTTCCTCAACTTAGAAGTTATTAAATATTAGCGCAAACAGTCGACTGGTTCGGGAGCGGGAGTGAAAAGTTAATTGATTAATTCGGTAATTCGTCGTCGGGGAAGTACTTTGTCGGTGATTCATTCATACAAGAGAGTAGAAATAAGGAAATTCACCGATTTTCCTGCAATTTTTCACCGCTTCACAAAATAAATAATTTTTTCACAGTATTAGTGACTCTCCATTATTTACCAACATTTTTTAGAGAACATTCTACTTCCCCAGCTATTCGACGTATAAATTCGATGCAGAGTTTTCAACGGAATTTCATATTTTCCGACCTGTAGATTCCAAAGATAAAAAAAAAAAAATGTGTCTGTGAACTCGATAACTCCTGATAGAATGAATGTATCGACACCAAATTTTATATGTTTATATGTTCATGTGTATCGATATTATTACCCGATATTGGGGCCCAACACTCATTGCCATCTCTTCAATCAATAGACAGATTCTTTTATACTTTTATTCTTTCACTTTTTATTTCTTATGTTATTATTCTTAGACGATGTACCTCCCAGAATAAAGACTGTGTTTCATTTCATACAGTATAGAGCAAGGGAGGGGGGAAGCATCACTTATCCGGACAAGCAGTAGTTTGAACCAGCCCCCCCTGGGCGTGCCACTGATTGCCACAGATATAAAACCACCCCCCCTACGATTGTCTATATTGCCCCCTGGCCCTCCCCTATATAGGACCAGAACGTACACTTTTGGCCTCTCTCCAAGGTGTGTTGCTAACGTCAACCCCACTTATTTCCCTTCAATATTTCACAGTTTTTCCACCAATTTTCATCCTTTATATTTCCTTCCTGGTACATTTTTCATTTTGTCGTTTCTTTCTCTTTTTTTTGTAAAAAGTAATCCTTTTGTCCACTGAAATATTTTTTCAAATCTGGTTTATTTTTTGTGTCTTTTTCCTTAATTTAATTTATTATTTTACAAGAAATATTTATGTATATAACTTACTCTTAACTGAATAAATGTTGACGAATCACTCTTTTCCAAAGTACAATAACGCAACATGAAAAAGATATCACAAACCTACTCATGGATGATTATTATCAAAGAAGTATTTTGGAGCGAAGCTGTTAGTGCAACATGTCGTGTCAAATTTTGTCAAATTGTTTTTTATTGCTAAAAAATTAATTATATTTACTTACTAATTATCATTATGGTTCATTAATTTAACATAAATAACTGAATTGTTGGCAAATATATTGACTCAAATAACAAGTCGATTAATTTAACTACAGTAGAACCTCGATTATCCAAACTAATTGGGACTAGAGGTGGTTCGTATAAGCGAAAGTTCGTATAATCGATGTTGAATTTCAAAAAAATCGAAAGAAATATTAAAAAATAGGAAACAAGTCAATTAAGTATCCAATGTTACTTTAAAGGTATATTTTTACAGTAAAAACTACAAGTATGATATAGTGTATAAACAAACACATTACGTACATAACACATATTTTTTACATGGGTTTGAAAAAATCATAAATCTTCTTCTGCTTTACCATCTCCATTTTTTTTTGTCGAAGCAAAATCCCTTATTTTTTCGAGTTGAAATAGCTGGACCACTTGTGCTTCCTCTTGCCTCTCAAGCCATTGAATGAATTTTAGTGCTTCGTCGTGGGAGGGTCCTGATGGAGGTTCCAAGGCACAATCATCGACGTTTTCTTCCTCGTCATTGACATTGGGGTTCGGAAGGACACCCTCAACAATGTCTTCATCAGTCAGAATGGGGTATCCTTGTTCGTTGGCATGAGAATTCGACCAGTTCAGCACGTCCTCTCTATCACAATCTTCTCTTACTTTGAGAGATTCAAGTGTGTCAAGCACTTCACGTCACTAGTTCAGCTTCTTCATGTTCTTCGTTCAGGGGTATTATATCGTCTGTAGGCCCTTTGAGATCATCCTACTATTTTTTTAACAACTTATTCCAAGCCCTTTTTAATGTTGTTGGGGAAACGGAATTCGAGGCGTCAACAACCATGTAGCAACAATCCTTCAAATCGATTGGCTTGAAGAACGTGATAACACTGTTAGCCTCCTCTTCTTCGTCGTCATTGTCCCTGAGCAAAAGTCGACGTAGAAGTTGCTTCCGATAAATCCTTCTCATGGTTTCCGTGCTGTATTCCCGAAAAACACCCACTTATTTTCGCCCACCGGCAGAGCGCGTGGCGTGAATTTAAAAAAAAGTGAGTCAGATAATAGAGTGTTCGGATAATCGAGGTTTTACTGTATATGTATATAAATTTAAATTTGAAGTCAAATCCCCATAAGTCAACACCAAAATAATGTAATTTCCACAGGTCACTGTCAACAATACAAAATGATATACGAGTATACGATATAAATATTTGATAATGAACATATCCAGTGATTACGAAAAAAACAAAAACAATTTAATGAGTTCAGTTAGCATTTTTATATTTTAAAATATTTAAAATTTCGCCCTGAGGAGCTACCGCTGGGTAGCCTTCCTCTCTCACTCCAATCAAGACATCAACTATCAATCAAGTCCTCTTGGTAGCTGGTTGTTGCGTAATGGCCAACATTATTTAGACCAAAAAAAATATATATTTTGCATGATGCAACAGCGTCATCATCAGTGGTTCATCCCACCCACACAGCACAGCGGTTAGAAGACAACTGGCCATCTTTTTTACCTTAAGTACCTTTTTTAAATGAAATAACTAGCTTGGTAGCCTACTGTTGCCTGGCACAATGCCAGCTCAGTTTGTCACATATTACACTTAATTTAACTTTCACCTCACAGACTACTATAATACTCAATTCAAATATCAACTGCTAGATATATTTTCATTTAGCTGTATAATTTCCCCTAAAATGAATGGCTAACGAGTGCTGGTTAAGTCAATTAGATGGGAAACTTTATCCTGGTCTGTGCTAAAGAAGATACGGACTGAAGCCGTTTGGCCGCGGTCCAGCCAGCATCATCTCCCTAGCAACCTTCCTTTCCAAATAGAACAGCTTCACAATCCTTAAGTATTAACGGATATCAACATATTTTTATTAAAATAATGATAATTACTGTAAATGGTGTTATTGTTAATTAGCTCTTGCTAGCCGCCATTGCTTATTCCTTCGACGCATTTACGGAAAATCATCTGCTTCTTACCCTTCTCTGGGATGGTTGGCGTTCCATATTTTCGGCCTATCTTCCATTGGCGTCCACTTTTTAACGTTCATTGTAATCTGAAGAAGAGGCGAATTAATTTGTAGTCTCCAAATAGCCTAATTTTAATTTTAATCCTATCACTACATTAATCCATTGGGTTTTTTGCTCTCCCTCGAAAACCAATCAACTACTAGAACTAAAAATCAATTGTATCCTCACATAGGGCCTTCTGATACCTCATACTAAATTTTATTTCTACACATTCATTATATCGGCAATTATTAGGGTTTTTGATTTAGATTTCGTGAAAACCACGTTATACCAACGTTTCTGCACCAAAATTTACTTATACACCAATCCGGAAGTTCGCAAAATCTTAAATCCCAATTTACCTCATTATCCCCCAAGAAGATTAAAGAGAGTTTGACTTAGAGATCTCCTGGTATGAAGTGATGTCATGAGGGTTCACCGCTAGGTGTTTTTCCTCTCTCAAGCCTTTCATGTCATATTATTTTTATTATTTTATTTTATTTTTTTTATCTTTTGTAAAGTACATGTCAGCCCAGCCGCTGGTTGAAAACTCTACTTCGAATTCCTGACCGATTATATAACTTCCCTTATGCTTCCTTTAGCTGAGGAAGCAAAATGAAGGGTCTCTCACCAATCAGGAATATTGAATAACACTTAGCTTGGATTCTCACAGTAAATGGAGAGGAACATTATTCCATGTGAAATACCTCAATTGAAGAAGTCTATAATCCTATTGAAAAACGTTGCCTTATAAAAAATATTCCTCACGAAATTTTCAAAAAGTTGTGATATAATATATTATTACAGCATCACTTCTCCCATTTATTTTTTGCCTTCTCAAAAAATAGCAATTACAAACATTTCGGTAACATCTCCATCTGTATCTATAATACTTGTGTTCTTTATGTTAACTATTCCTTCTGTCAATCACAATCTTCCTTTCATGAACTGGACTTCTATATTTAAGCACCTAATCAAAACGTTTTGATTAATAATTAATATATAATAAATTAATTAAAAATCTCCTTTCACAACTCAAAAAGTGAAAAAAATTATTTAAAGTGGCGATTTTATATATTAATTTTGACTTTGGCTTTGTTACAGATGTGGAGCAGAAGAAGCAAGACGTGTCGTAATGGCCAGCGCTAGCAAAGGACATAAAATTTGAAGAATATGAAAAACACTAACTGGAGGGGGAAAAATAATAAATCAACTACTTCTTAGCGAACAGTTTAATGGAAGAAACCTCCCAATTTGTGTATAATGTTTTTTTTTTCAAAATTGGATAGTTATTTAGTGTTCATCTTGAATATTTCAGAATATATGGAGAAAATCATTTAAAAAAACCGCTGTCCCGGATAACCAACATGGGATGTTACCTCGCTCCTGTGCCATCGTTGGGAGCAGAGATATGCAAATGATCCTAAACGTTGGAGTTAGTTATTGTGATTCATGCCCGGGCTTCAACAACGACATCGCCTACTACCAGAGCGCTCTTTCGTCGCTCTGGTTGACATGAGCCCGACTATACTATGGGATGCTTAAATTTTGCCTACCCTCAATTTTCATTCACCTAGGGGGGTCTTTAACGAGTACCTGACATCGTACAGGCTCGGGACCATCGCTTAACGACCCATCCGAAGGACAAGCGTAGTTATGTAGAGAGACGTGACGTCAGCAGGGGCGAAAGGGGCGGTGACGCAAATAATTATGTATCTGTCAATAATTTGTCACCTGTGATGTACTTCCCTAGCTTCAACATTGTTTCCGCTCTCCCTTTAAACCCTCTTACCTCCCATATAAAATATACTAAGGGCCTCGGTCGGGTTTCGAACTCACGTTCTTGATATTTTTTTTTTTTCTTTTTATAATTATTAGTGGGTGCTCAAGGTTATTTTATCTCCTAGATCGGCTGGGTTTCGAACCCCCGATCTTGAGCTCAGAAGCAAGCACTCTGCGCTACCGGCACCCTCATAAACGTTGGATATTTGGTTAGCTACATTTTTGGTTCCAATTACCGTCTCTTTCCCTCAAAAGTTTGAGATAACACACATACTAAGTTTGAAATAACAGACAAACTAAGTTTGCACCGGGCTTATACAGATACTACATGAGAAATTTCTTGGAAACCCGTTGAGGATCTAGAACTGATTTTGATTCGATCGCTCCTTCCGGTTCATAATCTTGCGATCCCACATAACCAGGCCTATTGTTTGAATGGGGGTTATAAGGATGTTACATGAGGAAGTTTATTAAAATGAACAACTGTTTGGGCGTCGTTTTGGATTAAACATTCTTACCCACAAACAAACTCTATTTAATAATTGTATTTTATTAATATAGATTTCCACATAATATGTATATGAAATTATACTCCATGTTCTAAAACCAAGGATGGAGTTCGGGCTATCTATAGGTTGCCACCATTCACTATTTTATAGCAACTGCAACTTTACTATAATTTAAATAATTAAATTGTTTTAAAGTAAATTGGATGCTATCTCGAGAGTTCCTGTTTTTACACCAATATGTATTTCATAAAAATATTCAACTCGCCGCTTCATACATTCTCGTTTTGCTATCTTTAGTCAAAATTGAAATTGAGGTTAAAAAGCATTATAGTTTAATTGTATGAGATTTTTTTATAGTTTACTGTATTCCTTTATTAAACCAAAATTACAAGCAGCAATAGGGATGAAATGTATGCAAATTAGGAGATGAAAAAATAATTATGAAATAAAACAAAAAAATAAATAAATAATGTCTTGAAAGGACACACATCAGGGAGAGCCCACTGTGTTACTTTGATTCAAAATGTTATTGATCCTCCAGATTGGTGTGTAAATAAATTTAATATTTTGTTCAATTAAATGCAAAAATTTAATGAAGAATCGTTAAAAATTGATTTTAGAATTTTACTTTGCTGTAATTTTAATAAAATCAATATAAATGTTATTTTCAAGTATAAATAAAAAATAAATATAAGTTAATGTATAAACCAAATTTAATTTCAGTATTATCGGTCAAGTATCAGGTCACATAAATGTTTTAAAATGTTATTTTTTTGTAGTTGACGATGGTATGAAGAAATATTCTAAATTTCTATTTAGTACACTTAAATTTTAGAATCTCTTCATCAGTTTGATGTAATTATAGTGTAATATTTTAAAAATGCTTATAAAAATAAATTGTAGATAGCTTCATTATTTATTGCATTTTTTAAAGCTAGATGTAATGTAATTTCTTTATCAATTAAATATTATTATAGTTTATAATATAAAACTTGTATTATTATTTTTACTTTTCTGAGGACTGTCTAGGATTAATTTGAAAGTTTCTATTATATTTTTACGTTATATGTATTTGTAAATTGCAAAGTTAATAAATTATATTTAAAAAAGAAAGTTTTATACTTATTTATATTTGCATGTTCCAGGTATCTTGCATATGTAACTTGTATATCATTTGTATAAATTTATTGATACTACCCCACCGAAAATCAAGAGGTTGGTAAAGTTTTCCACTTCTCCGATTCCGAACTGAAAGGAAACTTTTAATATTTTGGACGTCTGTCTGTCTTTTTTTTTTTCTTTGACAGATTTTGAAGAAACATTTTAAGTAGAACCAGGGGAGAGAGGGAAAAAATTGTTATGAATAAATATATCTCAATGAATATTCCAGTTTTCTTAGAAAAATATATACATATATATTAGTGTAGACAGCTTTTACTGCCAAAATTCCCAGTTCGAAATTTTGTTTTTCAAAGATCAAAAGTCAATGACCGTCTATAATTGAATATTTGACGACTCTTTATTTTTTTTGTTGTCAAAAAAAAAATGGGAGAAAAGTATGCTATTATATTTAATTGTTTTGTATAAATAACGAACTAATTCGAATTATATACATAGGCCCACACATTATTTCATTTAGTGCTTTTGTGAAAGTATTAAGAAATTTTGAAGAAATATATAATAACTGTACAGATCAATTTCCGAATGTCGCTCTCGTGTCTAGAGTTACCCATCCTTATTTTTTCTAGAACCGAAGATACAGAAAATGCATTTAATGTGAATTAAAACACTTCAACAGAATGAATGATGTCAAAAATAATTTTTTTGTATAATGGAAAACATGTCGGATTTAATATATAATTTTTTCTGAGCCCTCTACTAGTAGCGCCCCTGGTGAGGCCCATAATGCAGCATGAAATACAGTGTGTAATGCGGGTCACGTGTCCTTCCTACTGAAGGGGTTTCTGTGCCAATTAGTATTGCCACTTTAGAATCTCCCATTACTCTTCCCTCATTGAAATCATTTAGACTGTTCCACTGCGGCCCGTTCCCCTTCTTGACATAATGTTTTGTCGTTTTAACGACAGGCTTTTAAGCCTGTCCAATTTCTAAACAAAACGCCTTTCGTTAATGGCCGGAAACATACGGCTTTATTTATTTATTTTATTCTCATATGTTTATATAGTTACAACTGTATATGCTATTACAACAACCAGCAACCGCGATACAAATAGTGTACTGAGTGGCGTAAGAGAGGAAGACTGCTTAGTGGCAGGTTCTCATGACAAAATAAAAAAAAAAATAGAACTGAAAACAAAAATGGGATGATGGATTTGTGCATCATTTTGTGTACTGTAAGAAGACTAAAGAGGGGGTGTTTTGTAATTGTGTTAACACGAGATTAAATTAACTAGATAAGGAAAATGGTGAGGCGAGAGGGGCCCCACAGCCCCCTCAGAATATACAAAAGAGTAAGAAAACAAAATAACAATAACAATTATAAAAATATATATATTAGAAGATATATAAATAAATAATTAAAACTAAATAAATATAAAAATTAATAACTGCGGAACCCTTCTAGCTGAGAGGGTGGGATCCATTGCAAGTGGCTAGTGTCGTCCTGGATGTTTGATATGTTCCAGATTCATGCTGAAACCAACCCCTGCAACCTGTGAAACTTCAGTATCTAGCCTGTATAAACTAGAAATGAACATAATTACGAATGGGCAGTTACGACGAAGGTACCTCACTTTGTTATGCTAAGAGTTGGTTCAAAGTTTCAATAAAGTAACAAGTTGAAAGCACTCGTGGATATGGAATACAAGTTTTACTTTAAAGTTAAATTAAAAGAAAAGCTTCTGGAAAAGTTTTTCATACATTAAGGGTGGGATATTGCATTCTTTAGAAAGGGCTTTAATACGTCCCGAAATATCGTCCTGAAAGAAAACACAATTCTTTCAAATATAGAAACAAATATTTATAATGTAAAATATATTTTTTTTTTTTTTGTCTTTTATTTATAAAGGTGCAACTGTTGCTAGGGTGCAACAACCAGCATCTATGTTGGTAGGTATGGATATATTGGCGTGAATGGCATGTGAGAGGAAGGCCACCCAGTGGTAGGTCCTCGGGACGAAAATTTATATTAATTATTAGGACAAGGAAAAAAAAAAATAAATAAAATAAATAAATAAAAAAAAAAAAAAAAAAAAAAAAGGAATTGAAAGACAATTTTGATGGAATGGGTAAGAGAGATGATAAAATTGAAGGAAAATAATGTAAAAAAAAAAAAAAAATATTAAGAACGAATAGGAATTAAGGTGGCAGTAAGTCGCGGTTCCACCTCCTCTTCAACCTTCGTGGGGGGTTTTGTGGTAAGTGTTGTGAAGATAAAGTACGTATTTCTGGATTTTTATGTGTGTAAAGTTTTCTAAAGAAACGTATGTAGGTAGTTTGTATTGTGTCGGGTACTGTGTGTATCATAAGATCGTTATGAAGTGTTCTGTTGTTTATGTATGGGGGGCACTGTGTTATCAATCTGAGGGTTTTTGACTGAAACGCCTGAATTCGTTTGATGTTGGATGTTTTTGCTGAACCGTATATCTGTGATCCGTATGTCCATAATGGTCTAAGTAAGTAAGTATAACAGTTCCGTTTTTGTGTCATGTCTAATTTTGATCGTCTATTTAGAAGTCCGTAGAGTATTTTGAGTCGACGGTTCAGCGTGTTTCGTGTGAGACGTGTGTGAGGGTTCCATGTCAGTCTTCGGTCCAATGTCAGTCCTAGGTATCGTACAGTATTAGTTTGAGGGAGGGGCTTGTTGTAGATGAAAACGGGGGGGCATGTTTCTCGTCGAAGTGTAAATGTGATATGCTGTGATTTTTCTGTATTAAGTTTTATTTTCCATGTGTTGCACCAGTTTTCAATTTGTGTGAGATGGTGTTGTAGTGTAAATGAGGCGTGTATGTGAAGGTCAGCAGCAGCTAAGATGGCGGTAATGTAAAATATAACTAATTATTGTAACTTTAGCTTCGAGGTTATATCGCCTACTACAAGAGCGCCCTTTCTTCGCTCTGGTTGACATGAGCTCGACATGGGAGTCCTAAATTTTTATTCAGCTAGGGTAGGGGTCTTTAAAAAGTACCTCACATCGTACAGGCTGGGGACCATTGCTTAACGTCCATCCGAAGGACGGCGTGCTCAAGGTTTTTTAACCTCCCAGATAAAAAAACCCGGAGCCTCGGCTGGGTTTCAAACCCGGGATATTGACCTCAGACAGCTTAGCTATGCTACCTCTGAATTACCGACGCCCATCTTGTGTACATTTTTATGACGTAGGTACCTATTACCATGTTATGGTTCAATGAAAATAAATATTTAACAAATTATCAATAAACCCAATCCAATCTGGACTTAGGAATTATAAATTTTTGGCTGAGATTAACATCAAACATGAATCGAATTGAGATTTTTCAACCAAAATTGCATAGACTCAAAACACTAGAGACCTCATGATACGCACACAGACGCCATACAAAAATTATACAATATTGAAAGACCATGAATCCTAGTTACAGTAAATGAAAAACCTTGCAAATTTTTCTTATGGCCAAAAATTATCTAATTAGAGATTATTAGTTTTGTAACATTAAAAACACACAGAAAAACAATCGAATAGTCTACGAAAATACTATAAAAATAATCGATTTCCTATTTATGGGGCTCCACAAACTATTTCATCGTTAATTTTCGTAAAGAAGAGACAAAAGGAAAACCCCCCGAGCGGTAAAGAGTTGTTAAAAAAAACAAAAAACATCGTGCAATCAGATAAAAATATCAAAAGAACATGGACTCTAATAAATACAGAAATAAAAAGAGAAGGGGCCGGTAGCTCAGATATATGCTTGCTTACTGAGCTCATGATCATGGGTTCGAATTCCGGCCGAGGCCCTTAGTTTATTTTATGTGGAAGATAAAATAAACTTAATCACACCGACCTTCGGATGAGAAGATAAGCGAATCGGTTAATGATCCCTACCCTGGATAAATAAAAATTTAGGGTAGGCAAAATTTAGGGCTCCCATAGTAACAGATAAAATGGATCAATGTCCCTCGATGGGTGAGGAAGGTATTAATACCATTCGAGATATTAAATATACATCATCACATGACACACATTAACTATTAAATAAAAAAAATAAAAAACCTTATCGAAAATATCGCAAAACCTCTGACTAACGAAATTAATGTTCGTTTTGAATCAGGTTGCTTTCCTTATTCACTGAAATTAACGAGAGTCGATCCATTATTCAAAAAATGTGACTATTGCCAGACAATTTAAGGCCGATCTTATTCACTTATGAACGTATTCTTGTTAAGGGGCTTATTGAATTTTCGGAAATCAGTCGTCTACTGTATAAATATATATATAAATAAATCAACTTCAAATACGACATTCGAATTTATAGAAAAAAATCATCTTAAGTTTAGAGAGAACAGGAGTCTGGTATTTGGGGACTCACGGAATCACGAAATTATTATTTAAGAAATGAGGCAGCCTTCTTCTTCGTCGTTCTTACCTGTCAATATATTGACACGAAATTTCATATGTGCATTCAAAACCCTGTAAGGATAACGCCTAATGATTTCCAGACAAATTTGACAAAGGAAAGGGGGGGATCAAGGGGGAGGCTTAACACGAAAGTTCAATTAAAAAAATTCCAATAAATGCCGAAATAATGAATGTATCGACGTAAAATGTTTTATTTAAATTCGAAATTATGGCACCCGGGACTTCTTTACAAATTGAGGCTTTTACTTTCACACACATAGTACCTCATCCTGCAATCATATTTAGCACACAGATACTTTGTCGTCCGACAGGGCTCTGCTGTCTCTTCGTTGCAGCCCATCTTGGCAGGCGTGCCGCAAGGGTCTATTTTATCTTCTTTTTTATACACACTTTACACCTAAGACATGCCACGTCACCACAAACCTTGACAGCTACATACGCCGATGACACTGCCATCTTAGCTGCTGCTGAATCTTCCATGCATGTCTCTTTCACATTACAACACCATGTTACTCAAATAGAGAACTGGTGCAACATTTGGAAAATTAAACTCAACACAGACAAATCACAACATATAACATTTACACTAAGACGAGATACATACCCCGCCATTTTTATCTACAACAAGCCCCTCCCTCAGACTTACACCGTAAGATATTTGGGACTTACTCTGGTCAGACGACTGACATGGAACCCTCATACAAGCCTCATACGTAATACACTAAACAAACTATATAAAATGCTTTATTCTCTTCTGCACAGACATTCAAAATTACCCTTAACATAAAAGCGTAACTGCTACACATTTCTATTAAAACCACTCTGGATGTATGGTTGTTGTGAGCTGTATTTAATAAAAGACACAGAGTTGTTGTCCACTCAAAATTTTATTAGCATAGCCAGCTTTCGGTCCTGTAAGACCATTTTCTGAGTGGCAATCAGAGACTGGTGGAGACCACTACCTTTGTAAAGTGTTAGCACTGAAGATGGTATTATAGGACCGAAATCTGGCTATGCTAATAAAATTTGTGAGTGGACAACAGCTCTGTGTCTTTTATTTTTTTAAACACAGAACACGTCACAATTCAAGACCTTTACAGACGTTTCCTTAGCAAATTGCATTCACACCCAAATCCGTACATCCATTCACTTTCTTCACCACACTTGCCCCACAATGCTCCCAGGAGATTGAAGAGGAGGTAGAACCGTGACATCCACTATCAATCAAGTCCTCTAGGTAGCTGGTTGTTGTGTAATAGCAACAGTTGCGAGCTACGTTACTAAGACAAAAAAATAAATAAATTCAAAATTTATCGGCACGAAATGTAGTATGAGGAATCAGAAGCCACTATGATATCCCACCTACATTTCAACTGAACTAATTATTTAAATAACCGATTATTTCTATCAGTTATAATAGTACAGTTTATCTTGATGATAAATTAATTAGCTATAAGGTATTAACTAATTTAATTATAACTGAGATGTCCAAGCGGTGAAGGGCGAAGGGTGATGAGTGGGCGGAGGGTGGTGTATGTGTCGCCTTTGGCCCTCAGTAGCTCCCGGTCCTTCACTCTGTGAGGTGCGTCCTTCTGTTGTCCCTGCTGTTTATGTTCGCTAAACACACGTGAATCTCAAACACTAAGGTAGATCATCCCCTCTCCACATAACAAGTTGTCCATAAATTATGTATCGACACGAAGTGGGTGGGGTTCAAATATTGTAACAATTTCAGACAGTAGGGGAACTTGAAAATTTTTATCTAACGTAATAAAACTACAAATTTTCATAAATTTATTCGTAATATTCTCAATAAAAAAAAAAATTGATTTTTTTTAAAATTATTACGTTTTTTTTTCATGTCACATTTCGTGAAGAGCATTCATCAAGCATTTTCGAAAATTGTGTTACGTAATTTATTGATGATTTTTTTTGTTTCTATTTTTAATAAAAACAAGTCGATACAAGTCGTCGGTATATCACCAGAAATGTACTTCCCCATGACAAATTTATCAACTAAATGTTTGTTCTCTCTTTCTGGAATCAACTTGAAAATTAGTACATGTCTTATTGAGGGTCTTCTGAATGGTCATACTAAAATCTGGTTGATACCCTCGTTAAATACCATCCGCCACTACATTTTGACTGATTCAGCTCCAAATTTATGAATATTGGTTCTCACAAAGTTCTGGATTTATATATAAAATTCCGTGTATACACACATTATTTCGGCAGTTTTTGGGCTTTAAGCGATAAAGCCACCCCCTATTTCCCTCCTTTACTTTGGCCGATTCGGTTGAAATTTCTTATGCATCATTCGTCCTTATGTTGTTGTGAATATAAAATCGTGTCGTTACATACCAACACTATTTCGGCAGTAATCGTTATCACACATTCACACAGAGAATTTTTTTTTTTTTTTTTCATTTTTGGAATTAGGAGGTTTGGAAAATACGAAATTTTGTTGAGATGAACATTGAATTTCTAACCGATTACGTAACTTCCCCTATACATAGCTGGAGAAGTAAAAAACGTTGTCTTCAATGATTCTAACCTCGTGAGCGAAGAAAAAAGTGATGAAAAACCTGCATTGTACTCCGGTGACCTAAATTGGACCATTTTTTTTTTTGTTACCTTTTTGTTAGGTACCTTTATGTTACCTTTATGTCTTGGAGAAGACACCAATCTCGGTTTTTCTATAATGAGTACCTTCATTGTTTGTTTTTTTCATTTATCTTAACTTTTCCCGCTTCACGGAGTATAGGGGAAGTTATGTATTCGGTCAGAAATTCGATGATGAGATTTCACCAGAATGTCACGATTTCCCATCTCCCCTAAAACCAAGAATTGAAGGTACAAAAAAAAATTCGTCAGTGAATCAGGAGGAGTGGACTTCCCCAGCGCGAACTAAACAACTAAGTTTCCGCTCTCCATTCGATTCCCTTGAACCTGAATCTGCAGGAAATTAATATATATGTCATCCTTGTTATAATTTTGGTATCAGGGGGTCCGAAAAAATTAAAATTCTCGTGAGAAGTCAAGAATTTCTGACAGATTACAACTTCTACACTTTTTCATTTATTTATTATGCATATTCACAATCCATAAGTAAACCATTATGGATAATAGGACAAAGTGAAATAATAAATGGCAGTATGTACCATAATAACTAAATACAAGAAGTAAAATAAAAAAAAAATAAAAAAAAAAAATGTCTCTGTAAACTCATAAAGAATATGTACAAAATATTATTAATATATAATAATACAAAAAAAAAGTAATAAATATAACAATACAAAAAGAAAAAGAAACAAATATAATGTAATAATAAAAAAAAATATATATAATAATATAAAGATACAAAATATAAATAGACATACCACAGCGATGAGACTAGCCTCATTCCTCCAACTTGTTGGAGGTAGAGGAGGCTATGATAGTCCGGGTGATCGCTCGAACCATCTCGCTCTGCCAGCCTGTGACCAGCAGTGGTGGCAGACCGAGAGGGACACTACTCCGGGACACTACTCCGTAAAGCTGGGATAGTAAATATTGCACGTTTCTGTGTGTGTGTTTGTGAACATGAAAACTCCCCATAAATGAATATATAAACATGAAATGTTATATGTTTATTCAGAACCCCATAAGTACGAGACATATTTACTGCTTAAGCGGCCAAAAGAGCAGGGGGGGAGTTGGAAAGAAGGGGCTTAACAACAAAAAGAAAAAAAGCGGACGAGGTGTTTACCCGGTTAGTAATGCAACTGGGGTTACAAGAACGCTAAATGTGACATAAATAAGTAATTAGATTTATCAGTCCAACATATTTTTTTTATTTAAACCACAACTAGTTTCAGCAACTTGCTATCTTCAGGTGGTGAATCTTTCTAGAGAAGAGGTCAAGGGACACGTTCGAGTATCATCAGCGTCCAGCTGGTCCCTGATACTCGAACGTGTCCCTTGACCTCTTCTCTAGAAAGATTCACCACCTGAAGATGGCAAATTTCCGAAACTAGTTGTGGTTTAAATAAAAAAATATGTTGGACTGATAAATCTAATTCTCCTTTAACAAGTTAGTCCACTACATCTGCCTACCACCTAGAAATATAACCTAAATGTGACATTTCATGAAAATGTGAGGAAGCATTGAAGAGCTAGCGGTAATTGCGAAACAAACAATTACTGCTAACCCCCCTCCCATCCACAAAGCCCCACAAGCTTATATCCTAAGTTACCCCATCCTTGAAATACCCTGAAAGTTTCATGAATATACGAGCTAGCAACCTTCCCATTTAAAATGTTAAGATCCCACTTGGTCTATGTTTGAAATGGGCTTATAAGGATGTTACATGTGAAAGTTGATATAAACCCCCTCAACTTTTACAGAACTTGCAATAATTTAGAGGGAGAGTGAAAAATTTGTTGGTCACGAAAAATTCGATGTGAGGAAGTATTTTGTTGTTGATTCACCTGTGATTTCTTTTTTCCTAAAGTTGACGGAAGAAGGCGCTGCAGCGTGCGTGGAGCTATCTGTAAGTTGTTGGATGGATCTGAGACCGATGTATGTTGGAAAACAGTCTTTACTGACCAACTTTGAGGATTATAGGAAAAGTGGGCGGGCCGAAAAATGACTTTTCTCAAATTTTGATATTGGGCGGTGCTCGAAAATCGTCATATAGTAGAAGAATGTAAACTATTTTCTAAAAATTTAAAATTCAGCTTCAGTCAGTACGATTAACTTTTAAAAAGGTGAATCACCGGACCTTGTACTTCCCCAGAACGAATTAATCTATTAACATTTCGCCCCCCGTTCAAAACCAGTTGACCGTTTGCGCTAATATTCAATAGTTGACTTACATAGGGGCTCCTAAATCCTTATATTCAATTTTGTATCGATAAATTCATTGCATTGGCAGTTATTAGAATTGAGCCCCCCCCCCTACCCTGAATCCTAAATTTCTCTTGTACATCTTACAGCTGGGGAAGTAAAAAAAAAAGCAAAAATTTTTGCATTTTTGGGTCATTTTTTGATTAAGGGCGAATGAAAAATGTTTTTATAGTAAATTTCGAACATGATCATGAACGTCCTGAGCACCTGCTTTTTGGATATCCAGGAGATATTGAAAAATGAAATTTTTTTCAGTTGGATAGTGACCAAGTTCCTTGATGATATGGTGAATTGTGTTGAAAAAATGTATGAAAAGTTAGCAGGAATACACATATATAATCTCGTGTTGATACATTCATTTATCGGAAATAATCGTGTTCACACACACAAAGACTTAAAATTGAGCAATAAAAAGAAGAAGAAGCTCGAATGAACGTACTCGTATACTGAGTACGAAGTATGAATCTGAACGAAAATCGTGTTGAGGTAATTGATGAAAATAGCTCATATGTTGATTTCTTTTGAAAATCCCCTGAAACTTGCAATGATGGTATTTGAGAGAACTACATATACGGACTGTGTTCTATTTGTTGGCTGAAATCCAAAGTTTCTTGTAGATACTGGTGAGGGGGGTACTAGGGGCATTTGTTAGCTTTCAACAGATAGTTTCCATTCGATTCTATACCATATTACAGCTTAGAGGCCATATCGCCTGTTGAATCGTTCACCACTCAATTTCAGCTCTGAATTTTTAATTTAATATTTAATATTATTGTAATTTTTATTCTTATTTTTTATCTATATAATAGCACTATTGGCTTATTTTCATTGGAAATTAACCTAAAGATGTTAATATAAAATTAAACTATTTTTTTTTGCGATGACAAAAAAAATGGGAAATTTGGAACAAGATTGTTTTATTCGTGAGTCTCAATGTTTTTATGGGGATAAAAATACTTTAAACTTTAAAATAACATAAATATAAGATTATAGGTTAGGTTAGGTTAGATTTTATGACTCATGCCCGGGCTTTAACTACGAGGTCATAACGCCTACTACCAGAGCGCTCTTTCGTCACTCTGGTGGACATGAGCCCGACTCTACTGTGGGAGTCCTAAATTTTGCCTACCCTAAATTTTTATTCACCTAGGGTAGGGGTCTTTAACGAGTACCTGACATCGTTCAGGCTCGGGACCATCGCTTAACGTCCCATCCGAAGGACGGTGGGCTTTTTTTTTACTTCGCAGATAAAATAAACTAAGGGCCTTGGTCGGGTTACGAACCCACGTTCTTGAGCAGAAGACAAGCACGCATACCACTGAGCTACCGGCGCCCTCACATAAGATTATATAAAAGGATAAAATAAAAGGTCTTAGATAATGCTGTAACTGGATACATGGACCATAGCTGGTTAGATGTCAATATGAAGCCAAGGTACCAGAACTTTCCAAGGGTCCTTTAGGGTACAAGCTTGAGTAAGGTCTTATTGTTTAACAATATTTTGTATAGGGGAAGTTATGTAATCAGCAAGAAATTCAATGTTCAGTTTTTATTGGAACTTAATCCTGACCCTTGGTTCCAAAAATGAAAAAAAAAAAAAAGTTTGTGTCTACGTACACGATAATTTCCATTCGACACGAAAATTTATATATGAACTCAGAAGCCCATAAGAGCGAAGTCAATTGATTGACAGCCAAGTCGGTCGAAAGGGAGGGGGATCAGGGGATCAATAACTGACAATGTTATGAATGTATCAAAAAAAAATTTATTATGAGGATTCAGAAGCCCCTATGTAAGTATATTGATTTTTAGCTCAAATGGTCGATTAGTTTGGGGGAGAGCGAAAACTTAATTGACTACTTCGTTCTGGGGAAGGACGTTGTCAATGATTCACCGAGCCCCCTCCTCTATCCCCTATTCTCTTCGGCGGATTTCGCGGACTATTAATAGGTTTCGTACTTATGGGGTTTTGAATTTAAATATAAAACTTTATGTCGATACTTCCAGGACATCGGCAGTTATTTTGGGGTTTTTGAGTTGACCCCCTCCTTTGATCCCGCTATTCACTTTGGCCGATTTGGATCAAAATCAATAAGTGTCGTTCTCGATGGGGTTCTGAATACAGATATAAAATATTGTGTTGATACCTTCAATCTATCGGGAGTTATCGTGATCACACAGACACACACACAAACATACATACAAAGGGGGTCGGAAAAGGTGAAATTCCGGTTAAAATTCAACATCGAATTTCATATTTTTCGTAAAACTGGGGAAGTAAACATCATTGTCTTAAAAAATTTCTCTGCAATATTTTTATATATGTTTGTATGTTTTTTCATAAATTCTCAATCTAAAATTTCAGTCTTACTTAATAATATTTTTTAAAAAAAATTGCCTCTGAATATAATCTGTTTAAAGAAAATTATGGGAAATATGAAGAAAAAAAAGTTCTCGTTAAAGTCTGTCAGGATCAGGATGGAGAAAAACACGTCATATTTTTCATCATAAAGAAAATACTTAATATTACAATTTTTCTTCACTCTAAATGTCATTAAAGTTACTTTATTTACAGTTGATTTAAGTTTCATTCGCTTTTTTTTAAGGGTGAAATTTCTTTACAAACTTTTAAAATCCTACCTTTGAATAATTATTGAAAAAACATTTTCCATTTTCATATACAAGAAAGAAAATCATTTTAGTGGGCGTAGAAAATTGGCTCGTCCTCGGGAGAAGACTATAGCACTGTCGTATACCGATGACAAACACTGAATTTCTGGCCGATTACCTAACTTCTTCTATACTCCGTACAACTTTCACATTTGTATATGTGGACACTATATTTTGTTTACGGGTTCAGGAGCCCAAAGAATGACAACTATAGACTTAGCTAAATCGAGCTATAAAAATACGTCGGTGAATCACCGGTAATATACTTCCCCACAACGAATTAATCAATTAACTTTTCGCTGTCCCTCCAAAATCTGTCGACTGTTTTCGCTAATATTCAACTAACTATGGATAGACTTTTTTCAGAGTGCCCCCCCCTCCCCCGCTGCCTATGCCACTTACTATTTGTAAGAAGTGATACAATAGTGAAACTATGGTCAGCCCTTCTTCGTGATAGGTCCAAGAGAATGAATCCTCCCCTCCGATATTTCTGTAATTTCCTGTTCGGTTTCCTTCCTTCTTCTTGGGCTTCCTATCTCGGTCGGTCCGATGTTTAATGCTCTGGAAGGTATCTTTCCTGTAAGACCGATTTATGAACGTAAATGGGAAAGTCTTCAGCTCAGTTTAACAATATTGGAGGATAGACGAGGAGAGAGGTTTGTAGTCTATGAAAATTATACACCGAACATTACACCATGGCTTTTATGATATTTCGCATTAACATTTTGTAGAATCAAATGTTTAAAAAATAATAGCCGATTGGAATATTATACCAAAGCAAGTGTCGTTTTGAGATTAAAAAATTGTTGCTTTTTACTTGGCAAAAAAGGAGGCGAAGTTTACACCCCGAAAGTGGTGCCATCTCTTATCTAAAAAACAAACTAAACTTAAAATATTCCGCTAATATCGTCAATATACCTCCTCCATATTCTAGATATTGTATTATAGATTTTTCCATCAAATGTTACGTTCTCTAGTAAAAGATAAGTCTAATGTTAATTTTGTTGATGTTTACACGATCGAGTTGTTAGGAAAATTTCCTCTGCGGGTTACGCAAACATTTTTCTACGAAAGTGGATGGAAAAAAGTAAAAGATAAACAAAATGTATGTACTTTATTGATGAAAATCATACATAATATAGGGGATGATCTTATGCTCACCAAGAAAATTTAATATTTTTCGGAATATTCTCATTGTTTGTAGATTTATTTTCTCCAAGTTTAACAACGGAAGAGGATATTATTATAATCCTGAAGGCGCGTTCGGGCATTGTGGAAAAGGAACTTATATTGGGGCGAACAACTGGGTTCTCGACAGCCAAAAGCGTCGAAGACCCGACAACAATGGACGGTCATTTTATTTTTTATTTTACCAATCCTGGAGGATTAAGTAAAATATAACAAAGTAACACAAACATTTCTTCAAATGAGTACTCTTTACTCATTACTACTTAGTAATTTATTTTATTTTTTAATTTTTTAATAGAGATACTAATTTGAAATCGTGAAAAACTACACAAATAAAACATAAAATATACCGTAAACCTTCATTAAAAATTTTTCAGTAGGCAAGAAATATTTCGAAATTTTAGATTTTCTTGAAACAATGAATTTTTGTTATATTGGTATGCCATTTTTTAAGTGTGATGCGTATCTCAAACTGCCCGTTTGAGGGGAGCATAACATTGCTCGCTGTCCCCAATCCTTGCAATAATAACTAGCTTTCATCTGCTTGTGTTAGATGTGGATTATTCGAGGTTAACGCACTCTTAAAAAAAAGCAAAATCCAAAATTTTCAAGTACCTACACATAAATAATATTACAATTTGAATTTAAAAAAAAATTTTTTTACATATTATTTGCTCAACTTTCCATTGGTAGTCCTGCCTGAAAGACAGAAAAACTTCTGTACACTAGCAAATGTGGGTCCTACCGGCTGTACGCTGCGTCCTGCTGAAAGGACGTTGTACGTTCTATCATTAAAGGTGTAACGACAGAGACTTGTGTGTATGGATTCAGGATGACACCGATTCTGCAATCTGCCAGTTGTAACGAATCGAGTAACTTAAAATTCAGCATTCAGAAGTCCCGAAGTAAGTCACCTATGAAATAATAATATATGTAATTAATAGTTTCCCTGTTAACATTACTAGTCATGATTATGATACCTGATGAGAAGTAGTCATGATTATTATACCTGATGAGAAGTACTCATGAATATAATACTAGCAAGATAGAAGAGTTTGGAATAACTAAATATTGTTCCTCTATTTTCGAAAAACGTGTAACTCATAATGAATTCAACTTCTTTAAAGCCCTTCCCCACTTTTTGAAAAAAATAGACACAATAAAAAAAAATGTAATTCCATGTTTGAGGAAACCAACCCTCCAATCTAAAACGGCATTTTTTCATATTATTCAAAAAGGAAAAAAAAATTGTCATCTTATAAAAGTCGTAAATTGTCGTCTATATAAAAGCTTACGTACTCTGCTTTCATTTTTATTTTTTGGTACTCCAACAATATCTTATAATTTCAATCGAAATTACTTTTCTTTAATTTTTGTGTTATTACAAATAATGTTATTACTTTATAATTAAATTCATATTGTTATTACTTAATTTTTATTTGTTGATTTATTTATTTATTCATACTTATATATTTATTTTTGTATATATTTCGCTCATTGTGACCTGAGGAAGAGACGCAATATTGTCCTGAAAAAAGATTTATCTTAAAGAAATATAAATATAAAATAATTAAAATTAATAGTTACTGTATGTATTCATATTAGGAACTTCATATTCATTTACCTTCCGTTATGTATTTTATTTATTTAATACAAATATTTATTATTCATCTTATATTTGTTTATATTCTAATATTTAATATCGGTTGATGAATATAATTTATAAGTTATTTTGATTTACATCAATGTTATGATTTAACATAAATAAACAGTATTATTATTGATTTTGCACCTAATCTAGATTGGTTTCAGAAAGAGTGAATAGTATTTGATAAATTCGCTCTGGGGAAGTATATTTCCGGTGATTCACCGATGCTTGCAGTTTGATGCCTAGGACTATATCTTACACCAAATTGAGACAGGTCCCACACTGGGCTGCCAGTATTTTCCCCTCAGGTCTCACTTTGTATTACCCTCATAAAAAAACGGGACATTTCCCTCACCCCCAAAGGGTAATATAATACCTTAGAATATATTCCCTGTTTCTTTTCTTCCATCCCCAGCTCTACTAAGTATAAAGGGAATTATCAGAAGTTCGATGTTGTGTTTTCATCGGAACTTGATGTTTTCCGACTAAATCAAGAAATTAAGAAAAACATGTCACGTCTGTGTGTGAGTGCGTGAAATGTACCCAGGACCCCATGAGAGTACACCCTATTGATTTTCTCCTAAATCGGTCAAAGGAAAAGTGGGGGGGGGGCGGATTAAGGGGAGGGCTTAAGTAAAAACCCCTAGCAACTGTCGATGTAATTAATGTTTCAACACGACATTTTATGCATTGAATCCAAAAACCCACTTACTGTTTTTCAGGCAAATCTAATATTGCTAGCTGAGGATGCATACCACCGGCCATAGTTTTCTGCTCTGTTCTCTCCACAGTTTTTGTCTCATAACTGGATTTACAGTCAGGAAGCGCAGAATCCAAGAGCTCATTCCATGTCAAACCAACCTGTGTGAACCAACCTCAATGATTTTCGGTGCTTAAGGTGTAAATAGTGAGAATAAAAAAAAAAATGTCGTCGGCAAATCAGTGGCAAGTACTTCCCCAGCACAAATATTCAACTAAGTATCCGCTCTCCCTCTGAAACAGATCAACCGCTTGGGCTGATTTCGCGGAAAATTGATAGGCGCCGTCCTTGTGGGGTCTGAATTTAAATTTACAATTTCAGATCACATTCATTAGATCGGTAGTTATTACAGTTTTTGAGTCCTCCTAATCCACCCTTTGCTTTGGTCGCTTTTTGAAAGTACACAATAATTCCCGATAGAATAACTTCGTCGATACGAAGCGAAGGCGAAATGAGTTCAGAGAAGGGGCGAATCAAATATATTAATAACTTCCGATTTAATGAATGCATAGACACAAAATTTAATATGAGGATTCAAAAACGTTTATGTAAATGAAATAGTAAGTTTTAGCCCAAACAGTCGTTTGGCTTTTGATGGAGTGCAAAAACATAATTTAATAATTCCTGATAGATGATATCTAACTTCTACTAAATACAGCTGGGAAGTAAGAGGATGCAAAGTGCAGGGAAATCTCAAAACCCCTTTGAAAATATTTATGAAGGGGTTAGAATTCCCTCCCCCACAGAGGTCAGTTGCGACACAACCCCCTTCCCCCTCTCCTAGTTTGAAAGTTTTGTTAAATTCTTAATCTGCATGTCTTAAGTCATGTTGTGCTTCAATAATCAGTTATAACAGGCAGAAGAAGCTTTTCAATATTTGTTCTACTTTTGTCCACGGAACCCTCTAATGTGTGAATTGTGATGGAATATATTTCCAAATTTTCGGGGCCATACACTCACCCCCCCCCCCCCCCCCCCCTGATCAAATCAATAGCAACTTGTTCTTTTGGCTTGTCGGTTTTTTATTGGCAAGGGGGAAAGTGGGGGTAGGGATGGATTCTGTTATCCAATTTCAATTTAGCGAGGCAGAAAGGACGGACAATATGGTAATCAAAGGCTATCCAGTGGTTGCCACTTCCTCAAGGGCATAGCCAGACATTTTGTTTGTGGGGAAACCCCCACCCCCATTTTTTAAACTTCCTGCAAAGTAAAATGGTGCAGTATAAACCGAGAGAAAAATTTGAAAGGCACATTTGGGTCACCTGTGGACGTTGATATTATTATAGTGTTAACTTGTAAGTATTTTAGTACTTAATATATTCAATATATGGACTTTAACTACGAGGTCATATCGCCTACTACCAGAGCGTTCTCTGGTGGACATGAGCCCGACTCACTGTGGGAGTTCTGAATCTTGCCTATCTAGGTTTATTCCCCTGGGGTAGAGAGAGATCTTTGATGAGTATCTGACATCGTACAGGCTCGGAACCATCGTCCCACTCGAAGGACGGCATGCTCAAGGTTTTTTTCATCCCTCAAATAAAAATCTTAAGGGCCTTGGCCATGTTCCGAAACCTCGATCTTGAGGTCAATAAGTAAGCTACCTCTGTCCTACCGGTGCAAAATAAAAACATAATGGAAATTATGTAAAAAAAAAAATAATTAAATAATAATTGAATCAATATTAAAATAAACAAATAATAAAATTACCACATTTCCTGTAGAAATTATAGCTGTTCTTCTACTAAATTTAGTGATAGAGCACTCTGGTAGTAGGCGATATGACCTCGTAGTTAAAGCCCGGGCATGAGTCGTAATAACTAACTAACTAATTCTACTAAATTTTAATTTCTACAGTAATATCCGAAAAGGGCCCTAAAAAAATATAGAAAGTTCAAAACGTACAATCTTGAAGAAAGTGCACGTATTTAAAAAAAAATTCAATTAACAAACGTTTCATTTGGATTTCTTCTAAATTTACTAAAGAGATGCCATATTGTTTTTCTACATTTTGGTTTTTATAATATATTTATAATTATAAGGAACTGTTATGATAGGAGGAGAGAGATCTAAAATTGCATACGTTTATGGATGGACCTATAAGGAGCTTAATTTAACTTTGATATCTGACCTAGTAACCTCTAACACAATATGACCTGTTCTTCACTTTCCAGCCTAGCCTGCAAAACGTCAATAACCTCTTCCTATTTAAGAGGCTTAAGAACAAATTCTGGTCCATTCATAAATTTCTTAAACGTTACTATGGTCCTGTGTCTAGGATCTGTCCTAGGTTGTGTATCGGCCTTCCAACGCTAGCCTTGTACGAATGCGTTTGGTCCGCATCACTTAACGAAAACATCGAACCGAATGTAACGGTACAACGTCGCACAGTGGGGCAAAACGCATAATTAGAGCGAAAATATTATAAAGTACAGCTCTCATATTTTACAAGCATCTATATGATAGAAAAATATTATAATTAAAGAGATGTGTCATTGGGGTAAAAAAACACTTGCTTGTACAATAGCAGTTTAATAATGAAAATATAATAAAATAATTTTAAAAATAATACGATGAATCATCCGATGAGTTGGTTGGTAACGACCAGTTGGGTTCTCTTAGCAGCCATAACACATCCGTCGGAAAATATTTTCTTCTAGAACGATACTTTCGCAATTCCGCACTTTTTATGAAATTATTCAATTTTCTTGGAAGAGTTTCCTCATAGATTTTGTTGGATAATCGTTTTTGAAGTTCAACCGCCATTTCCCGAACCGTTACGTTTCGTTTAAGACTCTTGATTTTCAACCATAGTGAAAACATGTAAGAGTTCTTCACTACATTAGAACTTCCTGTAAAAAGGGGGAAAAAATACTGTGGCTTATCAAGGAGAGCTAAGGTTCTGCTTATTTTACAACAAATAGAATACTAAATTACCAAGTGAAAAATGCTAAGTAGAAGGCATGCAATTGCCTGCAATTTTTTGGCCGGCTTTTAGAATGTAAAATTTCCAATAAACAACTTTATGCATTGAATTTAATTAATTTATGCACTATTTTGGCAAAATAAACAATATAGTTTATTCACTTAGCTTCTCCTGAATCAGACATATTAGCTAAGGTTTGAAAAATAAATGAACTCTACGTAACCAATATCAGAATGTAACTTATGTGAGAAGATAATGACGTGTCGTTCCTATGTTTACATGCTGGCTGCACTCTTATTGTATACAACTGAGACCCACCTCTTGGGTTTAATGTCTTCAACTAGTTTACTTCCAATACCAATTGTTCCCATCTTTCTAATGAGAGTTTCATAATTTGAATTTTTTCGTGCTGTTTGTGAATTGCCCCACTGTGCGTCGCTGAAAACAGAGGGCAACACTAATTATTTACAAGTGTGTATTCATTAACGTTAAGTTTGAAACTAGGCAGTTGGAAGGTTTTGAAGAAAGTCTGGTGAATCACAGACAATGAACCTCCCCAGCCATTGGCTTACTCCAATACATTCATTAAATCAACTGTAATAATTAAAAGAATGTAAAATAAAATAAAAATGAAAATAAGAATTGAAATAAAAATAATAAAATTATCACATTTCCTGTAAAAATTGCTGCTAGTCTTCTACTAAATTTTGTTTTCTACAGTAGTCTCCGAAAAGAGCCCTAATAAAATACCGAAAGTTCAAGACGTGCAATTTTGAAGAAAGTGCAAGTATTAAAAAAAAAAAAAAATGCAATTAATAATTATTTAATTTGGATTTCTTCTAAAGATAATAATGAGATGCCATGAAATTTTACTAAATTTGCAAAAATTATTCAATCTAATCCAAAGGTATTAATTGACGGGGTTAGAATGGAAATGGTCTAAGTGACATTTTTGAAAAAAAATTTCAAGTGCATAATCGGGTACAAAAATGATAGTTTTGTTCAGGAAAAATGTACATGTGAAATCCTAGCCAGTGCTGAGATCTAGTGGCAAATCACTTATACCATTTTGGTGACATGGAACAAGTAACTTAAACACATCAATAGTGACCTTGAAATTAAGATTTATATTCAATTTTATGGTTTGCTAACAGCAACTTTTCACCATAAAAGCAGAAGACAAAATATTTTCTGTTTCGATAAATTATAGATTTTTTAAATCAGTTAAGAACTTAATGCACAGTTTCTTCAAAGTTCAAATGTCACTTAGACCAGTTTGATTCTAACTCCGTCAATTATCTTCCTTGGTTCACAGGGAAATGAATAGCATAGAATAGAGAAGAATTATTGGGTTTATTTAATCATAACCTACATTATAAATTTAAAAAATAAGTTTGGAAAATAAAAATAGAAATTATTTACAAAAATTATACTACTACTAATTACTAAAACTACGTCAGTCTTTTTTCTGTGCGGTCATCAAAAGTGGGCATACGTATGTATAATTTAATTTAAGAAACAGTACCGTACCTTCTTTCTTTCTTTCCCTTCAATTCCAATTGTCTTTAAATTTTCCTTATTTCGCCATTCCTTCTAATATATACATATATATATATATACACTATAGTTATGAATCATTCTGTAACTCGACTGTTAACATTAGTGGACTGTTTTGGTTCACCTCTCTCATTTGACGCCTTAACCCTAAGACCACTCCCTCCTAAGTCTGTCTCTGTCTATTCAAACAGCTGATCTTCGGCAATTGTTTTGACTGTCCATTGTTCTCCTTTCAATTGTAATAAAAGCCAATATATGAGTCCCTTCACATTTATCACTCCATTAATATCTCGTTTTTATATTTGAAAAAAATAAATATTTCAGCCGTTATCAAAAAAGTGTAACACTTCCACGATTCCCTTTATTAAAAAAAATAATATATAATTTTGGAGTATTTTAATATTACAATGTGTGTAATAGATTACATCACACAACAGTTATTACGGTTTTTGAGTTGAGCCCCCTCCTCTGATCTCCACTTCCGTTATTCAACTAATTTCTGTGGTTCAACTAATTTATGTGGTTCAACTAATTTCTGTGGCCCAACTAATTTCTGTGGCTCGACAAATTTCTGTGGTCCTACTAATTTCTGTGGTCAAACTAATTTATGTGGCTCAACTAATTTCTGCGGCTCAACTAATTTCTGTGGTCCAACTAATTTATGTGGCTCAACTAATTTCTGTGGTCCAACTAATTTCTGTTGCCCAACAAATTTCTGTGGTCCAACTAATTTATGTGGCTCAACTAATTTCTGTGCCTCATCAAATTTCTGTGGCTCAACTAATTTCTTTGGTTCAATTAATTTCTGTGGTTCATTAAATTTCCTTCGGTCTACTAACTTCTGGGGCTGTACTAATTGTGGTTAATAATACATTTAAAAAATTATAAGTGGGAGAGTGAAGCTAACAATCTGAAGCTGGAGTGTTTGTTTACGTAAGTGAGCTACAGTCGTTATTTGTGTGCACTACAACCTATAGTCCCTCTTACTTTCTGCCGATTTGGCTGAAAATCAATGAGCGTTTTCATTTTAGGAATCAAGCAGTCGGAAAACATGGTATTACGGGGAAAACTCAACATCGAATTTCTGCCTGATTTCATAATTTCCCTCATGCAATGAATTGGTGGGGAAGTAGAAACACCTTTCAATCACGTAATGATAATGAAAGATTTTTAGATTCTCGAGGTTTTTGTCGTATTCGGCTTTAAAACATCCGGTTTGTATTAACTTCCTAATGAAAAAGTATACCATTATTTCATTACGTAACATTTTCTAAGTTTTTCGTCACACACTATCACAATGTTCCAACCCGCCCCACTTTCCAGGTGGGTATCTATCTACCCTATTTGTGTATCTATCTACCCTATTATGGGCATCCACATTCTTACCTTATTATGCCGTTATTGATCTTTGATATTGTGTTGAGTATTAAAATGGTCTTGAGGATAAAATCCTCTTCTTCTTACAAAGAAAATATACTCATACCCTCTGTCAAGATTCTTTGTACAATGTGATTGATAACAGTTCCATTAGTAGCAGGCCTGTAAATCACAGGTATACTCCATTCTCTATTCAGTTTACCGACACTCATACAATACATGAACAGATGTATTTATTACATATCTACAACTTATAAGTTGAGAAAAGCGGACATATTGTGGAAATGTATAATAAATATATAAAACAAAATTCCTTTTTTTAAAAATATTTTCTATTCCACGTGAAATTTATACATCCACTAACTGGTCTTGCATTACACCATCCTCAGGTTTAGTTATAAACAAAGATTAGATTAAATACTTTATAACTATCGCGACGCTACCTCGTGGTCAAGCACGATGAGAGGTTGGGAATGATAGGCAGGGCTTGTGCGAGACGATCTGAGTAGGAGAAAGGCTGCTCAGGAATCGGGATTGGATTAGTTGATTGACGATGGGAATATTGAGATCTCTCTGCACGATTTTATTCGTGATATAGAAATGAGCGTTGATAACTACCTTATGTCCAGGGAGAAGATTCTGTTACCACCACTCCATATCAAACTTGGACTTGTTAAACAATTCATGAAAGGTTTAGATAGCAACAGTGAGGCTCTGAACCTCATCAGACAAATGTTCCCCAACATAAGTGAAGCAAAAATAAAAGGTGAAATTTTCACCGGACCTTAGATTCGTGTTATGTTAAAGTCAAAAGAACTTGAACCAATGGAAATGACACCTATTAATTTTCAATCATATTGGCCAGAGGGAAAGGAAAGCGACAACATGAATTCCCCGATTACTGTCGATGTAATGAATGTAACGACACGAAATTTTATACTTCAATCCAAAACTCCATAAGGACGACATCTATCGATTTTCGGTGGAACTGAAGGATTTAGGAGTACCTTTTGATTTTCACTAAATCGGTATATTCGTTTCAGACGGAGAACAAAATACTTTTTCTATCAATTTTGGATTCAACTTCAAAATTATGGTAAAATCTTCCTATAGAATTTTTAAAACATCACATTCTAACCAATTACGTAACTTCCTGTATACTTGGTTTTAGCTGGGGAAGTATAAAGAAAGAAGTAAGTGATGGTGTAGCTGCTCTTAGAGGTGCTGTAACCCAATCTCGTTATCAGATAAGAGGCCTCTTGGGGGGATGTAACCCTGTTTCCCGCCTTCCCGCCGGAACTCACCCACTTCCCGCCACTTTACAACATTTCACATTACTCTTCAAAATTTCTTTATTTACTCATACTTTCTTCCTAAATAAAAACTACCGCAAACAAGGAGCCACACCAGAACCTTATAGAAGGAGGCGCGAGGGCAACTTGCCCCAAGCCCGGATTCCAGGGGGCCCCCTTTTTTGTGTGATATTACTACTACACAATAATGAAAAAAAATAAAATAAATTATAAAAAAAAATAAAAATACAATAAATGTGATGTGGCCATAACATTTCATACTGGCATTACTGGGTATAAAAAGCGGTGTGTTGACGTCAGCGGTTTTCTTCGTTTCAATGTGCAAAATAGACTAGTAACTAGTATTAATGTTTTAATGTATTAATGTATTTATTTTATTAATGTTTTTATGTATTAATGTTTTTATTTTATTTTTTTCAGAAATATAATGAATCGGTGCCACATCCTTATGCCACATCCTTGTGGCACCGATTCATTCAATAAATTTTCTTCTAGGTTTATTTTAGTTAGTACCATCTAGAATATATTTTTTATCATTATTTAAGGTTGACTATCATCGTATCTGGTAGAAACCTCTCTTCTGACTTTAGTCTATTGTTTTTTTTTTTTTTTTTTAGGTATATAATCTGTCAGAAATTCGAAGTTAAAGTTTCACTGGAATTACAAGTTATTCGAATCCTTGGTTCAAAAAAAGAAAAAAAAAAAAAACAATTTCCTCTTTTCAGGACTTATTGATTACTGAATTTGAGTCCAACCTCCGAGTTCCATGTAAGTTTCTGCTCTTCCTCTGAATTTTTTAAACCCTTATCACTCTGTTTTTGCTCGTATCCAGTTGCTGCTCTCCTTCTAAACCTTCGATCTCTCTATTTGTTGGACTCATACCTCCAGTTCCTCATCTTTTCAGGGTCCATCGATCCCTGAATTTGAGGCTACACATCGATTCATACGTAAGTTTCCCCTCTCCCTCTAAATTTTCTTATTATTTGGTGGACCGTCACCTTCTGTTTTTGCATTTTTCAAGGCTCTCACGGGTTCCACTCTTTTCATTGTTTTGATCCATGTTTTGATCCATGCTTGGACCTTGGTTCAGGTCTGGAATCGCTGATCCGACGCCAGGTTTTGAACCTTGGCCTCGTCCTCAAATTGGCCCAACTTCAGTAAGTCCTCTTCCTATACCTCTATTATTGCATGAATTTGACTAAAAATTGAATCAAACTTTGGAAATTGAATTTTAAAATTTACTAGAATTGAATTAAAATAAATAGTTAATATAAACAGAAAAAAAAAATAAATAAATAAAAAGAAAAAAATATCAAGAACGTGAGTTCGAAACCCGACCGAGGCACTTAGTTTATCTTATCTGGGAGGTAAGAGGGTTTAAGACAAATTATTGACAGATATATAATTATTTGCGTCACCGCCCCTTTCGCCCCTGCTGACGTCACGTATCTCTACATAACTACGCCTGTCCTTCGGATGGGACGTTAAGCGATGGCCCGAGCCTGTACGATGTCCGGTACTCGTTAAAGACCCCAGCCCTAGATGAATAAACATTTAGGGTAGGTAAAATTTAGGAATCCCACAGTAGAGTCGGGCTCATGTCCACTAGAGTGACGAAAGAGCGCTCTGGTAGTAGGCGATATGACCTCATAATTAAAGGCCTGGGCATGAGTCATAAAACCTAACCTAACCTAAAAAAATAATAATATGGTCTACTGTTATATTCTCTATTGCTATAGAATAATAACTCCAATAACTTTCATCATCGCTATTTTTACTAGAAGTTATTATTAGTTAGGTATTTTCTTACTTCATTTTACACAATTTTGTGTACTTGTCACCAACGACCAACTTTGGACGCAAGCAATGATCAATTGCAGAAAGTTAGTTGATTATTGACGTTGGAGAAGTACATTGCCTGATTCACCCACACTGTTTTTTTTTTTTTTTTCAGTAAAAATGAATAGATAGTGTTGGATATGGTTTGGCGACAGAAAGACGTAGAAGATCAAACTGAGAGTTTGTTCAATCGATAAATCGGAGTCAACTGTTTGCCATTGTACCCCATATCCTGTTACCATTTCCAGTTGGACCATTAACAGGGTTAAAAAGTCTTTGGGGAATAACTGGCTACGGACTAAGAAACTAAGTTTCTACTCTCGCTCTAAAACCGGTCGATGGAGTTGAATAACATTATTTATCTTACTCCAGGTTTTTTGAATCATCATATAAATTTCATTAGAGGGCGCCGGTAGCTCAGTGGTATGCGTGCTTGACTTCTGAGCTCAAGAACGTGGGTTCGTAACCCGACTGAGGCCCTTAGTTTATTTTATCTGGGAGGTAAAATAAACTTAAGCACGCCGTCCTTCGGATGGGACGTTAAGCGATGGTCCCGAGCCTGTACGATGTCAGACCCTAGGTGAATAAAAATTTAGGGTAGGCAAAATTTAGGACTCCCAGAGTAGAGTCGGAATCATGTCCACCAGAGTGACGAATGAGCGCTCTGGTAGTAGGCGATATGACCTCGTAGTTGAAGCCCGGGCATGAGTCATAAAACCTAACCTAACCTAAATTTCATTACACCGGCTGTGATGTATAAAAAATACACACATTCAAATTATTAATTTCATAAAAATTAATTATATTTATTTATATAAAGAAGCAACTAAATTGCTGAATGCATTTTGTTTTAGAAAACAACCCATGAATAAAAAACAAAACACATCAACTGTTTTGAATTAGTGTAGAGGAGTCGAAGAATGGTGAGGTCTGAGTTGAGATGGAGTGAGAGTTTAGGCTTAAGTTGTGATGAACTAAGTTGTTGTGAATTGATTGTGATTAATTGAAGTTGTAATTGAAATAGATGCACAAAAGAGGTACATTAATTTATTTATATGCCCTAAAATAACATAAATTTGAAGAATGGCCAGTATTTAGAAAGAAAAGAGACTAAAAATAAATGTAAAAAATTAGGTTGTAAGATTTCTTTTTGTAGATAATTTAATTTTTTTTTAATCTCTTAGTTAGTAATTTTATTTTGAGTAAATAAACCCAATTATTTGTTCTCGTAAATTCTTTTATATTCACTTTCCCTGTTGGCCCAATAAGATAATTTAAAAACCTTTGGATTAGATTTAATATTATTGAAGAAATGTAGAAAAACATATGGCATCTTTTTAGAAATCCAAATGAAAAGTTTGTTAATTTAATTTTTTTTTCAAATACGTGCACTTTCTTAAAAATTGCACGTCTTGAACTTTTGATATTTTTTTAGGGCCCTTTTCGAAAACCACTGTAGAAATCAAAATTTAGTAAAAGACCAGAGATATAATTTCTACAGGAAATGTGGTAATATTTAATTAATTATTATTTGTTTAATTATTGAATTATTAATTCTTATTTATATTTATTTATTTTTTAACAATAAATATTATTATCACACGGCAGTTATTAAAATTTCATTAAAGACAGTTATTTTGAGTTGAGCCTCCCCCCTCCCATCCTCTCTGATCCCTCCTTTCACAGGAGGCTGAAAATACTGTCCTCTATGTCTGTGTGTCCGTCTGTGAATTGGGATAACTACCAATGGAATGAATGTATCGACACGAAATGTTATTTCTATATCCAGAACTCCAGAAGGACGACACCTGGTGGTTCTACGTTCTGCTCTCCCTTCCAGGAAGAGAAGGACTTAATCTTATTGGGCTGGATTGGAGAAAGAAGTGCAGTGACTGATTAGATGTGATGTGTTGCATCCCTGCGGAGCTGACCAAGACACTTTATCTGCACTGGGACTCAGCAGAGCTTCTGACATTATAAATTTGAGGCTCAGAAAAAGATTGGAAAATAATTGGCCGGGGTTACTTGAAGTTGATGTTGTGCGATACCCGGACAATCAGCTTATTGTCTTCCCCATCCTCTTATCACTGGTTAATTCAAGACTCCCATTCCTTTTGAATAGGGAAATCCTCAAATAAATTTAATTTTGCCGGAGCTTCCAAACCATTGGACAAGCACATGATAGGGAAACGGAGAACAAAAATATAGAGGACCAAAATAATAATAATACTGAGAACAATGTAAAAGAATAATATATTATAAGAAAAGAAAATATATATATATATATATATATATATATATATATATATATATATATATATATATATATGTATATTCAATGACGCAAAAAAGAATAAATCTTGTTAATGAAAATAAAATTAAAAATTAACTAGAGTTTAAAAAGAAACTTTTATCAATATATGTTTTAAAAAAATCACTGAAAGTAATATAATAAAATATATAATCGACTATGGACTACCTACAACGAAAGTAGTTCCATAAGAAACAATGTTTGAATACCCCATATGTAATTAAAACTGAAAATATTAACGTGAGCTCACGATGAAAATAAAAATAAAATGATAAATATCTTTAAGTTGACAAAAACAGTGTGGTGAAAATAGTGAAATTGAAATACAAACAAAAATGATGATCTTTGAAGGATGATGGAACCCGAAGAACGGTGAGATCGGAAGAACGAAGCTCATCGGACGAACGAAGACAAAGCAGAACGGGGATACTAGCAAATAGCAAGTCCAAATAGAAGTTCAAGAGTAACAAAAAAAGGAAGGAGGGCCGTAATAAAATAGGGCAATAAATAAAAACTTAAAATAGGTCCACTCAAGGGCAAGTATAGCAGGGGACTGACTGACGGCCTGAGTATCAGACTCAGAGAGGGATTAGCCGTGTGTTTACATTACGAACGTTGTTGACTAAACTATCACCTCACACCCCTCCCTCCTCAACTTGCTACCTGTCGCCTCTTTCGCATCTCGAAAATGTTGTTAAAATAACAATTAAGGAAATAGTAAATAACGAATGACAAGGAAGATGCATGAATGCAGCGCTCTGAAAGAGATACATTTCTCATTATTACCTCCCTTACTATACCAAGTATAGGGAAAGTTACGTAATCGGTCAAAAAATCGATGCTATGTTCTGAACGGAATTTCATGTTTTCCGACCTCTAGACTCCAAATATGAAAATAGGTATACATGTCTGTCTGTCTGCGAATCCCGATAGAATAATGATAATAATAATAATACAAAGACAGTAAATATGGAGTGGGGATGTATTGAATATCAATATACTATGGAAGTTAAATACATTATTCCTTAACAATTAATGATCTTTGTTTCAGAGCGCTGATTAGATAATGAAAAATGTTTGAGATATCATTCTTATTCTTATTATTATTATTATTATTATTATTAATAGTAATAAGAACTCCCGATAGAATAAATGTATCGACACGAAATTTTATTTTTAGAGAATAGGGGATTAAGGGAAGTCTTAACATAAAAGTTTGAATAACTGCCGATAGAATGAATGTATCTACACAATATTTTATATATGTGACCAAAACCCTATAAGGGCAACACATATCGATTTCAGCCAAATCGGTCAAAGGGGAAGAGGGTGATTAGAGGGAAGGCTTGACTCAAAAACTGTAATAACTGCCATTGTAATGAATGTATCGACATAAAATTTCATATGTAAATTCAAAACACTATAAAGACGACACCTCAATTTTGTGCGGAATCGGAAGAAGGGGAGGGGGGTACTGAGGGGGGTCAACTTATTAATCCCAATAACTGCCGATGTACCTACATGAAATTTCATGTTTAAAGTCAAAACCCAACGAGGACATAACATGTCAAATTTCAGGGATATCGGCCGAGTGAAGGGAGGGTTCAGGGGAGGGGGCTCAATTCAATAATTCTAATAACTGCCGATGTAATGAATTTATCAACACACAATTTAGTATGTGGATTTAGGAGCCTTACCTATGTAAGTCAACTGTTGAATATTGCCGCTGGTTTTGGAGAGGGAACAATAAGTTAAATGAATAATTCGTTCTGGGGAAGTGCATTGCCGGTGATTCACCGGCCTTTTAATTGAGTTTTCAATACAGACATTAGAGTTAGAAGGATTGTACATAATACGTAGGTATAAGAAGAGAAAGATGGGAGGACATTTAAACATTTTAGTGTAGCAGATAATAATGAGGGTCTGTGAAAATATGGAAACATGTTGGGAATATGGTAGCTCTGAGGGTAACAAAACAATGAAATTGTAAACGGTAAAACGAAATAGGTCACAAAAATATAATGATGGAGTAAAAGAACCTAAGGGGGACAAATACTGAGGTAAATGGGACAAATACTGAGGTAAGGGGGACAAATACTGAGGTAAGTGGGACAGTTCTAACAGAGATGATTATAATAGAAATGAATTGCCAGCTTTATACTTCCCCTGCGCTAATTACTCAATTACGTTTCCGCTCTCCCTCCAAAGCCATTCAACCATTTGCGCTATAACTCAATATTTGACTAATATAGTGGCTTCTGAATCCTAAAGAATCCTCATACTAAATTTAATGTCGGCAGTTATGGAGATTTTTGAGTTGAGCCCCCCTCTGATCCCCTCTCTCATTGTAATGAATGTATTGACAAGGAATTTTATATGTACGTTCAAAGGCCTAAAAAGATTATAGGTACCTATTAAGTTTCAGCTAAAGGGGAGGGGGAGGGATTAGAAGGAGGGCTCAACTAAAAAAACTCAATAACTGCTATTATAACAGTTACAATAGCAGTTATTGAGTTTTTTTAAATTTCATATCGATACATCCATTAGTTACTAATGGATGTATCGATATGAAATTTTATATTTGAATTGAAAACACCGTAAAGATGGCACCTATTAATTGAATTGATTATTTTTGAAAGGACACATGTCCCTTCAACAAAACTTTTCAGTAGAAGCGTGATAACAGCGAAATGTGATTTTTCATCACTTGACTAAAAAACGTCACCTTTTTTAGGCTTCAAGGTAAAAAGTGTAATTTATAAATTAATATTATAGGTATATGTTTTATTGACATTAGTAACATTAAATTAAATTAACATTAAGGACAAATGCTCTTTCAAAAATAAACCTAGTAAAATATAATGTTTTCACCTAATGGTGGACCTCTGTTCTCTCGGACGTAGTGGTTGGCCATGAAAGAATACCTTTATAAAAGTCTTGGTGTTCCAGGGGATATACTTGATAACTTTCCTTATGTTCTCTATTTTTTAAAGTTGATTGGGTTGACAGAATCGCAGAATGTTTATTAGTTGGAAGAGTAACTAGCTTATTTGTTTTTAGTAACTTAAACGTATGTTTACTAATGCCATCAATATGATAACGAATCTATCGACACAAAATTTAGTGTGAAGATTCATAAGCCACTATGTAAGTGAAATATTGAGTTACAGTCCAAACCGTCGATTGGCCAAGGAGGGAGAGCTAAAACTTATAGCTGGGGAAGTACCCTACATGTGATTCACCGACGACTTTTTTTTTATAACAAGATGAGAAAGTTTTCCGACTGTATAAGGAAAAAAAAAAATGTAGGGAGGCGGAACAGATCCATGGAGTGGGAAGTTTGCCAAATTTGGTGGAAGTATGAAAGGCGGTCAATAACTTCATGGTGACCTCATGAGGGGTGCGGAGCGACTTATTTGAAATTTTGTGTGAGGGCGATGTAGCCCAATGCTTCGAAGTTCTATTCTTATAGTCCAATTTTCATTGGGAGGCCATTTCAATGATTGACAGACTTATATCTTAAAACGGAAAATCCTCTCTCTGCTTCAATTAGACTTAAACATGGGAAGTCAAAAATATTTTGGAATTGTTAATATAATGCTATAATATAATATCTCCAAAAATAGATTATATTGATACGAAAAATATATTAATATTGTGATGGCTGTTAACTCACTTAGATAGTCGCTGTTCTCGGGAGCCATTTATGTGACGGTCATTACTTCATTTATGTAATTTTCCATCAACATTTAACTTTAGTTCCTTTATGGAACGATAACTATGCAACTATTCTCATTCTGCTAACTTACTATAAGATCAATACTAAAATTGTAAGAAATAGAATTTTATCTGGTTTCAAAATAAATAATAAAGAGATATAAGAAGTTACATTTTATAACATATTTGTTTATTTAAAAATTCTTTTTTTATTTTTTTAAATTTTAATTTAGTAGGGTTAGTAAATTGATTTACACATTAAAAAAAATAAATAAAAATGTAGACTTGCATGCCGAATATTCTCATCATGTGGTCCTGTGACTGGATTGCGTCCCAATTGATGGTGTGGACTGGATAGGCGTCTCCAATGGCTCCTTATTGTCTCCGCCCACGCTCCAATTTCATTCCTCCACCTCTCATCATCATATTTTTTCTTACTTATAGACACAACATCACCCTGTTCTCCACTCTGTCCTCATATAAAACAAACTCAACTTTCCACATTCATTTCTCAACATCACATGCCCATATGGCCTCTAAATTCTCACTCTGACATCGACTCTCCACTCTAACTTCTACAACACGACTCTTGCAACTGGGAACATAGCCCCTGCCATCTGTTTTTTTAAATCCAATCTCTCATTGGTTCATAATTGAAATTATGCCTTATTTTAATAATGATTTTTTTTTACAAAATACTTATTCCATATCATTACAACAATATTTTTTTATAGTTAAAATAACCAAACAATTAAATTTCATACATGACATTATATTTCTTATATATGATATACTAACGATTTTTATAACCTTTGTATAACTTCACTTATCTTTGAGATGGGCGTGGCTACTTTGATCATCGTACCCTGACAACACACCCTCTCTCTCTTCAAAACTTATGTCTGGTTATATAGACCATTACAATATCGATATTGCACAAGAAACCCAACTTTTGAGATGGTTATGTGTGTCTTTAGTGGATTATATGGCGTTGGCCGGCGAGAGCGCAAAGCTGATTTTTATTATAAGGGGAGAGCGCAATGATTTTATACATCAGGTATAGCGGAGCCTATAGCAGGTGTACGCATGGTATACGACGAGAGCGCAATCTGTAGTCCCCATATAGGATTATGAGCGGCGCATGCGGGAAGACGCTTAGGCGAATGAATAATGAGTGAAAAGTCAATCAAACGGACTATTTATACACCTGCGCCCTTCATTAACCCCACCCTTGGACTCTCAACCAATCACAGTACTTCAAACAAAAACACGCGTAGGTGACATCACTGTAACTAGACTCAATCTTCAGCAAACACAGAGTTTGAAATTAATTAATTATTTATTGCATAACTATTATAAAAAATAAAATTGAAAAAATATTATAAAATACAATAATAACGTTCAAAGGTATTCGCCATAATAAATAATAAAAAAACCCATGGAAATAATGATCAAAATATTGCGAGAAATAATAATAAAGTTGAAATATAAAGAATAAAGATATGATGATAAGAAAGAGAAACAAAAAAATAAATAAAAAAATAAAATTTTAATAAATTGATAATATAAAATTAATATCAAACATCTTTGAAAAGTTTTAATGGAACGGAAATGTTTTTTATTTTTTGTCTTCGATTTTCTCTTTACTTGGCCTCCTTTATCAAGACCAGGCATGATTTTTATACATCATGGCATAATATTGATGCAACAAGCTTTAGTGTCTTCACGCATGCGCCGCTCGGCCGCCGCTCATAATCTTATATGGGGACTACACATTGCGCTCTCGTCGTATACCAAGCGTATACCTGCTATAGGCTCCGCTATATGAAACCATTGCGCTCTCGACGTATAAAAATGGAATTAATTTTCATTATCTGCGCTCTGGCCGTAGATGACCGATTATACTTGAAGAAGAAACATCCTTTGTAAATTCAAAATCTCCCAAGGACGACAGCTATAAATTTTCCGGGGGGGGGGGGGGGCAGGGGGGGGAGCTCAACTCAAATACCCCAAGAAGTGCAGATGTAATGAATGTTTCATCAAATTTTATATTTTAATACGGACGCCATCTATTAATTTCACGCGAAATCGGCCGAGATGTAGGGAAGGGTCGACTCAAATAACTACCAATGGAATGAATGTATCGACACAACATTTAGTATGAGGACTCAGAAACCCCTCTGTAAGTTAACTAAAGATTTTTAGCCCAAACGGTCGACTGGTTTTGGAGGGAGAGTGAAAACATTTATTAATTGTTGTGGGGAAGTACATTTCGGCGATTCTTGGAATGAGAATAGAAAATATGAAGTTCCGATGAAAACTGAACATCGAATTTCTGACCGATTACGTAGCCATCCACTGGAACTGTATCTACCTTGTTAGCATCGTCACTAAGCTGTGTCTTGTAGAAGGGAAAACTTGCCATGTAGCCTATCTTTTTTGTCATAACCCTCTGGTTCTCTAATACGAAAAAAGTAATACCTAAAATAATAATTCTTCACCAGCACAAATCTATAAATCTGATATAACAAAATCTATAGAATAATACTAAATTTTGTGTCGATCCCATCTTTCCCTTTAACAAGATTTACGGAAAATTGATTGGTGCCGTCTTTATGGTGTTTTGAATATTCACATGAAATTTTGTGTCGATACATTCATTCTACCGGGAATTATGTTCACAGACACACATACACATAGATATAACTTCCCCTAGCGGGTGTTCGAGTATCCTCGCCTGTGGTACTAAATCCAGTGCGTCCTGTTGATGCGCACCTTTTGCCCCAGTTTTTCTCCATTTACATTGACTCCATCAGCCACATTTCCCCCAGTCAAATAGCCTATTTCAGCTGGGGCTATAAAAACCGGGATATATATATTTTTTTTATGTCTCCCTTCCCAAGGGAGGGATGGCCCGAACTACAAAGCAAGGATCCTCGCCGCTGGGTGGTTCTCCTCCTTCATCCGGTGGTAAACCTAACTCTAATGCTCTCCTTATCACTTTTTTTTTCAACATTATTACTTAAGTCTTCCGGATAAGTTATCATAAACGGGATGGTCGTTGTGAATACCATAGCTTAGCAACGTGATAATAAAGCTCTCGGCGGAGCGGGACTTAACTTAAAAGGACACATTTACCCCCTCAATACCTATATTTCTCTCTAGTCCATTGAAAATGTTGCTTTGTTGTCTTATCTGTTGAAAAACTAAACTGAAGGCTCCGGTAGCTGAGTGGTATGCTTGCTTACTGAGCTCAAAATCGCGAGGCCCTTAGTTTATTTTATTTGGGAAGTAAAATAATCTTAAACACGCCGTCCTTCGGATGGGACGTTAAGCGATAGTCCCGAGCCTGTATGTTGTCAGGTGCTCGTTAAAGACCCCTACCTCAGGTGATTAAAAATTTAGGATTTGAAAATTTAGGACTTCCACAGTAGAGTCGGGCTCATGTCCACTAGGATGACGAAAGAGCGCTCTGGTAGTAGGCGATATGAGCTTGTAGTTAAAGCCCGGGCATGAGTCATAATAACTAACTAGTACCAAAAGGTATTTTTACAGGTTCTTTATGAATCACCGGCAATGTACTTCCCCAGAACAAATTGATCAATTAACTTTTCGCTCTCCGTACAAAACCAGTCGACCGTTAGTTCGGACGTGAATAGCTCAACTTGGGAGAGGTCGAGTAAAATCAGAGTTGAGGATCCTAATACCTCAGGGCCCGGACTTAAATCTCAAAACCCCACCTCAAATATTCATTCATAATTATTTCCTCCCTAACCACCTCCAAAAAAATGTTTAAAAAGGTCCTTTATTATTTTTTTGTATAAGGAGTTCTTTGACATTGAAGATGAACAGGCCCAGTGAATACAGGGAAGGGGGCCTATAGAGAGGCTAAGTCCCTGAGGCGCGTGTGAGGGGCGGTTTTGTACGACGCTATCGCTACTCATACAGCCGTACTTACCGGGGGGGGGGGACTTCTCCGCTTCCTAAATGGAATATTAAAGAAAATAAATAATACATTTGCTAGGTTCGGTTCGAACCTTGTTCAACTCTAGATTGACAGCGGGAGTCTTTAGTCGCTCGAGACACATGGTCTGTGAACACGAGAGCTTTCGATAGAACGAACATATCCTTTATATGCGTATACAGAACACCCGATAGCTATTAATTTTTAGCTAAATCGTCCAAAGGAGAGATGAATATTATGGAGCGGGGGTTTACCTTAAAAAAATGGGGTAAATGCGATTTATCAACCTAAAATTTATATATGCTGATGCATAACTCTATAAAGAGAAGCCCTGTTTTCCAAAGGAGTTGGCTATAGGGAAGGGGCGATTAGATGAGGGGGCTTAACTCAAGTATTGATTCCTAATCAAATCGGAAGATTGATTTCAGAACGAAAACGTGGTTGTTACTTACTTCGTTTGTGTAGAGTAAGACTTTCTGTGTCGAATTGGTAGAAGAGGAACAAGAATTGATAAAGACTGAAAACTTAGTTGATGACAAATGATTTGAGTTGGAGATGTACATTGCCGGTGAATCACCGGTGACGTTTACCCAACTATACGAAGTATAGGCGAAGTAATATAATCTGTCTGTGTGTGTCTGTGAACACCATAACTCACGGTAGAATGAATTTTATCGACACGATATTTCATCTGTATTTCGATAACTCTCTAAGCACGACACCTATTGATTTTCAGCCAAATCGTCCAAAAAGAAGATAACTCAAACGACCTATCGGGCTGTGGAGAGAGAAGTAAAAAAGTATTTGATTGGGGAAGTAAATTGATGATTCCGTTTTTTTGTTCCTCTCTTGTTTTTCTTTTGTTCTTAAAATCCATCTCCGAAATCTGTGGCCCCAATCAATAAGTTCGATAAGGTCTGTTTGATTATATTCCAATTCGGATCACGTCCGGAGAACTGGAAAAGACTTATCAGGAAGATTCCTCATATTTACAATAGGAAAACGAAAAGAGAAAATTGTTAACTGAAGAGACGAATGAGAGTGAAGACAGACAGACGGTAGTGATAAATGAACCAGGTTCATGAAGCAGCAGACTTGGAGAAGCCACAATGCCCTCTAACTGAAGACTGCTCGCTCCTCAACCTCCTCAAAACCAATTAGGATTAGGGCAGAGGCTTAACTCAAAAACTCCATGAGCTGCCCTTTCAATGAATAAACCGACATGAAATTTAAATTTAAATTCAAAATCCAATAAGGTCCCTATTATTTTTCCGTGAAATCGGCCGAAGTGCAAGGGGGTGTCAGAGGAGGGGGACTCGAGTATAAAAACCCTAATAATCGCCGATGTATCGACACTAAATTATGAGGGTTCAGACGCACTGATATAAGACAATTATTGATTTTTATCTCAAATTTGATTGGTTTTGGAGGGACAACATAATATATTAATGCTGTGGAAGTTGAGTAGCAGTGATTCACCGACCACGGCTTCACCCAAACTCTCTAATAACTGCCCATAGAATGAATGAATGAACATAAAATGTTATATGTGTGACGAGAACCCCACAAGGACAACACCTATAGATTTTCAGTCAAATCGGCCATAGGGGAAGAGGGGGGGGGGAGGTAGGAGAGAGCTTCACTTCAAAAACTTTAAAAGTTTACAACTGTTGTAATGAATGTATCAAAATGTGAAGGGACTCTTCACTTTTCATTAGGTTAGTTTTAGTAATTCTATAATTATTATATATTTTTTTATTTATATTATTAGTTTAAATTCATTGTGTGTTTCGGCATATAATTTAAATTTCAACATTTACTACATTCTTTATTTTGGATTGGAGCCGGACCAGCCAAAAGACTCCTCCCCACTAATCCTACTCCCTCAATATTTGCCAAAGTAGGCTGTACCTAAGCTTTCAGTACCCTGCCAGGAGCCACCAGACTGCACGTACTTTTATATATCACCACATCGTCCCATCACATCTATCATCTAGCAGCCCCCCTCCCCCCCCCCCCTCCCCATATAAAATATTTTATATCATTTTCAACTTAATCAGTCTTATCATTACAGTCTTACCCCTTCTTCAATCCTCCAACATTTTGGAGTGGTCCTCCAGAACCACCAGAGGGGTTATAGCCAGTTAGTTGGAAACTCTTTTTGGGTACCATTACCGGTCTATACATTGTGACTAGGGAGTGTCACCACTGGGTGATTACTCCCCTCATGACATTTTGACATTGCCATCATCTCTTTATTAGCACATTTGCTTGTTGTATTTATTTGTATACAGTTGTAAATAGCTATCTGAAAATAATTTAAAAAAAAAGGAACTATTTTTTTTATCTATATACCTATTTATCTTAGTATATTTATTATGTATATAACTTTGAATAGATTTAATTACTTTATATTATTTTTAGATCAAATAAAAATGATATTAGATAATTTAGTCATTTGGATATTTTGTATACGTTATCAAGTATTATTTTGTTTTTAAGAAATATGGCCGACCTAGCTTGGGGACGCTATCTACTGTATTGTTTGAAGGAGTTTGATGTTTGTATGAGGTGATAGAATTAAAGTGAGTTGAGAAAATTGTAAGTTTGGTTTTATTTCATTTGGACATGGGCCCGACTCTACTGTTGGAGACCTAAATTTTGCCTACTCTAAATTTGTATTCACTTAGGGCAGGGGTCTTTAACGAGTACGTGACATCGTATAAGCTCGGGACCATCGCTTAACGTCCCATCCGAAGGACGGCGTGCTTAAGTTTATTTTACGTCCTAGATTTTTATATAAGCTAAGGGCCTCAGTAGTAAACTCACATTAACTTGTGTCTTTTATTTTTGCCTTTAATAAATCTACTGTATGTTTATAAACATTGATTGGGCTAGATATTTGATCCTTTGATGTGTTTGCAGGTAAGATGAATATTAGGCAGTGTCTCAACTGGGTGATTTCTCCCCTCACGACATTCTCACAATGCTTTTGTAAATATTATTTACAACTTCTAAGTTGAGGAACGCGGACATATTGTGGAAACTTGTAATAAATAAATAAAACAAACTTATTTTTTGAAATATTGTCTATTCCACTAAAGATATATATACATATATAACTACCGGTTTCGGCTTTATACCATCGTCAGTTCATAACTAGACCTGACGATGGTATAAAGCCGAAACCGGTAGTGATATATGTATATATATCTTTAGTGGAATAGACAATATTTCAAAAAATAAGTTTGTTTTATTTAAATATTATTTATACAGTTGTGAATACCTTCTTGTAAATAAACAAAAAAAAATATCAACGATATATGTTCGATACGCAGCAACTTTAAATTGTTATATTCATTGTGAATATTCCTTCCATTGGATTCTTAAATTACTATTTTATTGTCTCCAACAATGGACAAAAGAGAAATAACAAGAAATTTTATTGTTAAGAAGGAACACAGTTGGTACAAATTGTTTTAAAGCACTAAAAAATTTAATTTTACAAAATTCAGATGTAGTTGCATAATTCTCCAACAAATGTGCATTTAGCCATTACAGGACTTCCTTCCCCCTTCTCAAATTCATTTTTACTGGGCATATGAAAGTAATGCTTTAGCGTCAGCCGTTTTATTTGTTTCGTTGTACAGCGTAATTCTAAGAGTGACATTCTCATAAACACCAGTATGAAATTAGTTTGAGAGGAGAGAGAGAGAGAGGGAGAGAGTGATCTGTAAAGGCGTGGTTGGTATAAGAGAGTCCTGTAATGACCTCATCCCATATCATTTTTCAATAAAAAACACCATGGTTTGCGGGTTCGAATCCCGTCCGGGAGTGTTTTATTTCGTAGATAGAATCCCTCTCAGGGCCATGGATGTCGTAAATAACTTAGATAACACAGTGACCTGGCTAATACGCATCGTACATAGGGCCAAAAAAAAAAAATAATAAAAAAATAAAATTAAAAAAAAAAAACTAGCATTAATACAACTTGTTTTTGTAATTCGTTGCTACGCGACACAATTTGAACATTAGTTTGAAATATTTCCTCCCAGAGGGCGCCGGTAGCTCAGTGGTATGCGTGCTTGTCTTCTGACCTCAAGATCATAGGTTCGAAACCCACTCAAGGCCCTTAGTTTATATTATCTGGGAGGTAAAATAAACTTAAGCACGCCGTCCTTTGGATGGGACGTTAAGCGATGGTCCCGAGCCTGTACGATGTCAGGGACTCGTTAAACACCCTATGAATAAAAATTTAGGGTAGGCAAATTTAGGACTCCCACAGTAGAGTCGGGCTCATGTCCACCAAAATGACGAAAGAGCGCTCTGGTAGTGAGCGATATGACCTCGTAGTTAAAGCCCGGGAATGAGTTATAAAACCTAGCCTAACCTTGAAATATTTCCTATGTCAATTTATTTTACAATCTGTGAGGGGCTATAACCTTCGTCATATTGATCCTATGTGATATCTGGGGACATATCAGCGGTTGGGAAGTTTATAAGGAACATCTGTTGTGGGAAGCTATTTTCCGATAGGACTAACAATTTCCGGACAAATCAGAGAAACGTCTGAAAACATGAGTTTCAAAAGGATCTTAGGACGGATCTCGAAAACTGGATGACCTGCGACAATGCATATTTCATATGAAGATATGTGATTCGATATTTGGTTTTTCACCGGATTTTCCAACCCCCTCATTCCTTGTCTGTCTATGTGTAATTGAACAAGATATCTCTTGTTGTGGGAACGATATTTCATATGACACCCCAGAACTCGGTAATGACGACACCTGTCAATTCGTAACGTATATAACACTCAATAAATCTGAGTTAGTTATTGTGACATATGTCCGGGCTTTAACTATGAGGTCTTATCGCCTACTACCCGGGCGCTACCAGCCCGACTCTTCTGAGGGAGTCCCTATAGATTTATTCACGTAGAGGAGTGTTAGACGAGTACCTGCCATCGCACAGGCTCGGGACCATCTCTTTGGTATGACCGAAATTTAGAATGAGGATTCAGAAGCACCTATGTAAGTCAACTATTGATTATAATAATAATAATATTATAATAATTATTATTAGCCCAAACGGTCGACTGATTTTGGAGGGAGAGCGAAAAGTTAATTGAACGGATTTTTTGTTGTTTAATTAATTTATTATATCTATTTAATGCTTATATACAATATTTTATGTACCTATTTTAGCAACTACAATTGTATGCCTGTTTTACTTTATCAAATGAAGGTTTTTTTTGTAGACTGTATGACGATGAGGGCGACCTCGAAAGCCAGCTAGTATAAAATAATAAAATCTGTGAGAGAACAGACTATATTTGTATTCTGCAATATCTGAAATTGTTTACCTTCAAAATTGAAAACTTCCCCGAATCATGATTAATTGACAGCAATAAAAAAATTTGTCAATATCAGGCTCAGCAATAGACGCTGCTTGCAAGCCTAAGCATAATTTTGAATATCTGTTTAGATGGGAAGCAAGAATATGAAGCAGATAAATTGTTTACCTTCAAAATTGAAAACTTCCCCATATCATGACCAATTGACAGCAAAAAAAAAGTTTGTCAATATCAGGCTCAGCAGTAGACGCTGCTTGCAAGTCTAAGCACAATTTTGAATATCTGTATAGATGCGAAGCAAGAATATGAAGCAGATAAATTTTGGGTCTATGCAATAACTGTCAGGATTTCCTAATTTAAGTAAGCCTGGACTCCAATTAACATTCAAGTAATAGCCGGTGCCTTTGTAATATATTTAATTTATACATAGTCAATTTCAAATAAATATTGATTAAAATAAATAATAAAATATGTATTTCTTTTTGTTATAGGACGCATTCGATAAAACTTCTGAGTCGATATTCATGGCTCAAACATAATCGAACATCAAAGTAAGTAACAATTTTAATTAAAATAAAGAATGTTATATCCTACTAATTGAAATTATCTATAATTTGTAGCTGATTCAGGTTTTGAAGATTTCCAGATCTATTCCAGGATATGTGGGTTATTACTTTCTTATACATTGTTATAAGTTTTATAGATGTTCGAAAATTCGAGTTCAAGTTTTCAATGGATTTTCACGTTTCAAGGGGTCCCTGAATAAGTTTTGACCATTTTCATCGTAACGTGCGTCTGTGTATATGTGACTGTGAGCGCTTTATCGTAGATAAAATTGTAGCTATGTACCTGACATTTGGAATGAAGAACATTCGCTATGTTAGCTTTGACTAGATTTTGGGCAATATCGAAGGAAAATTGAGACCACTTTATTACGGGACCACAGTACATTTTGCAAGATACCACTTATATTTATTACCTAATAAAAAATATTTTTAAATAAAAGTTGAGGAGAGTTGATGGGCCTCTGCCAGGTTTCGAACCCGGTACCTTGAGCTCAGTAAGCAAGAAGCTACCTGCGTTTCTATTATTGGTGTTTTTTAAAATTAAAACTGATAAAAAAAAAAAATAAATTAAAAAAATATATGTAAAATATAATATATTACGTAACATATTATGTATTCTTGTATTTACCATGTTTGCACAGATCACTCTCCCTTCCACTCCGCTCCCTCAAAATCATTTTTGGGTATAAGAAAGTCTGTCAGAATTGCTCTCTACAATGGAACCAAGAAACTCTACAATGGAACCAAGTAAACCGGTGTCGCTAATACATTACATTCATATACTCCGATATGACAGTATGAAATGAATTTGAGAAGGGGGGGGGGGAGGGTGATTTGTACAAAAGTGGTTGGTATAAGACATTCCTGTACTTCACATCATGTACATTTTGTTTACATTTGTCGAATGATTGATGTCGACATCCTTACGAATATGACATCAACATCGAATTTCTGTCCGTTTGTCCTCCTATGCTTTGTACAGCGGGGGAAGTTCGAATCCTAGAATATAATTAACTCTCTTGTTACAAACTATTTACCTAGGAAAAAGCCTTTTCTCCAAAATTACCATTCGCCCAGAACAGATAGCTGAGGAGCACTGGAGCGAGGTGATACAAGTTTGATGAGGTTCTTGATAGGTTATCTTCAGACGGGCTATCTACAGAGCTGCTCCATTCTAACTAGGTCGTCTTCATCCTAAGTTCGAGATGGTGTATTGGTACCAGACGTGACCTAAACGTAAAGACAACCTATATAAGTCACCTCCCAACTCCATATATTTTCCGGATAAACAAATTTTTTTTCTCCACTTGGGGAAGAAAAAAATCCAGATTAATCCGGACTTTCTCTCCCTGTTTTAAAAATAAGTTATCCCTACTAAAAGAAGACTTACTTCAATACTAATTTTTACTTACATGAAGTATAGGGGAAGTTACGTAATCGTAAATTATATAATGAGTCTTCATCGGAATTTTATTTTTTCAGACACCTACTACCAGAGCGCTCTTTCGTCACTGGTGGACATGAGCCCACACTACTGTGGGAGTCCTAAATTTTGCCTAACCTAAATTTTTATTCAGCTAGGGTAGGGGGGACTTTAACGAGTACCTACTATCGTACAGGCTCGGGACCATCGCTTAACTGTGATAAAATAAACTAAGGGCCTCGGCTGGGTTTCCAACATGAGCTCAGTAAGCAAGCACACATACCACTAAGCTACCCCTGGAGCCCTGTATATATTTTTATTTATTTATTCTATTATA